>OZ010798.1:141562006-142162006 GCA_963932465.1 Maratus speciosus
TTTTATGTATTTTCCTTTCTTATTGTTATTCTTTTCACTTAGAAGATTTATTTATTTTTTTTCTTTTTTTTCTTAAATTACATAAAGTTTTCTGAAAAGTTCGAATTTAACAAAATGTTTTATCTATTTTAAATAGTTTTGACAATAAAAAGTTTAACTCCGAATAAAAAATAGTTAAATTCTCAAAACATTAAGGTTGGTATTATCTATAATACGTTTACAACAGATATCTTTCATTCAACGGCCGAAACATCGTCAAAAGGATAGTTCTTTATATAGTACTACACTCTGTAACAATAATGGACATTCTTTTAATTTGTTTAATTTAATTAAACCAATAAACCGTTTTTCAGTTAAAATGTTAGCAAATTTCAAATTTAAAGAAATAGAACTTTGAAGTTTAGTGAATCACTATATCTTTTGGCGGAGATAATATGTACTATATATGAATAAAATCATATATATTACTATATATATATATATATTATAATATTAATGCATATAATATTATCTTATAAATATCACTAGCCATAGCCCTGCTAATGAATCTGTTTACAAATCATCTGAAGGAACTTCTACCCTTTCGTGTAACACAAGTGTTCCATGACTTCATGAGTTATGAAGCTCCAAAGATCCCAATCCAAACAAACATATTAGCATTGCAATTCACTCACACCGAACTGAGGTTCTGTATCATATAAGTGAAGAGAGGGTGACGGCGGATGAGGGTGTGAAATTAGAGAAATTCCGGTAGGTTCTCGTGAAATTGGAGATTCAAAAAGAGTTGTAAGTTTATTGAAATTCTACGTAGTTAACAGCAGTTCACAAATAGCGATGTTAGGGTAAAAGACAAGACATACATCAGTCACTCAGGAAAGACAGTGTGCAAAAACGTGCTTTACTTTTTAACTCTTTCCAATAAAGTTAGTGTTTATGAATGCGGTTTGTCTGTCCGTCAGACCGTCTGTTCACGCTCTAAGGCAAGTCACACACTAAGGCGACACATAAGACATGTCGCTTGAATTCCCTAGAAAAACTGGTCTAAAACAAGTTTGCAACTACTTCGTTCTTTGTTTCGACCGGTTTTTGCACTTCATGTTGCGCTTTGTGTCGTTGTGTGGTCTCAGTGTGTAATATACCTAACTCCCGTAAATATACTTGGATTCCCATGCAATTGATATATGTTAATGATGTTTACCATGGGATGTTTGGTATTCAATATGAAGAGTATAGCATTAATAGTTTATTTACAGGGGCACTCAAAAGTATTTCGTTACATTATGGTCAACGGGAAAAAATCGTTTGCAGCGCATTTTAATGACATTAAGCTATTTCAAATGCATTAAAATTGATATATATCACTGAATTGCACTACAAGATGATTGCTATAGAATAGGGTGTTTCACTTCTGAACCAGATCCTGAAGGCGGTGATAATAATGTTGATGAATTATGCGAAATATCCTGTGTGCGTAAAGTTAGGGAGCTGAGGAGAAAGACGATAGAGGGCATAAAGTTATTGAAAGTACGGACACTGGAACAAAAATGTAATCTGCTTTAACTAGTTACATATCCAAAAGGGCCATCCAAATGAAAAATGAGATTCAGAATGAAAAATGAAATTAAGATTACCTAGAGGTAGATTTTGAAGAGGAATCTATGAGACTAAAAATTCCTAGACCCTGGTGACAAATATCAGAGCAATAATAAAATTTCCTATACAAGATGTCCACTCTCAACGATGTCCAATAGCTAATTCCTAAACCGTTAGTCATAGCCATATAGTTCCAATTACAAAAATGTTTTAAATGGGGGTAAAGAAGTATTTAAAAAGTGATTTGGGTCAATAGAATCATTTCTTGAAAAATTATGAAATTTAATTTTTTATACGATCCCCCGGTCCTTCAAGTTATAGTTAGTAAAACTTTCCTATTACACTTACAAGTAAGACAAATAAAAGTCCTATTATTCAACGACTAAAACTGACCGAAGTAATGGCTGTTTCAACTTGGAGCATATTTTTTGCTGCGAAATAGGGGTCATTTACAAATTTACTAGAAATATAAATAATCTTCAGATATATAAAAAATATAGTTGATAGTAAAATTAACATTGCATTATAAATTTGAAATCTATAATCATTCTGAAATATTAATGCAAAATATACAGCTTGTACTAAACATATAACAGGAAAAAAATAATAGAATTTTCGTTAAATAAAATGTTGAAAAGCAACAGCCTCGATTCTTTACACACTGAATCCAAAAATGGCCTTCATTTTTTATCACAAAGTACAGATTTTTTTGCAAATCGTAAATTTGAAAGCTAAAAAGTGAAAAACTTTCGGAAATCTGATTCTGATAGTATAAAATAGATGTGATTGTTATTTCTTTAACTTTTGATAATTGATTTTTATGTATTTTTTACTATTGAATCCGAAAATGACCTTCATTAGTTTTTGGTGTAAATCGCCCTGCAGGTGGCGCTGCTATGTAGCATTTTGCAGGATTTCCGCAAAAGCTCTATCTCAAGAACTAATACACGGATTTTTATAAAACTTCAGATTCCGTTAATCCTTGATATGAATTAGTGCTGGTAAACTTCTGGTGCAAATCGCCCAACAGATGGTGCTGCTATGCTGCATTTTGCAGCATTTACGCGATTTTCGTAATAGCTCAATCTCAAGAAATAATGCACGGATTTTCATCAAACTTCAGATTTAGTTAGTGCTTGACATGAATTGACGTTTTGCCCCTTGTGGTGTAAATCGCTCAACAGGTGGCGCTGCTATGCTGCGTTTTTTGAGATTTCCGCAATAGCTCTATCTGAAGAACTAATGCTTGGGTTTTCAACAAGCTTCAGATTTAGGTATACTGGATATGAATTAGTGCTGTTTATGTTTTGGTGTAAATCGCTCAATAGGTAACGCTGGTATGCAGCATTTTTCACGATTTCCACAATAGCTCAATTTCCAGAACTAATGCATGGATTTTCATCAAACTTCAGATTCTGTTAGTCCTTGACATGAATTGATGTTTTGTACCTTTTCGTGTAAATCGCTCAACATGTGGCGCTGCTGTGCTGCATTTTTGTGATTTCCACAATAGCTCTAGCTCCAGAACTAATGCACCGATTTTCATCAAACTTCAGATTCCGGTATACCTTAATATGAATTTGCTGTTTGTGTTTTGGTGCAATCGCTCAACATGTGGCGCTGCTATGCTGCATTTTTCAGAATTTCCCCTACAGCTCTATCTCAATAAGTAATGCACGAATTTTCATCAAACTTCAAATTCAGGTATACTTTGATACGAATTGGTTCTAAATTGATGTAATTTCTTTTACTATTTAAATGATTTAATTGACGTGATTTATTTAGAAGAAAGTTTTGTGATGGCCACAACATACTAGTTTAACTTTGAAATTTGCCATTTACAAAAAAAGTCTAACATGATAGTTAAATATGAAGGTAATTTTTACATTCAGTGCTAAAAAGCACATACAAATCAGTCGTAAAAGTTAAAAAATACAACCATCGACTCTATTTTATAGTATTAGCTATTTTTTCAATTTTGAAATTTACTAGCTGCGAAAAATTCTGACATGATGGTTAAAAATGAAGATAATTTTCGGATTCAGTGCTAAAAAATACATAAAAATCATAATTTTAAAAATACATAATTTTAAAAATAAAAAATCACAACCATCGCAGTCTTGTGTTATCTAATCTAAAACTTTTTAGAAAACTTGTTGGCAGTAATCTATCCGAAATTTTTTGTGTTACCCTGTAAAATAAGTACATAATGGTAAGCACTGAAAATCATAATAATATTACATTGTCATCTGATTTACGTCAATATGTAAAATTTAACCTCGATTGCATATTTTAAAGTGAGTTGAATTTCGAGTACAAATTTTGAACTGGAAAGACATACATACGATCGTTTCAAGTTAACCCGTTACCCGCTGGTGTTGCGTTCACGCAACTGTCAAAATAATTGCTCATGCTTACATTAATTACTTTGTCACCACTATTTTACAATTTAAAAAAATGCCTTATTTATTGGCAGAAATTTTGATATTTTAATAAAGTGGAAATTACCTTTCTGAATTTGTGGTGACAAGCGACTTTCAACAAGAAATTTGAAAATTCCTACTTATAGTTTTGGCGGTTAATAGGTTAAATAAAAGCATATAAAAATAGCATAGTTTTTGTTAAAAAAATCATGAAAAGAAACAGCTTCAAATCCTTACAAAAATCTGTCGTAATACGATTTCTTTCAAAGCGCAGCTACACATGAAATAAATCCTTCAAATACTTTAAGCACTTTGTTTACGACCCCTAGAAGCATGGCTAAACTCATGTGTATTCGGATGCAGAAAAGTGGCATAAGTCTTGCATTTCAAAGTTTCGTATAACTTCATGAATTTTAATGTTAGATGAATGGGACTTTTTTTGGCTTTCTTTTAAGAGAACAGGAATTTTTTACTAAATATCTCTTATAGGGCGGACTACCGTATAAAAAATTAAATTTCGTAACTTTTTTAGAAATATTTTTATTGATCCAAATGACTTTCAGAATAATTTTTTACCTTATTTAAAACATTTTTGTAATTGGAACTATAGGTCTATGACTAACGGTTTAGGACTTAGCCACTGAACATCGTTGAGAGTAAAGACACACTATATAAAATAATAATATAAATGAACGATCATTTGACGACATATTTTCAAGAGAAACCAATGATTACACTGAAAATCGAATAGACCTTGCACCGCCCTTAAATTTCCAAGAGGAATTATGCCTTATACCATAAATCATAAAGTTAGAAATAACTGCAAATTAATTGCACACGCTGATCAATGAAATGAACTCTTAAAAACAAAATCATCTGTCCAAAACATTACAAAATTAAAGCGACTGGATGCCTAAGAAAATGGATGGGTACATAAGAAAATAAATTAGTAAAAAATATTATGGATTGCATGTGGTTCTCTTTATCTCGGAAGTGTTTTTTTCCCCTTGGAATCCTTTATTTTTCAAAATCGTTCTTTTTTTCTCGGAATCGTTCCTTTTTTCTCGGAATCGTTCCTTTTTTCTCGGATTCGTTCCTTTTTCTCGGAACGATTCCGAAAGGAACGACTCCAATGAACTCGTTCCTTTCGGTGAACGATTCCGGCTGGAACGATTCCTTAAAAGGAACGATGTTGCCCATCTCCAATATATAAATATATATATGTGCGTATATATACAATGTATGTATATATATACAGTCAAGGATCCATAATCCGCAATTTTCTATAATTCGCATTGCTAAATGAATTAAACAATGAAATTTATTGTAAACAATTAAACAAATTTGTAAATTCTTGATCCAAAAATGATTTTTTTAAAGAAATATCGGAAAATTTTAAATATAAAAGTGAATATTATCAATTTTTTAATACAAGATTTTGAAAAATGCATTTTTTGAGATAGCATATTAAATTATTATATTTCGAATTTTTCTTTTCATGTTACACTGAATATGGAATTAAAACAGTGTCCAGAAAAATTAATTATTGTATTTTATATTTTTCTTTTCATGTTATAACTGAATATGGAATTAAAATAGTGTCCAGAAATAAGAAAATGACATATAATCCATAATACTCCATAATCCGCAATATTCCATAATCTGCACAACCTTTGGTCCCAACTTGTGCGGATTAAAGAACTTTGCCTGTACATATGTATGTATATGTATATATAACACTGGCACCTGGCTAACTGAAAAGTACCATAATTTCTTTTCATAAAGTTATTAATATTTTCAATATAGTTTTTTTTTTGTGTGTGTGTGTGTAAAGTTTTATTTCTCTAAATACACTAACTAATACTGACTTTTCAAAATATAAGCACATAAGAAGTATTTAAAATTAAAGTACGAATTCAAACATGTGTATTGTTAGTCATTACTTATTTAATCTTTAGGTGCTTGAATTTTTTTTGTTTTGGTCCTTGAAAGTCCTTAAAAGTCCTTGAATTTCAGGAGATGAAATGAGTACGAACCCTGTATTATTTTAACACAATCAAACTGATTGGTAAAGTTATCATACGAATTAAATATTTTCAACTGAGCGGAAAAAAATGCCCAGGCCGGGAACCTTTACCTGCGGTTTATTTTGTTGAGCTGTCTACATGACAGACCAGATGTTATTACCAATAAGGTTATCTGAGCGAAATATGCTCACCTGTTGTCGGCCGGCATTGGCCCTGTCAGCCAAAGATCTGGGTTCGATTCCCGGCCTGGGCATCGCTCAGTTGGAAATATTTAATTCGTATTTTACTTTTAATTTTCTGTTTGCTTGCAGCTCAATAATATATTTTTCCTGCACTTAAACAACACGAACTTGCTCACACATTCACAGAGTTTAAATTCGCTCACATATTTTATAAGTAAATATTAGAATTTGATTAGTTTCTCTCTCACCAAAGAAGAAATAATTATTTAGAGGATTATTTAATTATTATTTTTTGTTTATTTTAAAACTGTCTTAGAACATTCTATTCAAAATATTTACGGAATACACCTTATGTACCAATTAATTTCTGTAATATGCATCAATGTGAAGAATATTGAGGTAACTGTCAAGAAAATTCTGTTTATAAACTTCCTCCCCACTCTTGCCAATATTTCAAGTTGTCGAAGGGAGGTACTTATTTTTGGAATTTTACGATAATACAAAACTAAACAAAAATGTGTTATTTATTTATTAGATTCTGAAAAATTACTGAAATAAATCACATCAAAATGAGTCACATCAATATTATCTTAACTTTAATAAAAACTTATAAAAATCTGTAATTATACAGTGTCTCAGATGTTTAGACACAATGGGAAAAACCCATCATTCAACACTTGCACACAATATTATTTATTAATAGCATTTCCTTAGCTATGATTAACTTCGCATAACCATGTTTCTAATCAATCAATTAGATTTTTAAATATTATTGGTGACACATAGAATACCATGCTTTTTCAATTGTCACTTTAAGTTCTTTAGTAGAGTAAGGCTGCAGTTGCCTTGGCTGTATTAAATGTACCATGATATATATATATATATATTTTGTTATTTGTGCTATCAACAAATGAAATTACTTATTTGCGGTTTTTATTATTTCTATAATTCCTAATTATAATTTTATTAATTAAAGCATACAAATGTAGATTATGATATTGATATTTACTATCATGGTCATCTGATTAAAGGTTTAATTGTTTTGTAAATCTACAATTCTTGGCAGCCATTGAATATCTTAACGCAGAATAAAAAAATCATAAAAATCAAGTTTAAGTAAAAAAGACTATACTTTTTAGGCTCTAGTGTTAACATCTGCATGCTGCAAGTTGATTTAATGTCTTTACTATGTATGTACAGGGTTGGCTTTTTCCCGTCCAAAACTTGTTTTTCCCATCCCACTGGGAAAAACTGGTAAATACCGGGATAAAATGGTAAATACCGGGAAAAATTTCCAAATGACAATATGTAAGAAATATTCTGGCTTTCTGAATCTGATGTGTAAAATGAAAGGTAGCAATACATAATTATTACTAATTTCCCTTAGGTTTAAAATTATTCTGTAGGAAAACGATACAGTAGAAGATCTTTGAAATGAAAACCTAAAAGCGCAAGGTTGTGCGTTATATGGGTCACATTTCACACATCATTAAATTTACCTTATAAATATGGCGAAATATGTCTGAAACATATATAAAATACATTAGAGTGTCTTTATACTACATTCCTTGTCCACAGGAGTTTTCCAGATTATGAACTTTTTAATAATATTGACCATTCCACATATTGTTAACTATAATTTATAAGCATGGTCAACTATATCTGGACCAAATCTTTCATTATGTTACTCATTTATATTTTAAAATGTTTATTGTAATAATACCAATTTTTTTTTCAATAAAGTTCTAAATTAAGGAGATAAAGTTGAACTAATGTAATAAATTAATAATAATTAGCAATAAAGATCTTGTACTCTATAAATAAATAAGAATTATTGCATAAAACATCTTCAGAGATGTCCTGCATCATCAGCCTCTTTGGAGCGTATTTTTCCTAATTTTTCTTTCATCAAAAACAAGATTAGAAATAGATTGGGTTTACAGCAAAACCTCTAAATTAGTATTTTGTTATATGATACTAAAATCCAATGTGGAAGACTAAGAATATGAATACAATTATGATTGGTAAATGTTTGGGAATCTGTGTGGTGTGTGAATATTTAAATAAATGCACTCTATATCCATTGTCTGTTTTTGTAGATCTTCCTTTTCTTTTTTACCTTTCAAGCTATTTACTTGGAACTCAATTTGGACATTTTAAAAAGTTGTTTTGAATTTATATTTATGTTTTTAACAGTCAGTTTTTCCCATGTGGAAAAAACATGGTATTTCCCAGGACGGTAAATACCGGTTTTTACTAGGGATTGACCGAATAGTCGATTCGGTATTCGGTGATTCGGCATGTAAACCGAATATTCGGCTGAATACTTTGAAGTATTCGGCCGAATAATTGCAGATAAGTATTTTCTTAGAAGTAGAAGAATTCTCTTTTACTTAGAAGTAGAATAGGCTAAATGGTGAGTTTCAATATTATGTGCATGAGTTCAAAGTTCAGCTGCACTACCAAAAACAAGTCAAAGACCATTTTTAATTACAAAAAAACTTTTTTTTTCTTTCCTAAAATAGTCTATATAGGGGTGAAATCAGAACAACTGTCTACGATATAGGAAAAAAAAGTAAGGAATATGGGCATCTTTCCATTACCATTTAATTTTAATTATTTCTACATTAGTTTTTTCAATTTAAATTTATTTAATGTGTATTCTCTTTAATATACACCTCAAATAAGTATATCAGAGTTCATCTCTGTATATCTAAGGTTTATATTAAAGAAAATACACACATCAAATAAGTATACTCCTATGCCTATACTATAGCTTTTATAACCATTAAAATTAAAATCGCTCAAATTTATCTTCATCACCACAGTGATAAATATTAATCAAAATATAAATATGTATCAATAATTTCTCAGAAAATAGTTAAATGTACAAATTGATATACCTTTTGTATTTGAGAACATTCCAATTCAATATGCATATAATTAGATAATCAGTAAATCAGCTTAATGACAACATTGTTTCTTTTTATTTGAATGAACTTTTGTTTTTCTGAGAATCCTTATCCTTAATAATAGCCTGTATAGTTTAATACTTTCATTGGGTTAATTTGGATATTGACTCGTGATAAAATAATAAAAAATAAGTGATGGGTTAATGAATTTGTGAGTTGAAAGAAGTCATTAAATTTTTTCGTGTAATTAGATTTAAGAATAAAAATGTAACTGAATTAAATTATTAAGAATTTAATTTTAACTAAAGTTTATTTAAAAAGCTAATATATGCAAAAATGTGTATTAAAAATTTTTAAGTATTCGGTTGCCGAATACCGAATATTCGGTGTACACTTTGACCGAAGCTTCGGTATTCGGTATTCGGCAAAATTGCTGATTCAGTCAATCCCTAGTTTTTACCATGGTATTTACCAGGGGTGGGAAAAACCTTGCCAACCCTGTGTATGTACCTACTGAAACACTAATTATAGCTTCAATATTATTCTTAAATACTTTAGATTATCAAAGTGGGTATATTGCCAAAAGATAACATACGCATTTAAAAGTTAAAGTCGTATTTTAATGAACAATATTAAAGTATAGTTTTTTTTTGTCTGTTGCCAAAAACTCTCCCTAGAAATCTCAAATATTGTGAGGCATGTTTAATTGTTGTAAAGATAATAAAGAATTGATTGTATTCATCAATGTAAAAGAAAGTATTGATTCTTTGAGGTGTAGAAATGAGAGTTATGTTTTTTAATTGTTTTGTGTGTTTTAATGAAATATTAAAATTTCAGTTTAAGCATTTTTTCAATAACATGTAATATAGATCTTGTATCAGTATAACTGTCTAAAGCTTTCAAATTTTAGGGGCATTTAAAAAGCAGATCAATGATCTAAAAACAAATAACCGTCTTCTATCAAATGCTTTGCAAGAATCTCGTATTGAAGCAGCTTCTCAAAGTAACCTGCTAAAGGATTATGCAAGAGACACCAACCAAATTTTGGTATGTTTTCTGTGTATATATGTATATTTTTTATATTTATTGTTTTCTATAATTATAAAGACAAGTACTTTATAAATTGTCAATTGACACAACAGTTTTAAAACATATGCATTCAGTTTCATGTTCTATGAAACGAAATTGTTCCCATAACAGCTTCTTTTTTGTTATTTAAAATATTTGTATAAGTAATACAGTACAGGACCTATTATCCGGAATCTTCGAGACCGAATGCTTCCTGGATTTCGGGTCCTCCCGAAGTTCATGTTTTTTGCACGATCCTTTGAACGAAATTCGCATTTTTCCAAGAATCTTGCTGAAATTAGCATTTTCTTTTAACGATCCTTTGATTAAATTCGCATTTTTCTGCGATTCTTTGACAAAATTTACTCTTTTTTTCTACGATCCTCTGCCAAAATTAGTTTTTTTTTTTTTTTTTTTTTTTCCCCGTCCCTTGATGAAATTTGCATTTTTTCGCAATCCTTTGAAGAAATTTCCACTTTTTCGCGATCCATTGATGAAATTTGCGTTTTTCTACTATTCTTTGACGAAATTAGCATTTTTTTTTTCTTTCCACGATCCTTTCATGAAATTATCATTTTATTCGCGATCCTATGACGAAAGTAGCATTTTTCCTGCAATTCTTCGACGAAATTCACGTGGGGTTTTTTTTTTTCAACTCTTTCGCGAAATTCACTTTTTTCGCAGCCCTTTGCAAAAATTTGTGTTTTTTTTTCGCAATCCCTTGCCGGAATTGATAATTTTTTTCATGTACGATTGGCGTCCATGGATTTGTTTTTTTTTTTTTTTTTTTGGAGACCATTTGTCAAAATTCACGATATTTATGTCCGAATTTGCGCACTTAAGAAATTTTTTAATTTTCGGAAAATTATGAGCAGAATCACCCCTGGTGAAATATCTGACAATTTTTTTTTTTTAACGAATCGTAATATAAATTAATTTTAAACTAAAATTTGGGAGAAAGATGATTGTTTTTCTAATTTTGGAGGGTGTGGGGATCTGTGTTCCCCCGCCATTGCGGTAATATATTTTTGTGGTTACACATTGAAACACAATGGACTGGAAAAAAAAATAGGAATCTGTAAAATTTTCGAAAAAATTCCAAAATTTTAGTAAAAATTTATAAATTTAGAAAATTTTCAAATAATTTTTTTCTGGATTTCGGTCTTTCCAGATTTTGGAATTCTTGATAATGAGTCCTATACTGTAAAACATTTTAACATAAGGAATTTATCCATGTACTTATTTTATACTCAATACAATGTAGTTTACAAAATTTACATATAAATGTTGGAGAAAATGTCGTAAATTTTACTTTCACACGTTATTTCCTCTTTTTCGTTATTTTCTGAGTGGTATCCCTGGTTTCCACATAATTAAATTTTACTTTATATAATATTTTGTGTTTTTGTTTGAGTGAACATAATACGTGTGTGCATTTTGGGGGGGAGGGGCGAGGGTTCAAAATATTTTTTGTCTTGGCCACATCTGAAACATGCACTCATCCATGGCTGTAGTTTTCAGCAAGTAATGAAAGGGTGTCTAGCCACCTGGAAAACCTAGAAAAGTCAGGGAAATTTATATGGACTGGAAAATTCAGGGGAAAGTCAGATAAATTTACCATTCCTGAATAAAAGTAAGGGAAATTTGAAAACTGAGAAAGAGTTATTAAAATTTGAAACTTCCAAGAAAAAATTTATTATTATAAAACTAAAAATTTGAAATTGCAGCGCCAGGAAAATCTAATTTGTCTCTTTATAAATAAAATCAACTCTGTGAAATCCGCAAATTCTATTATCCGCACTACACATTGGAATGTAAACAATAAAAATTGTCATTAACAGTTAAACTCTTAAAGCTAAATTTGGTATATATTATTTTCTGTTATCAATTTTCCAATGAATAAGTATTTAAATATAAATTGGATATAAATATTTAAATTTCCTTGAGTAACAATATTTTATCTTAGAGCAAAGAAGTAATGATTGTTCATAAACAGAAAAAAATTATTGACAACAAAATAAAACTGAAACTACCATTCTGTTGTGTCAATGTTTAAAATAATGAATAATAAGTCAAATTTGTATTGTACATAATTTAATTTTAATTTTCTTTAATCTAAGTTATTAAATATATTAAAACCAATGTTGCATTAGTTTTTCTTTTCCATTGTAATTATAATTTTTCTACAGTTCTTCCTAATTTATAGTCAGACTTTAGAAAATAAAATGTAAACAAAGAGATGATCTATAATCCGCAGAAATGTATAATCCACAAAACCCTCAGTCCCTACGTGTGTGGATTTCACAGAGTTGACTGTACTGTAAAGAATATTTCAACCTGCCATGCAAATAATTTTGTCCATCCCTTTTCAATCCTTCTTTGTAACTCAGAAATTTTCAACTCAAGCTTCATTGAAACTTTGTACTGAATGTTATAGAATTGATTAGATGTTTCCAATCTGTTTACTTATCTTTGTTTTGGAATTGAACATTTGTTAGCTTAATTTATTGAATATTTATTATTTGTATTAAAGTGTGTCGAAATAATCTGTATCGAACTGTGACTGGTGTGATAAGAATTTCATCCTAATTGAACAAAATGGATAGAACCTGATGCCAGGCATGAGATTCTTCCTCGGATCCGTGATTTTCTGCTTTTTTTCTCGTTTGTCGCAGGAGTGATTTGTTCCAAAATTTAAAAAAATCTGTCTTCAATCAGAAAATTCGGACATAGGATCGCGAAAAAAACCTCAATAATTTCATCTATGGATCACGGAAAAAAACCCGAATTTCATCGAAAGATCACATAATAAACGTGAACTGTGTCAAAGGATAATAGAAAAAATAGTAATTTCGTCAAAGGATCACGAAAAAAAACACAATTTAGTCAAAAGATCACGAATAAACGCCCATTTTGTCATAGGATTGTGCAAAAAACGTCAATTTCAGGAAAGAATCTAGGAAAAAATGCAAATACCGTCAAAGGATCGCGAATTTCGTCAAAAAATAGCAGGAAAAATGCAAATTCTGTCAAAGGATTGCAGATTTCGTTCAAAGGATAGCGGGAGAAACGCGAATTTTGGCAAAAGATCGCGGGAAAAATACTAATTTTGGCAAAAGATCGAGAGAAAAGCGTGAATTTCATTAAAAATAGCTGAAAAAACGCTAATTCTGGCAAAGAATCGCGTGGAAAACATGAATTTTGGCAAAAGATCACGGGAAAAAAACGCAAATCTCACCAAAGGATAGTGGGGAAAATGCAAATTCTGTCAAAGAATCGCAGAAAAAACACTAACTTCAGCAAATAATCGGGAAAAATTTGCTGTAACATTGTTTTCACCAGTTTTTTTTTTCAGCTGAGTGACAGGTTAAACATTAGCTTGCCATGTTTATTAACTGATGTTTTGAGTGAAAGCTTGTTAAAATTTGAATTAGACAACTAGCTAAGATTGCTGTGTAAAACATTGCATCTGAATTATGAACTTAAAATAGAAAGTTTCAGTTTAGGATTACTTATAGTATTTGCATAAATTATTGATTCTTAGCCTCCACCGCCCCATCTTCCCGAAATAAAGCAGTATTTAAACAAAAGTATTGACAATTTTATTGCGAATAAAATAGCCTTATTTAAAATAGCACACATTCAAACGACGCTATTTTAAATAATTTCTCATTTTCCCATTTCACGAGCAGCTTTTCCTCTTTTTTTTTTAAATCTTTTTGCAATCTCATGCCTGCCTGATGCTAAAAGTGTGTATTTTTAGCATGTAAAATGTTCAACAATTTGTAAACTGGGTTCCTACGTGACTGGAAAACAGTGTATTGTTCGAGAAAATGACAAGTGCTCAAAAAATCATGGAAAATTTGGGGAAAATTACAATTTTTTCTAAAACCTGGAAAAGTCGGAATTTTTCTTGGCGTGTGCGTTATCATGTGTCAAGATTCTCCTGAGTTCCAAGGTCTGTCTGCAAAAAAGTTCTGATTTTTCACTTGCAAGTAGAATTTTCTATAAATTCACATTTTTAGCATAAAGAGGGTTTTAGCTATACAAATTTGTCTAGATATGAATATTTAAATTAAAAAAAAAAAAAAAAAGAAAAGAAAGAAAATTATGAAGCAAGTAAAAAAAAAAAAACTGTAGCTGAAATCAAAGTGTTAAAAAACAAAAGCCTGAACACAACAAACTGTTTCTGAAACAACACAAATAAATGATGATAGCAGAACTGTCAAAAAAATTTTGAATGTTTAAATATATATAAATTCAGTTATCTAAAATCCTATAAAAAGTTACTTTGAATCCATCTGAGTTGTTATATTTTAAATATCAAATGATATATATTTTTAGTTTTAATTTTATAGTTTATTTTCATTTACAGAGATAAGTTTACATTTTATTCATATGTACCAGTACCAGCCTATTCTCTTTTGTTGTATTGGTTCAATCATTAAGATCTAGAATTGTAATTCGTATTTCTAGAAATGTTGTAAATTGTGGTCAGGGAATTGTAGGAAATATGGTCTGAAAAACCTGGAAAAGTCGAATTTTATTATTCAAAGAGTATGAATCCTGTGTAAATTTTGCAAGAATTTAATTATTCAGTAGTTGATACTTCAAAATCAATTGTGAAAATTCCACTTTCAAATACATAATTTTTAATAGTTTTCGCGTATAACATCACAAAATTTCGATATCTGGAAATTTTTTCCCAGAATCTGGAAAAGTAAGGGAAATTTGTTGTTGATCTGGAATAGACACCCTGCAAAAGCAATGTTTACTTTAGTTTACTGTTATTGTGTGTAAGATTTTAAATCTCATGATTAGGTGATTAATTTCATCATTTATTTTTCAAATTAACTGTGGTGCTGAAAAAGAAATATCCCAACAAAAAGTTTTGGGTAAAAAAAAAAAAAAGCGCCAAGTTCTCCTTAATGTTTCGGCCAGAAAAAGTAGTGATATCTGAAGTTCGCACAAGTTAAAAGCCAAACATCCCAAATCTTTCATTGAAAATGGCTTCCTGCGACTTGGCCGTTAATGCCTTTCATTTAATACAACATTTCTAAATTAATGATTGGAAATTACGCATTTATAAATTATTTAAATATTAAAAGTAATATTAGAATGCAAAGAGGCAAATTCACATAAAGACATAAGTAAAAGATTTCTGATAACTACCATTCAGTTTCAACAAACATTAGTTTTGATTACAGATCATTTAGTCCACTTGTGGTTTAATTGCCATTTTGTACAGTCTAAAGCTAACGTCATTAACGTAAAACCCAAGAAATAAAACAAAATTTACTTACTTCAAATCTCACAATATATTACATTATATTTTATTGTATAATATTGAAATCTTGTGTATTGACGAAAGAGAATTTTTTCGTTTGAACATTTTTTATAGTTTGTTTGCATACATTATGAGGTATTCGATTTATAAACTGTTAAAAGCTGATACTAATTATGTTTTAGCAATTAGGGATATTATCTCCTGAATACAAGTATTTTGTTATTTTTAACTTCTAAGCATGTAAATAGACTGAAGTTGTTTAAATGCTTTTTTCAAATGTGTATTTTTTTCTGTACTCTGTGCCACAAAATGCCTAAAATAATCAAAATATGTAGTTGGCATATAGCTCATTTGTACATATTTTAAAATTTGAAAAACTCTCTCGAAGGCATTAACGGCCAAGTCGCAGGAAGCCATTTTCAATGAAAGATTTGGGATGTTTGGCTTTTAACTTGTGCGAACTTCAGATATCACTACTTTTTCTGGCCGAAACATTAAGGAGAACTTGGCGCTTTTTTTTTTTTTTACCCAAAACTTTTTGTTGGGATATCACTACTTTTTGTAAGTTTTTTTCAAGTTTGTTATTCTAAACTATATTAATATGAAAAAACTTAAATTTCGGTACTTTTATGTTACCCGGGAGCAAATCTCCTCATTAGACTTTTGTTTTTTCGCCAATAACAGTTTTCATTTTTTACATGCGTAAATTAGAAAATATGCTTTGATTTTCAAATAAAATATTTTGGTTTATGTTATTATTTCTTATTTATTTATTTATTTATTTCTATGTTAAATATTCTATTAAATAAAATGAGGGAAATGCATCTATTTTAAATGAGATGACTGAAAAGTATATATCTTTAAATGAAATGAATGCAATATGAACAATGGAGTTGGGAACAGTATTTGGCGATTTGCCACTTTCGCCCGACTAATATAAAAATACCTAAATTTATTTTATTGAGCTTTACAAATTTATACTTTATTTCTTTTTATATTAAAGTACTAGCCGCTTCTAGCAAGCAGTATTGACCGTATTAATTCCATGTTAAAAGTTGCATCATGTTACTGTTACTCATAATTTAATTTACTACCCATTCTTTCGCCAAGTCGGAAGCTTTTGATAGAGAAATCAAAAACTCTTAACGATCATGGAAGCACATCATATATTTTGTGTTGTTATGTATTCCATCTTTCGTGACAAATATCTCTTAACTCACTTATGCATGTTTCCTTAGCAGTTACGATTCCTTCTCTAATGCGGAAATTTTTAATCCTATTAAGTAATCTTTTCTAATTGGGCTCACTGCCAATTGTTGTATTTTAACTGATACAACTGGGTACAAGTGAAATGGTTCTTATGAAATCCTTTGACAATATCTGCATTTGCATTAAACCATATTGATGCTAATATCTTTTTGTTTCACGTTAACCTTTTCAATAGACTCGATTACGGAAGAATAGAAGGTCTACCGGATCACTGCCATGATCCATTTGAAAATCTATCATTCTTCTCATCTGATCGTGTTGAAGAATTAGTCAATGTGCCATGGTTTTAAGATTTTAGTTAATTTTATTCGAAACCTGAAAACTAAAATGCGAGGAACCGGATTGTAGAAGATTCATTCTAACGTACATATCGATTAACAGGTTACATATTATAGAATTATAATAATCAAAGGAGAACTGGCAGTTTTAATGCTTTAATAGTTTCCGTAAGTTCTCTTTACATAATGCAGAAGTTTTAGCGGTGTAATGATTAACAACATAGTCACAGTAAGTATAATAACAGTACAATATAATAACAATAGCAGAGGTTTTGGGTAGTGACGAAACTATTAGCACTTTGGAAATATTAGTACGTTATGTCATTTAACTATTCAGATGATATGCGGAAAAATAAAAATAGATGGCTCGCATTAATAATTAACTCATTGAAAAATAGCCACTAGCGTCAAATATTTGCCAAGCTTGGCGACATTTAGCAATGTTTCGCCGAATTTGGTAATATATCATGCCAATTCTCAAATTTGGCGACAAAAAATTTTGTTTATTCTGACGTCATAATGATGCATATGTATTATGTATTATACACATACCTATAATATCTATGATGCAAATGTATTAAGTATTATATGCATATGTAATGTGTATGATGCATATACATAAGTTCATTAATATCACTAAAACGCACTTAAAGGAATAGTGTTCCATAAATAGTAAGGATAATTGCCAGATTGACCAGAGTGCTATTGAGATTAGAATTACGACATTTATAACAGACTGGGAGGCGTCTGTACACACCATCACCTCATCGAGTTTACAGCTAAAATTTTAGGATTAGTTAAAACTAGATTAGCATATTTAAATGCAACTGGTCTGCTAAGTCATATCTTGGTAGAAACCATCTGAAGACCTAATTTTAGTGGTTAACTGATAGGTTTTCTATTGTATTTTCCTGCATCCAAAAGTTTGGAAATATGGAGGAATGGGTGCAGGAAAACACAATGGAAAATCCACCAATTAACCAGTAAAATTGGGTCTGTAGGTGGTTTCCACGAAGATATGACTTGGCAGACCAGTTACATTTCAATACGCTAATCGATATTTAACTAATCCTAAAATTTCAGCCGTCAACTCGATGAGGTGAAGATCTGTGCAGACGCCTCCCGGTCTTTTATAAAATTTGTTTTAAGGAAGTAAAAGATAGAAAGATGGACAGATAAACTGAAAGATTTGCCTTATTAAGATTTTTGTAAAAGCATATAAAAATTCATTCAGCTTGAACTCATGTAACACCTTTATAACTCAGGCTAATTTTCTGTAATCGGGTTTTGACGACCAACATATCTTATCTATAACTATAATCTTTCTTTTACAGATTTAAAATTAACAATAAATTAACAGTAAGTAGGCTAATAATACAATACAATAACATTAGCAGCGGACTTCGGACGCCGCTTCTGTCGCATATCGTTAAAGCCAGTTTATTAGTTACACATTTCATTTAATTAAAAGGAGATTTTTAAAAACTTTCATATGGAATTGGGATATTTTTCCACTATAGGGACCTTGGCATTTTTTTTTTTAAATCTTGGCGCAATTCGGACTTCAGAAACTGAGGTATGTTACCAAATGATATAAACAACTATGAAAACAAACCTGATGAACTTTTATGTTATTTATATTATGTATTTATATACATATAAACATTTTATTTATACATGTATGAAATATTATTTTTTATATACAAATTATTTATGTTGGTATATAAAAATAAATAAATGGGTTCCTTACATTAAATAAATTGTATACATATGGAAAAAATTGCTTGTGTATATGACACAGTAAATAGGTTGCCAGAAAATACGTTATCAAATTTCTTTTCTCGTCAAGGCTATTTTCTGTATTTCGCCAAGGCTGCTATATCGGAAACATACCGAATTGCGGTTATATTTTGTTAAATGTTTTATTGTTTTAATATCGTGAATATATCATAACCTATACTGATTAAAATTTTTAGGTATATTCATTTTTTTCTATTTAACAAACATCTTTCGAAAAGCATATATATAAAGTTTTATTCTGCTTGAAATTACGTGACCCCTTCAAAACTCTGTAATCGAGTATTGGCGACCAACATTGGCAAAATTGAATGTGAAGGAACTGTTTACGGCCAAATGAACACCCCCTGTTTTAAGGGTTTAGAGGCGGAAATTCTGTGTTTTCAGATTTTTCTGGTTAATTGTGCTACAAACCCGACTTATTTGTGAAATTTCATGATTCTACGACTTTTAGAAGTACCTTAGTTATTTGATGATGCGAAGTGAGTCAGTGACAAAAAAGCGCTTTTTCGGAATTTAATATTTCGAAAACTACTAAATATAGAAACATGAAATCGTGGAACCTTAGTTCAGTTTGACCATACAAACATGTGTATAAAAGAAAAATTTCTACATCTCTCCCTAAAACAACGTTATGAGGGGGTGAAAAGCATGCCGAAATGGTTCAGGAAAAGGTAGCTTACGGCTTGTGCGAGCTTGGCGGACGCACTGCCGTGCTCCCAGATGCATTACCTTTTATTCAACTTTTTCAGATGATTTTAATTAGTATCAGTGAAAGGAAGTTGGCATGTTGTTTCGATTTAATAATTTCTCATGGTGGAAGGGGGGATATATTAAAACATGTTGAAACACCAAATATTTACACATATGCACACACACACACAAAAAAAGTCAATATTGATGAAAAGTATTTGATACATGTTTTTGCATGTGACGTTATCTCTATCTATACTGTTTAAATGAGTACTGTGCTGTCCTCTAAAAAAAACCCACTTTTTTAATTTCTCACTATATAAAATTTAATAAAAAATACAAAACAATTTGAAGTAGCTACATTTTCACAGCCTGTCCTGACTAAGATTTTAATGTATAGTATTTTTTTTTCTATCAATATATTACAAAATGGCAGCCAATTAAACAAGACTTTGAAAAAAACTCACTTTTTTCTAAAAATAACCCACATGTAAAAACACTTCTAGAAATCAAAATATTAAACAGAAAAGTTTTTCTTTCATTATTAATTAGTTTTAAAACGCAATTCTGCAAAAAAAAAAAAAAAAAAAAAAAAAAAATAATAATAATAATAATATTTTAATAATTGTAAATTGAAGGATTTACAAATGAAAAATTATAAATGTAACTTTTTGCTTATTTTTTAAAAAACTAAATAAACACTTAAGTAATTTTAAATGCTTTTATTATTGTAAATGACATATAGAAACAGGACAAAAAGAAATTTTGACTTCTGTGATTTTTTTGATTAAGTTCTAGGGTGGGTTTTTTTTAGGATACATTTTCCTGTGGGTTTTTTTTTTAGAGGACAGCACTATAATTTAACTAAATGATCATATATAGTAAATTCTTTATGTAGCCAATTTAAAGCTTTAAATTTACTGAGGTCTCACAAATGAATTAGCAAATTTTTAAAAGAAATCAATTTATGTCTGTTTTTCTGTGTGTTTATAATTTCTGTCTTTAATTATTTAACTTTTATTTGCAGTTTGCCCGAATCAAGCTTCATGAAATGGCTAAAAATTTAGCTAAATTTGCTTCAGATCTTGAAGAAGTTAGGAATTGTTTGGATATTGGTCTTCCTCCTGAATATAATTTGTTTCAAAAGAAGGGGTAATTAAGCTATTTTTATGCAGCATTATTCAGTTATATAAATTTATTTGTTTAAAATTCAAATAATGTAGAATACTTAAAATAATCATACTTTCATTTGTTTTTATATTACTAGGGTGTTTGTCCCATCCAGAAACATGTTTTTTTCTCTGTTTTAAATGTTTGCTGGGTCATTCCATGTTAAATCTAATGTTCCCTGGGATGTTTTTCAAAGGACCTTTTTGTTTTAAGTGCCGATGCACCCTGTCCCTCTTCCTAGTATCTTCTTACTTTTTTTTTTTTTCCCCGGCTAAAACATGAGGACTTCGGAAAACAGAAGTTCTGTTGCTCTGCATGACTCACACATAAAGTCCTAATCTGCTTTAACATGCAAAAAGAGGTGCAGCAACTGCATACTGAGCATTTTCCATTTGAAAGTCGTCAAGAAATCTGTGGTTTGTTTTCTAAATTCATCAAGTTCTGTTGCTCTGTATGAACTCACATGTAAAGTATAATCTGTCTTTCCCATGCAAAAAACAGGTGCAGCAACTAGGGATGCAACGGATGTAAATTTAGCCAGATGCCGGATATTTGGCTGCAGTTTAAGCCGGATATCCGGCCGCAGTATGTTTACTTTTCTACCCCGTCCTTCCAAATCAGCTTAAACATTTTTTTAAGTTATTAATTTTAGTTAAACAATTAAAAACTTAATATTTTAATTTTTTATTTAATAGAAAAACTAAATATTAAATTTTTAATTATGATAATTAAATGCTTTGTCATTAGTTATTTAATTAGTATTATTTTAATTAAATAATAATAAATAACAATAATAATAGTAAAATAACAAAAAAATGTAAATCATGTAGGGTAAATGTTACAAAAATAGATACCCTTCCATTTTTTTGGTTTATAAAAAAATAAAAATGTAGCTTTTATTATTGTTTTTCATAACTCCCCCTTGCATGTTTTATAATCTGTGTTATTATTCACATTTTTAATAAAACCAATCAGAAAGCATAAGCAGAAGATAATGTTTTGAATTCCTGTGTTACATGGGGAAATCTCAATTAACGTGCTAAGAAACATTTAATAAATTTATATATATACTAGCAGCCTTCGCCCGCTTCGCTGGTCTGTTTTTCTAAACAAACCATGAATCAAACGAAATATATCTGTGAATTTGATCATTCGTTTGAAAGCAATAGGGACATTAACCTTGTATACCCATTGAATTTCTATAAACGATATGGACGTCATTATACTATTGTATTTTCTATTGAGACACATAAAATTTGAGCTGCTAAGGACCAACTTCTTTAGTTGATCCTTTACTGTAGGATTTGGTAAAGTACGATATAACAATATGTAATATATTTAAACCCTTCCTCTGAAAATTTATCAATGCAATACTCATCAGGCTCCGTCCAATAGAACTTATGAAAAAGGCTAATCTTTCATAATTGGGCTCACCTCATTCTAGAACTTTCATCCAAAAACCTATAACCAAGACACCTAGAACGATATGTGTTTTATACTAAAATATTCCCTGAAAAATAAACTAACTGAGCAAGTTCCAACAATATGATGTACTAATTTTTTTTTTTTTCTGAAAAATTATCTAACAATGAAAGTCCCATCAAAAATCTATTCAGTAGAACTCAGGTTGTAAGCGGCCCAAACGAAATTTCTCTTTGCATTTCACACATATTATAGATAGTTAATTTTAAATATATCTTCCATAATCGCGTTAACCAGATTATAGTACTCTCGGGGATGTAGGAGTAGGTCTACTTTATATACCCACTGGATTTTTTAAGAAACCCTGCACACCTTTATAGAATATATATTTTCTAGTATATACACATTGCATATAACTTACATACTTTTATAGTAATTTACTACACCACAGATAATTTTCCGGCATAGCATCAAAATCCATTTAGTAGAACTTTACATTAAAGGTAATCTTTCATAATCGGGTTCACCTAATTTTAAAAGTCCCGCACTTATCACTAATTCAAAGTAGAACTATTTTTTTACATTTAAACACTTCTAAAACAAATTACCTAACTATAAAAAATTATGTTCAGTAGAACCTGAGTTATAGTCAATCAGAATGAAATAAGAATTTGCGTTTTATATATAGTAGATATAGTAGATTATAGATAGTAGATGATGATGAGTAAAATTTTAAGTATTGATATTTGCGATTTATAAAATGCTATTGGAGAGATTTATGCACGGCTAACATAAAAGTAAACATTTTTTTCTTTTTATCTATAGGAGCAAATGACAAATTGCAAAATATTTTTCTAATTTAAACCTTTGAATATGAACATTTTTTTTAAACAGTACAAACTTTGCTTTCATACTTAAACTAAATATTTCCGTTTTATAATATTTATTTCTTATTAAACTCTTTTTCTTTGTATTTTAAATAAAATCAGTAACTGTTTTGGTATTTTTACGTTATGCCAACACCGTTGTCGCCAAGCATAATAATTAGCGCAAAATGAAATAAAAAATTTAAAAAAAAATAATTTTGTTGATACAAAAATCAGCATTTAAAATATATAACATTTGAAAATTACAAACTTACACCAACTATTTGTTTAAATCAATACAAATTAATACTTAAAATAAAAGAAAAAATAAATATTTACAATAAAATAATAAAATAAAGTCAATTTAATCTGCAGGTCTCGAATTGTAAATGTCTTTCAGGTTATCATTGTAGCGTGGCGTACGTAATAAGCAAATCTGTCATTGCAGTAAGCATTTTATTTATTGAATGAAGACGTTCAACGTTTTTTAACAAAACATTTTTATAGGTATAATTCCTAAGTTCTGAAATAATTTTATTACACCTTCCTCGTCACCAAGCAACTGTCAAATCGTAAAATCCATGTCAGTGTCAGTAATAAATGTAAGTTATAATTTAAAAATAAATATTTTCTATTCAAAAAATAACAAATTAAACAATTTTACGAGATTACGATGGAATAATACTCATAAAAATATTCACGTTCAATAAATATAGCAAATGTTAATGTTTGGCACGGTTTGCAATAAAAATCGTTTGCACGCTAAGGGTAGAAATAAATGGCGCGATACCATACATTTTGGCATAGTGTTGATAGAACGAAAAAGTACTACAGTTTTTATTATTAGTAGTAGTATTTAGTTTTAGTTTTTGAGGAGTTTATAATTTTTTTCCTAACTGACATAGTTGTTTTAAATATTTAAGCAAAAGAATTGATTAAAAAATTATTCAATTTGAATTTCTTCCCTTGCTATAGTAACAGAATGAAGAGAATGAGTTTTTAGAAATTATCACTTGAAAAATTTGAGGTTTTGGCGCCAAATTAGAAAAATATGAAATATCTCATGAACTATTAGACTTAAAATAATTTGGTTAGTACCATTCGATTCAGCATACAAAAATACACTAAAATATGTTATCAGTTAAAAAATAACTATAAAATCAGATTTTTAAGGAATTTTTTAAAAGTTCGTTCTATTTTTAACCCCTTTAGGGGTGCAATTTCAGAAAATCCTTTCTTAGCGGCACTCAATGTTATAAGAAGTATTTTTACCCCAAATTTCAAGATTTTAGGTTCAGTAGTTTGCGCTGCGTGTTGATTAATACAAAATCCAGACTTTCTTTTATATATATAGATTATTTTCTTGCAAATTTTGCATGTTTTTGTTTCGATAATAATTAGTAGTAGAAAACATTGAATTTTATGTACTAATTTGGTTACTTACAAAATTTCATTTATTTTTAAGGTTTTAAGAGCCATGTTCATTACTGGAATGCTTAATTAGTCAATTTCCAGTAATGGACACCTTCATGTAGACATTGCTAAAAATGCAGTTTCAGTAATGTTCATAGTGCATAAAATCTTTTTACTTAACTGAATACTTAATTAATCAAATTAAATTTTTTAATTGCATTTAGCAGAAAGTAATAACAAAAAATTTTTTTATAAATAGCTGCTTTCTCAAATTTTGTCTGGATCGACCCTTGATAGCTGTTAAAAAATGCTATAGAAGCCAGATTCATTTTAAATAAATATTCTTAAAATTTAAATTTGGTTTGAAAATAATAATAAAATACATATTTTAAATAATATTATTAGTTATTCATTTATTAAAACCATGTTTTTCATCACTAGAACATTTATTTCAAGCCGTATAATCATAATATCCGGCATGTTGCTCGGACAGGCTGGATACCGGATGTTTGCTGGATATCTGTTGCATCACTAGCAGCAACTGCATACTTTTTGCATTTGAAAATCACCCGAGAATAGCACATGTTGTCTAAATTCATCTGGATTTTTCTCTTTAAGTTTATGTTTTCAGTACAACACAAACAGACATTAAAAAAAAAAAAAAAAAAAAAAAAAGAAACATTATTGTGCAAAAATGTGATATGTTTAAAACAAAACGCAAGACAACACTAAAAATCTCATAAAAAAATTGATAAATAAAAATAATAGAAAGATTTTTAAAAATCCAAACACTGGCTTCGAAGAGACTTTAGACATACAAGCTGCAAACATCCCTTCCAGAGAAAAATGTACCACATTGGAGTATGCTGTACTGACATATAAATCAAAGGGAAGAGTAATCAATGTGCCTTTTCATTCAACAAAAAATACTCATGTTATACAACAAAAATGCCCTTTTCAGTAAGTCTGTGCTGTCCCTTTTTAAATGAAACGTAAACATTAGTTAACACAGAAAAGTGAAAATTCTTCCTTCATCATCTATGAATTTTATACAATATGGTTATGCAAACTAGTTAGATGTCCATCCAGAAAATAATTAAAATAATCTGTAATTTTAGAATCATGAGACTTTTAGTTTAACTATAGGCATTTAAAAGTGAAGTGAATGATGACAAGTTTACTGTCAGGTGGCAACATTCAAATCATCATAACTCCTGGTATCATTTTAAAGCATTTGAAGTGACCTCTTAAATGATATTAAACATGACATAAGTTTCATGATCATGGTATTTGATATTTCACCTTGAATTTCTAAAATTCTTTAATTTTCATATTTTCTCTGAATTCTACAATGTCTTAATGTGTATCCTTAATGTGCTTTAATATTTGCATTATGTATATTAAATTTTAAAAATGGACCCCTATGGGATCATATAAAAACTTTTAAACATGAAATAACAAAACACAAAATGTGGGCATTTAAATTATATATTAATATATAAGCAGTTCTTAAACTTATCTAGTAAATAGCTCATAATCATTTCCCCGGATCAATAATTTTTCCATACTAACATAGATCGCCAAAAACTAAATTTCAGTAATCTTTCGATTTTCATCAGAAAAAAAAAAAAAACGAAAATGTCCCCCAATTTATTTATTTATTTATTTATTTTTAAGTAATTAATACATACTTAAATATACATAGTTATTAATTAATTATATGTGTTACCCAAGTTGACTCTCTGTGCCTCTGACCAAAACTTTTTATTTTCATATAAAATAAAATGTAGTTAATTCATCAATGGCACAGAATGATTTTCTAATTAAAAAATGTTTTAGATATACATACCGGGATTTATCTTTTATAATGATTTTTGTAAATGATCTTCATCTGTTTTGTTACACTTACATGAAAAATGATCATGATTCTGTTCCAAATCTTCTGAAAATTTAAGGCATTCATTTCCGAAAATTAAAAAAAAGAAAAGTCATCAGTCACGAAAATTCGGACATAAACTAATATTGGGAATTTTGACAAATGGTCGCCGAAAAAAATCAATTTCATCAATCGTTCAAGAAAAGTCTCTAATTTCATCAAAAATATGCCAAAAAAAAACACGAATTTCTTCAAAGGGCCGTGAAAAAAATTGCAAATTTTGTCAAGGGGGGTGTGTGAAAAAAAAAAATTGCAAATTTTGTCAAAGGATTGCAGAAAAAGCTCATATTCCATCAAAGGACTGCAGAAAAGACATGTATTCTGTCAAAGGGCTGCAGGAGGGGAAAAGCAAATTTCGTGAAAGGATTGCAAAATGACAAAAATTCCGTTGAAAGATTGCAAAAAAAAAAAAAAAAAAAATGTGAATTTTGTCAAACGAAAAAATGCACACACAATTTTGTTCACGAAAAAATGCATATTACATCAATGGATAAAGATTGTGGAAAAAAAAAAAAATCGAATGTCATCAGAGGATCATGATAAAACGCGAATTTCGTCAAAGGGTCATGAAAAAAAATCCGAATTTTGTTCAAAGAGTCTCGATATAAACACAAATTTCATCAAAAGGTCAAGAAAAAAAAGCAGCAGTCTCTTTAGAAAACAACACACATACAAACATGTATGTTTATTATAGGTATAGTTTTGAATCTACAATAATATACTGAACTAACTTTTGGGAATCTGAGTTAACCTCTGAACTCAACTTACAGGAATCTACACAGCCTGAAATAGACTCGAACCGAGAACAGAGTTAACCTGACCTGCAACAAAAATAATTAGTGCCGTGAGGAAATCCCCCACCTCCCTGCCCCTATGTTGTAATGTTCAGAAAATTTGCTGTGAATTTCAGATTTTTTTTTTTTTTTTTTACTCAGAATTGCTCCTGGTTTCAAACTATTTTCTTTTACTGTTAAGTTTGAAGCTTTTAATGAGCTTGTGGAAAACATCTTCAAAGTTTAATCATTTATGCATTACTTGTTTTATAATTTGCAGTCACGTTTTGAGTCAGTGATGACTGATAATTATAAACAGTGAAGCTCATGCAATAAATAGTTCTCATTTGAGCCGATACAACTCAAATCAATGAATATCGTTGAAAATTTCTGAAGGAAGAAACAAGATCTTTAGAATACAGATAGTTTCGGCCAAAAACGAATTTCCGGCGAAACTCAGAATTTGATCTAAAAAGAAAACGAAACCGAATAGTCTGTCTATCTCTAGTTACAATATTAGTTGTGGTAAGCATAGGTATCTACCTTTTTTGTCAATAACTATTAATGTTTTTAATTGAAATGACAATTGTTCCTGATAGTACAAAAACTTTTTTCCCTTCTGTAAAATGTGATAAAAAATAGACTGACTTTGTTGAATCACTGCATTATGAGAAGTAATGTAATATCTTTGAATACAACTACACTTATATATTCAAAAGATGCATAGAACATTTTAAAGTTATAACTAGATTATAGTACCCATCAAGATTTGATGGTAAATAACTTGAATATTTTATTAGAAAAATTTTTGATTTTTTTATTAGTTGTTTTTAATTAATCATTAAAATTGTGACAAATTTCTATATTGCATAATTGATTCCTGTTTCTTTAAGACAGTAGATGATGCTGTCAGCCAAATCTATTCAATGATATCAAAGAATTTTAAGTTTATAATTTACAACCAATTTTGCTTGCTTTTTATCAGAAATTTAACTAAAAATATTGAGTAGAGCATTTATATTTACATACTACGGTTTCTTTTAGGTAGATTTCGTATGAAATACTACCTATTGGGATTGTTCCTATTTTGGAATTTCTGAAAACTTTTTGCAGTTCTACACCGATCATGACCTCTAGAACCCAAAACCACCCTCAGTAAAAAACTTTATCTATCTATCTATCTATCCATCTATCTATATCACTTTCTTCTGGACACGATAACTTTCGTAATTCTGCACCAATCTCTTCCAAACTGATACATAAAATCAATGGGCATAAAATCTCAGTCAAGTTCGTTAATGGTCAAAATCTGACCAAGGAGATGGAAAAAGGGAGGGGTTTTGTGAAAACAGAAAACCCCCCATAACTTCTTATTTTTTGTACATATCAAATCAGTTTAAAGTTTTTATTACTTCTAAAAATAGGGCCAAAAATTTATATATCACAGATTTTTGATAAGGTTAAAAATGGGCGCAAGGGGCTCAAAAAATAGGGTTTTTTGGGGAAAAAATTCATAACTTTGTCAATTCTCAAGATATCAAATCCAACTAATTTTATTATAAATCTCCTTAACATTATCTAAAACTTTTATATTCACAAGTTTTTGATAAGAGCAATTCGTACCGCAAAAAAAAAAAATTAAAAACGAAAACAAAAAGGGGGTTTGAAGAAGAAAAAAATCCATAACTCCGTCAATTCAAAACATATAAAATCCCCATGAATTTATCATGTATCTTCTTAATATTGTCTACAACATCTATACAGACAAGTTTTGGATAGGACCAATTCTTACAGCAAAAAAAAATTAAAAATACATAGCGGTTGAAGAAAAAATCATCTTAGTAAGGGTGTATTCAAATCCAAACTGCTTATTTTCTGACTCATTTTACAATTCATTTTTGCTCTCAAAGGCTTCCAATTGGTACGTTTTCTTACTCTGAAACTATATTATGTACTGAAATGGTCGATTTTTTGATAGAGGCAGAATATATTTTTTTAAATGCTGTTAAAAAGGGCATTTTGAATCGAATTTACCGAAGTGGATTGTGTTGGGAAAATCATTGTATTAAGGATGCACCCAAATCCAAACTGCTTATTTTCTGACTCATTTTTAAATTCATTTTTGCTCTCAAACGCATTTAATTGGTATATTCACTTATTCAGAAACTATATAATGTACCGTAATGATCGATTTTTTGATAGAGGCAGAATATATTTCAAAAAATGATGTCAAAGTGGGCATTTTGAACGGAATTTCCCGAAGCGATTGTGTTAGAAATGAAAAATATTGTCCTTCTGAGAAAATAATTGTTTATATATCAAGTTTTAATTAATTGGAGAAAAAATAAAAACACAGGTCTCTTAAAAATCTCTTCAAAAATCATGTCAGCAAGTTTCATATTTTTTTTTATTAAAAATGAATCTGGAATTATGCCAGAAAATTTTGAGTTGTTGAGCATGGAAAAGTATTTTTTTTTAATACCGCCCTAACATGATTCTGATAAAACCAGCTATTATATGTGTTGGCATGATTTCAACATTTTGAATATTTAGAACTATTTTTTTGAAGAAAAAAGATATATATATATATGAATAAGTTTCTTGTCGATATCATCTATGTATATATTTATCTAATTGATTAATTTTTTAATTCAAGTTTTTTCAGTGTACAGTATTATTGTTTTTATGTATGTATCTATTAGTACATTATTATTATTTTACTGAGGATGGGTACAAGGGTACAAAGAGCATTAAGTATTTTCCCAGGCAAGTGTTTTGTTAAGGGGAAAGCTTAATTGCCAGTTACTATCTGTATGTAATATATTACGAAAGTAAAGTAAAGAATTTGACAGTTTTGGTACAAAAGAGGGACTTTTATGACCTCATGTTTTATGAGACAGCTGCAGGATCTTCGTGTGGGGGCCCAGGGGTCTCGTGAGAAAGTGGGGTTTGTAATATCGGATGTAGGAGGGTCGGAGGGCCCTGGCCATCCGGGGAACCACTGACCACTGGCCGACACGAAGGCGGGTCCAAGCAGCGGCAAGTGGTTGGAGATTTTAATTATGCTGAATATGTTAATTCGCATCCACCACTCAGGGCCGCACATGCAAATTTTTAACATAGAGAGATTTTTTTGTTCTCGGAGAAAAATATAGATGTACGAAAAGAGTTCCAGAGTGCGGTGTTTTTTTTTTTTTTAGAAGCCCTTTTTGGCTTATCCGCCCATGCTTACTTGCTCTGGCTATGACGAGGAATATAGTATGGTTAATTTAAAAAAAAAAAAAAAATGATTTAGACTTTTTGCTTTTGGCCCAGACTTGGGTGGAATTTTGTGTATATAAAGCTAAAATTACTGTGTACGAATATGCGTGTTTTTGTTCTACAAACAAAAAAAAAACACTTTTGGATATATACTGTCAAGTCTACAACTCTATGAGGATCTTGTGACCCCAATAGGGAAAAAGGTACGATTTTATGTATATTCTCTGTTGTATTGTGTACCGTGTTAATAACAAATGTGTGAAATGGGAATAGGTTGCCCAGGAGAAATTGTCACCTTCAATTAATATCATAATTAGTGTTTTTACGTAATGAGTTATTATTGTGGATGGTAAAAGTATGAATTATTTAAGTGTAACTTAATATAATTGTTTGTGATGTAAATAAATGATTTATTATTATTAATTCCCTTTATTTGTTATTGTTTTTAAAAGTCTTGCTAATTACTTATTTTTATTATTTAGAATTTAGTCTGCTTAATAATATTCTTGCAACAGATATTAGAAAATATAATCAAAGTTATCTTGCTGGGTTGGTTTGTCTAAAGATGGGTTTGGGGGGGGGGGGGGTTATATTTGGTGGTTTTACTTTAATATAGATTTCCCTTCAAACCAATTTGCCACAGGTTAGTTAATCTTCTAAATTTCACAACACATGTCTTTATTATCCGAGATAACACTTCTGGTATATAACCGTAGGTTATCAATTAGCTAACTAGGCTTTTACGATCACCAAGTCCTCTGAACTAAGAGGCCCCTATGAGATAATTTTTTCTTTTTTGTTAAAATAAGTTCGGAGAAAAGGTGCACCCAACACCTTTGCTAATTTGTGCTTGGTGATTTTGTAGATAATCTAAGATAGTAATTAATATATGTTTTAATAGTGGTCTAGATCTTGCCAGCAATATGAAAATGAAATAAAAACTCGTCAAAAGCGGCCAGATAAAATTGTTAAAGTGGATTTATCTCTAATCATGATTTAGTTTTTATTTGTGAAATTAGTATATTTGACTTCGAAATCTACCTCTGCCTGTAGGCCAAACCGGCAGGGATTTTTTTTTTTTTTTTTTTTTTTTTTTTTTTTTTTTTTCCGAATAAAAAACAATTTTTTTTTTTTTTTTTTTTTTTTTTAACTGCATGACTATTAAAAGCTGCCATGAATTTTATTTTTATCAGTCTCATTCTCTAAAACCCTAAATTTGAAACTTGATGCAGCTAACATTGTATAATATATATTTTATTACTTGAATTTTATTTTACACTTTTATGCATTTTTTAAATATTAAACCAGAGGTTCTCAAACTCTGCTCCACGGAGTTCTAGGGGCTCTGCCGGTCTTTATGAAAATAATGAAAATTTGAACAAAACCAACACATTTAAAGCGAGGGTTTTTTTTTCCCCCAAAAAATGGGAATGGATTTTTCTGTTACAAAAGTATTTATACATTGATGATAACTATCTTCAACAATCTGAGCTGTTTTGATTAACTAAATTTTGTTTTCTTTAAAATTTCTGGTGCAAATATTAATTTACGCTCTGTTTTTCATTTTCCATTCAAAAAATGCAAAAATGGAGAAACATACATTTACTGTAAGAAAGCCAGAAATTGTATTCTGAATGCAAATTTCAATATTTGAATTTCCCAACTCCTTCTCTCCTGGAAATGTCCTGGACAAAGGTGCAGACTTCACGGGTGTGAAATAGGTAATAAGATATACTTCTACAACTAATTAAAATTCTTCCTTTTGTCCTGTTTAATCACTGTGATTAATTAGGGCAAAAATAATGCTCTACAATTAGTGATAGAAGTTTGCCTTGTTAGACACCGTCGCCCCCGTTAAGTTGGCACTTATGACACCATGGTGCTTATCTGGTGTTTCAGCGAGTCGCTTGAGTTTGTGAAGATCATATAATTGCAAAGACTCTTAATAAACTTCATAAAATTGATCTAACAAAAACATAACTGTGAAAAAGGGGAGCCAAGTTCTGTAAAGACAATGGCAAGAAAAGAAATGATATCTAAGTGGATGCCAAGTTCAAATAAAATTCACTCAAACTTACCTACTGAAGTATTATAGCATTTTTAAAATTGTTTAAAAATAAAAATTATTGATAGCATATTAGTAATAAATCTAGAACTTGGCAAGTTTTTACCTACGAGTCATTCATTTTTATTAATGATATTATTATATCGAAACTTGTTATTTCATGTTTGGAAGCCTTCATTTGAGTGAGCTCCTTCCCCTTGAAGGACGGTGGGATAAACAGTGATGCCGCTGTACTTGAAAAAACCTGGGTCCCCGGGACCCAGGATTCCCAAAAATCTGGGTCCCTTTTTTTAGAAAAGCGGGTCCCCGTCAATAATAATTTATATTTTAAATGAATAAATGAAACTTCTTTATTTAGAAAAGATAAATGAAATGCATTAATTATTGTTTTAACAATAATTAAATAATGAATTAAAACCAGTATTATTTGCACTCAAATAAGATATTTTTAAAAAATATTAAGAGAAATTTTCTTTCTTTATTTTTTTTTTAAGTAAAAATGCAAGATACAATTTTAATTGTAAAATAATGTTTATTTGAGAGTAGAAGATACCAAGTTCCACTAACAAGTATCACTAATGTTTGCATTCTTTTAAAAAGGGGCAAGACGGGTTTATTGAAAAAGATATTTTTGCTGAAAAAAAGAATACTTATGGTAAGTAAAGGTGTACTTTTTGTTGAATGAATGGGGGCTTTCATTATAATTCCCATTGAATTATTCGTCAGCATAGATCTGTGTTGAAATCGGACATTTTCCTTGGAAGGGAAATTTACATCTAAATCACTAATAAGCATCAAATCTTAAATGTTCTGAAGGCGGGAGACATTTCAATGCAGTAAGAATGAGGGGGGGGGGGGATTTTTCACTGGTCCACCTACTGAATATATTATCAAAGTACACTGAAATCATGCTGTATTTTTAAGAATCTCATTAAAAAAAAAAATTGAATCCCATTTTGTGAATTTTCTACCTATAAGTTTAGTTTGCACATCTTTTTTGGTGCTTTGACTAAATTCACGTTTTTTCCACGTTACTTTGACGAAATTAGCGTTTTTCCGCGATCCTTTTGTTGAAATTCGCTATTTTTTCGCGAGCCTGTCACGAAAATCGTGTTTTTTCCCGTGATTTTTTTGACGAAATTCGCTATTTTTTGCGATCTTTTGACGAAATATACTATTTTGTCTCAGCCCTTTTACGAAAATAGCGTTTTATCCGCGATATTTTCATGAAATTTGTGCTTTTTTCGCGATCCTTTGACGAAAAACGCTATTTTTCCGCGATTTTTTGACAAAATTCGGCTTTTTTCCGCGATTTTTTAACGAATTACGCTAATTTGTCGCGGCCCTTTTAAGAAAATCGTGTTTTTTCGCAATATTTTTATGAAATTTGCGCTTATTTCAGCGATATTTTGATGAAATTTGGGCTTATTTCCGCGATTTTTTGACGAAATTCGCTTTTTTTTCGCGATGCTTTGACGAAATACACTATTTTTTCGCGGCTCTTTTTCGAAAATCGCTGCTTATGCGCGATATTTTGATGAGATTTGCGCTTTTTTCGCGATTCTTTGACGAAAATCGGCTGTTTTCTGCCATTTTTTGACGAAATTACGCGTCCCGTGGGACGCGTAAGAGCTATTTTTTGCGTCCCGTCTCCGATTTTTTACGTAATTTACGCGCTATAGCGCGTCCGCGGCATCCCTGATAAAATATATCCCACCTAATTTTAACTGCAAAATGCCACATTGACACTAGAATTCAGGACTAAAAAGTTTAATTTTATTAAATACGTGAAAAGAAGCGTATTTTTTCTTTCTTTTTTTTTTTTTTTTTTTTTTTTTTTTCATTTTCATACCTGAGATTTAAATACTAATGTTACATGTGAAAACACGAAAAAATGTTTGAAAAACCCACAACGTGTTTTTTCAAGCGTGTTTTTCGGGCTAGGACCACTTGGGCAACTTAACTGACTTTTTTGAAACGGGCACCCGAGACTTAACTTGACTTTTTTGTTATTTCGGTGTTTGAGAACATTAACTTGATTAAAATTAAGCGCCTTACTAACACCAGTCTGAAAGAGGTTTCACAAATCCATCAGGATCATATTTTTTGTAGATCACTACTAACCAATGCCCTAAGGGACGAAATATTTTTTGATTAATACGTAGGAAAACATATATGAACATGAATGCACTGATGAAGTGAAAGCAATGATGTGTCACAATGCCATTGCAAAAATTAAAGATGATAAAGCACCGCAGCACTATGCATTGCGTTCTTTATAGATAAACACCATCCCCGGGACAATGTTTTCTGAACTTATGAAAAGGTTAAATGCTGCCATTAACACAACAAACTATATAAAATCACGAACTTTTAAAAGCAAACTTTTTAAGCTTATGTATGAAATTATTGGATGCCGGCATCCGCCCCTCCTACTACATACCGAAGTAAGATGGCATTGTCTATGAAGAGCGTTTACACGATTGTTGCAACTGCAGAGGTGATATTAGAAGAACCATAACTCTAAACTGGCAAAACTTTTAACTAATGAAGATTGTGAATTCTAATTGCATATTTTTTCCGATATGCATAGCAAAATGAGATAAATGTATCTATCATTGCAATGAAAATCTCTCACAATTTCCGATTCATTTACCAAACTTGTCTTCTTTTAAGGTGAAACGTGTATTGGTTGAATTCTGAGTCAAACGATGATATCGATTACGTCCCTCTTGTTAAAAAGACCAACACCAGATTAAAAAAAAGTATGCAAATAAATACACCTTTGAAAAACTCTTTCAAACAACATTTTTCAACAGCTGAATAGAAAAGGCTTTGGACGACTCTAAATGTGTTCAGCGTTATAAAAAAACATCCAGCTTAAACTCAATGAAACACTGAGATCCTCCGTTGATTTGACATCTCATTGCAAGTTACACTAAATATACCAACAACAACCAGTTATTTGGTGGTACCAAATGAAAATATTTCAATTTAAACCAGAAATCTTTCATAAACTAAATAACAGAAATAAGTTAAATAAAAGACTTAAATAGTTTTAAATAAAAATTATTGGTCTGAAATATTTTTATAAAACTTGAGTAAAATTCCTGGTATATGTAGTTAGTGTTAAAGATCTTACTTAAAAAACAAATTGAAATACAGAAGTCTTTTAAATGCAGAACCAAATATTCGCCTGCAATTACTATCAACTGGACCTGAATTCAGACTTTTGTGCAAAACAATCCAATCACATTAAGCATTTATGCGTTATTGTTCGTCACTCTAAAAATGTAAATTTTATTGTAAAGCAAATGTTACGATTTCTTGAGTTTTGGAGGTAACTGTAGGTTTGTAAACTTTTGATAATTCTATCTGTATTGATGATAATTGAAAATAAATTCAGTATTAGAGTAACAGTTTAAATATATATTTTTATTTCTGGGACAATGCGCAATTGAGTTAATTTTTTACCTTGTCCACTTACGGACACGTGTTTACTGTCGCTGATGACGAGCTGTTATATTTTTAGCTCGAAATAGAGCCGTACCGAGTACTCGGTAAATACTCGGTATTCGGCCTACTCAGCCAATTTGCCGAGTACTCGGTACTCGGCGAAATTTTGGCCGAGTACTCGGCCAATACCGAGTAGTTGTAAGAATTTCATTTTTTAAGCATATGAATTTAAAACTGATGTGTAAAAAGTTATTCGAATATCAATGTATAATATATGTAATAATTCATAAAACTATTTACTCGGTATTTAACAATATGTCTACAAAATACAGTAGCCTTCCTCTTAATCGGAACTCTGCTTTAACCGGCCGGCTTTTTTTCCCAACATCCGGCAAAATTCATAAAGGAAAATTTCGGTTCTCATTTCTTTATGGTTAATTAATTCAAATTTACATAATGTAGAATAATTTCAACTTCTTGGTATGTGACAAGATTTTCAACAATTTAATTTGTATTAAATATTGTTCATTATTTGTTATTAGTGATAACTTTTATTACTATTAAATTACTTACTATTAGTATTAATTTCACAAATTATAGAAAATATGTACTACAAATTAAAAAAATAAATGCATCCTACACTTTTAATTAATTAAATATGCAGTTATTTATTTACATTTTTTAAACTCTCCAGTTTAACCGTTTTTTCTCTTAACCGGCTAACCCTCGTCCCGTTTAGGCCGGTTAAGCGGGAGGCTACTGTATACTAAAAGTTAAGAACAAAAACCCTCCTAAAATAATTCCAGATTAAAATTTAGTTTCATATTTATACAAATAAAAATAAGTTGTTTTTAAATGTATAGGAAAACAGAAAAGGCTTTTATTTTGGATAAAGAAACTGAAAATACAATAAATGTAATAAAAAAATTAATAATTAAATTTATTATATTTCTAATTATGGTGCAAAAATACCAAACGTTCTACATTATCAGTAGACAGGGCATTTCTTTTACTACTATAAATTTGACCTGCCTCTGAAAATATACGTTCAGAATAAACAGTGGTTAAAGGTGCACATAAAAAATTTTTTGCAAGGTTGCACATAATCGGAAAGTTCCCCCCTCCCCCTCTCCCACCATGCAAATGAAGTGTCAGTTTTACATAAGTCTTCTGTTAAGAAAGCCTGTATCTCTTTTTGTACCTCTCTTTTTATTTTTAATCAAAAGAAAATAAGGTACAGTTACAAAATAAATATGAAATGTTTTGCATTATTCAATGAATTGTTGCAGTAACCAATTACATTTTTATTTTTGATAGACAGATTTCAGATATCGGAATAAATTGGAGGGTTGTAGAATATTTGAATTTTATATTGGTTAATAATTGAACTTGTTATGCGTCAATTCTCCTTTTTTTTGCTACTGTTCTGAATTGTCAAAAATTGTCTTTAAAAGGTGCACAAATACATTTCAAATTTAATTATTTAATTTATCTATATATATATATATTTTATATATATGTACACACAGGTATATATATATGTACACAGGTATATTTATATATATGTACACACATATGTACACATAAGCTCACATTATGTGCACAGCAATGTTTTTTCTTTCTTATTACATAACTACTCGGTATTCGGTACTCGGTACTCGGCCGAGTAGTCAGTGGCCGAGTACTCGGCTACTCGGCCAAAGTACTACTCGGTATAACCACTAGCTCGAAACACGTCCTATGTATTATTTTTATTTTATGGTGATTTTTTACAAAGTTTTATTATTTTAAATGCACAATTGTTTAGATTTCATTCCTTCTTCCTGTGCTCAGTAGCAATGCACCTAAAAAACGTTACCTTGTAACATAGGGTATGGTAGGCTTCAGGGGTTCTGCCATAGAAATTCATTCTAAAAAGGGCTCCGCCAGTCAAAAAGTTTGGGAAACACTGTATTAAACCATGGATATCAAGGTAATTTCTTTTATAGTTCTTATATGAATATTTTTCTTCGCACATCTATACATTCTTGATAATGGGCAGAAAATGTAACAAAAATTGTAGATCAACTCAATTTATTAAATTGATAATTACATACAAAATATTTTAGCTTATATTATTTTAATTATTAAATTATTATTATTTCTTTTAATATTATTCAGCATTAAATTTTATTATTATAAGGCATTCAAATAATACTAATAATAAAATAAACATCATATAACTTCTCCTAATAAAATATGTCATTATTGAAATAAATTATCGCCAAAAATATCACAGATGTCTTTTTGCTGGGCGTTGGATTCGAACCTGGGTCCTCTACAAAAATTCAATGCGTTAAACTGGTGCCCAGACTTGTATAAAACCAAAAACTTTCTGCACACACAAATATTGGGCCAAAAACTTTCTGCAAATTAACTTAATGCTTAATAAAATTACGTGTTATATTATTTTGATGATATGAATTAAAAACAGTAGTTTAAAATAACTACTATTTACATTCAAAATTTGTTAATATTAATTAAAGGATAATTATTTTGGTTAATAAAACTAAAAATTCATGATAGGAAGGCAGGGGTGATTCTGAGAAAAAAAAAAAAATTCTGAAATTCAAAGCAAATTTTCTTAAAGGTTTTTGCAGCAGAGGGAGAAAATTCCCTCCCGCCGCCAAGTAATTTTGTTGCCCATCGAGATAACTTGGGTAGATTTGACTCTGAGTAGATTCCTTCAAGTTGGGTTCGGGTTATTAACCCGATTTTTCAAAGGCTAATTCAGTAGATTTTTTCAGATTAAAAACTAAAACTATAATACTAAATATAGATGTTTGTATGTGTGCTGTTTTCCAAAGTGTCACTGTGTTTATTTCCGCGACCCTTTGATAAAATTCGCATTTTTACCTTGATCTTTTGACGAATTTCGCTTTTTTTTCGTGACCCGTCGACGATATTCGCGTTTTTTCCACGATCATTTGACGAAATTCGCGGGGGGGTTTTCGTGATTCTTTGACGAAATTCACGTTTTTTTTTTTTTTTTTTTTTTCCCGCAGTCCTTTGTCGAAATTCGCGTTTATTCTGCGACTCTTTGATGAAATTCGCATTTATTCTGTGATACTTTGGGAAAGTTCGTGATTTTTTGGCTGTGTTTTGACAAAATTTGCATTTTCTTCGCAATCCTTTGACAAAATTCATATTTTTTTTCCTTGATCCTTTGACGAAATTCGAGTTTTTTCTGCGATCATTTGACGAAATTACCGGTTTTTTTCCACGATTCTTTGAGGAACTTTGCATTTTTTTTGCGGTCCTTTGACGAAATTCACGTTTTTTTCCGCTGTGCATCTTACTTTTAGTGGCTGCATAATAATAATCTTAAATGAACCTGAAATTTGTATTGCAGGTCCGTACAGAGGAGGGTAGAGAGACCGGAACGTTTAAATCAGTAATTTGAATTTCAGAAGCAACGCATGCATGCTACGGTTATTAAGCCTAACTTGGCGATAGTTTATGCGCTGTGTTCTCGATCAAATCTATTTCGATTTTCTCTTCTTATAATTTTGCTTCTTCTTAACTTTCAAGCATTCGCCAAGATCTTTTACGGGCATTTCAAAAAATATTTTGAAGCTCTATAATTGCAGTGTAAAAGATTGTAGCGAAAGAACGAAACGTAAATAAACCCGATTGCCTTAAATCCTGCCAAAGGACTTTTACACAATAACCAATGTGATGCGTTTCTCGGGCATTGTCATTAAACAATAACAAATAATCACAATTTCTGTGCCACATACAATAGCATAATATGTATATAGATAATGACAAAGTTGTGTTTTGGCTATACAATATCTTTATGTAGTTATTTAGAAAAATTAATCTTTCTATCTATTATTACTTTTTATATTGAAATTTAATATCTATTACATCTCATAGTTAATGCCTGCAAACTCTTTTTTTGCAAAAAGTAGTTGAAACGTGCCTTGAATTTTAATATATATTTGAATATAAATAAAATTTTAATATATTTGAACACTGAAATAAATATACTAAGTATGAGGGGCTCATAACCATAGTAGACTAAGTCCATTTTGAAAAAAAAAAAGAGATAGTCCATTCAGAAAGTGCATAAAATCTGTTTTATCTACTTCTACAGTGAACCAAGCCTGTTTTCACATACTTTCTCATATATGGCATTTGTTTACAGACTTGGTTCACTGTGGGAGTGAATAAAACAGATTTTATGCGCCTTCTTAATGGACTATCTCATTTTTTAAAAAATGGACTCGGTCTACTATGGTTGTGAGCCCCTCGTATATATTTACATCCAAGTCATAAATTTCAGGTGTTTGATACTTTCTAAAATATGTGTGTATCATTTTTAGAGTATGATTTGCTAATACAATATATTTTCAATATCCTGAAAGAGACCAAGTATATCCATATGCTGACATCTAGTTGCCAACCTCAAATATTTAGTTGCACCTATCAACGAATTCTGTACCTTGCTGTAGACAGCTTATTATTATCCTTCTATTTCTGTAAAATTTTAATATATTTGAACAATGAAATAATTTAAATAATTTAATTAGTTTCATATGCATTGTTAAAAATAATTTTTAACATAAACAATACTTTTAATCCTGATATGCATATTCAAATTATTTATTATTATCACTTTTTCAGGTCCTCCAGTGAACGAATAATTAAGTTTCCAGATGTGAGTTGCATAGAGGAAGAGCCTGAATTATTTGAAGGTGAAGATAGCCATGAATTGAGTGAAAATACACCTGATGTTTCTGAAAGTATTTTAGAAGAAAATGTGACTTCTGCAAATCATGATATCGAAATTACTCCAGTTTTGTTTTCTGATGATGTTCAAGGTATACTTTTGATTTGTAAAATTAAAGCATGCAAATATACTTAATTTATGGTTTTGTATGGAATATTTTCAAACTTCTGGAGCAAAATTTCAATACAAGTTGTTTTCAACTGCTGAAATATTATTGATAGTGGAATTTTATGTTTAATATTTTTGCATTATTAAGTAATTATTTGGAATGTTTAATTATATATGAGTTAGTGTATATAGGACTACTCCACAAAAATAATCTATGTAAAAAGGATGTTTAATAGATAGAAGAATGATAGAACAGAGTTTGTGCTTTCTATCAGTTATAGTTATTTTAAACTAGTATAAAATATTATGACTTATCAAAAATGATAATGGCATTTCTATTTCCACTAGCGTACTTCAGAGCCGTTCTGATTGGTTCGTCAGATTCAGATATGGAAGTGGCCAGACAACTGATCACTGTTTGCACATGTTCGAATGTTTGTTTTCAACTATTTCGTTTCTCATGATACATAAATTTGATTAGAATGAATTATTTTTTATGATGAAACTGATACTTGCTACTCAAAAGAATTCCAAAAATACCTGTATAAAACAAACCTGCATCAGTTCCATACTAAAAGTGTTCTCTCTCCCCCCCCCCCCCCCAAGCTTTTTAAGATGAAGACTATTTTATAAATTTTAAATATTATTTAAAATAGGAATTAAAAAAACAATCATTTATATTAAAAATGCATTGTTACTTTTAATTAAAACTACAGTATAACTTCAAACATCTGGCATCATTGGAACCGAGACTATGCTGGATTTTTGAAAATTCTGGATTTTTGAAGGAATATCAAAAGGAGTAACTACAAATATCAAAACATGTAGTATATTCTTAATGGTGCCTTTAGCCTTAATTTATTATTAAGTGATATATTATTTAAGGGAAAGAGAAAGTTAAATATAAAAAAAAAACTTACTTTAATTTACATTTTCTATGTTACAGAAAAAAAAAAAATCTATTAAAGAGTGAAATTATTTTTTCTCTAGTAATTTTGGAAATATTAATGTCAACTTTGTTTGCTAAAATATTTTTGGCTGTTCTTTAACAAGTTTTGTATTTTATACAAATGAAGATTGTCTATTTCGGAAATAAAGTCTTGTTTCTCTAAAGCATACATTAATTCTCCAGTTAAATTTACGTATTTTTCTAGTGACACCTTTTCTTCTGCCGGTCACCCATCCTCGTCTTCTGAGCTGCTACTAGCATTATCGGCTGTTCTATTTGGCACAGCGTCTGCAATCGCGCTGCCCATTCAATTGTTCATTGTTGATGCATTTTAGCTAATGTTTAGCCAGTCATCTATATCCTTTTTTTTCATTTAATGCATTTTCAGATTTTGCGTGATCAATCAGCTCATTGCAGCCTTTTCGCAGGAAATGTTGGAAACCTGAAAATTTCCCCCATCACTGAGGTCGCCATTGCTGAAAATTCATTCTGGTCATATATTGTGCCATGCATTCGCTACAGTTATTTCCATTAGTAAACAAGGGTGCAGCTCCCAGAAAATTTGTTCAGAAAATGATCGCCTTTGACAAATGAAAAAAAAAAAAAGTCAAATATCCTTTTTTTACATTTTTACTTCTGATCTTGAAGTTTTTAAATACAAAACAATTGCCATTTTTCTTCTCCCATAACTTGAAAGTGTAAAAGAAAAAGGAAGGGAAAAGATGGTTTTGATGCCAGATTTTTGAAGTCACACTGTATTTACTTTCAAAAAATGATATATATATTTGCATATTCACAAGTGTTGTGGATAATTTGTACTGGTTTATAATGGTTTTATATATACAGTCAACATTGGTTATATGGTCACCCATGCAGTCCTGAAAAATATGACCTTATATGCAGAACAGGAATCTTACTTTAGACAATAAAATATTATTAATAAATTAGTTATATTGGTAAAATAATGTGCAAAGAAACTATGAATATATAATTTATTAAATAAGAAGTATAAACAAGAATTGCTTTACACTTAAATTTTCGAATTGATGAGTATACTCGTAGTAGTAAAAATAATCTTTTATGTAGATTTGTTTGTTTTTTATCGTAATTGTTAAAACTACTTTTCCTTATTCACAAACAGTTTTAAAATGTTCCTCTTTGCCTTTGGGACTGGTAAAAAAAATATCTGAGAATATTTAGTGCTTTGAGAGCTTCTGCTCACCTTGTCAGTTCAGCTTCGATCTCACTGTTATTATCATCGTTTCCATCAGTGTTTATATTTAAAACTTCTGAAACGATTTTCACTATAGAAGCTTCAGCATGGACGTTACCCATGCCAAGTCAGCTGTGGATATCAAGAAGAAAAATACCAATAGGCATGAAGAACATTTTAACATAGCTTCCCCTTCATCCAATAAGGAGTCTTTTTTGTAGGGTACATGCCCGCTAAGGCGTGACTGTTGCCACTCGTAGATAAAGTCCATTAGAAGCGATTTCATTGTCAACAACTGCCTATGTCAATTCGTCTTGTAATGTGCAAATGGCATTCCATATTTTTTGTTCAACTTCAAATAGGGCATCATAATCATCCTCACTGCCATCGTCAGCGAATGACAATTCTCCCCATTCTGGAAGCTAAGGATTGCTAAAACAATTTTCAATGTTCTTTGATACCATATTCCAACTCTTGTCTACTTAACACATGGCATCTAACATAGTCACAAGAAACTTCTTTTTTTTTTTTGTTTTATCAATGGCAGCAATGAAGTCTTTTAGAAGCAGCTTTTGATATTTTATCCTAAAATTTTGAATACTCCCTTGATCTAAGGGTTGTGCCATACTAGTTCAGTTTGGAGGCAAGAAAACAAGTTCAATTGAATTTAAATTCTGAATCACATAATTGATAGTACAGTTGTCTGCGGTTATAGCTACTTTTTTTTTCTGTCTAAATTCTATACGTAGAATTTCTTTTTCCCAAATACTTGTCATCCAGGCCTTTTGGTTCACATCGTAAAATACGGGCAAAGATTTGCAGTTTTTCAAACAAGGTTTGAGAAATTTACAAATAGCTAATCTGAGCCATCAATAGTCGCTGCTAATAAAACGGCCAATCTTTATTTGCTTACCTTCCCACCACTTCCTTTTTCTTTCTTAAAAATGGCAGTTTTATCTGGCAAAACATGAAAAAACAGCCCATACTCATCAAAATTAAAAATATCACAAGATTTGTACCTATTGAGAATGTCACTTAACAAGTTAACTCCCATTCCTTCTATTCTTTTTCTTGTATACTATCATAAACACCAGCAGCTTCATCACACATCTGTGAAAAGTAAGTTTGTGCTGTAAGTTAAACCTTTGTAACTACACTTTGCTAGCAGTAAAATTTGGTTTTCCTAGTTCATCAGTAATTTTCAAAGATTTTTTACGATAATCCATGATATTGGAACAGTCTGCAATCTAGCATATTTTATCCACATGAAAAGATCTTTTTCAACATTCTCAAATGTTGAAACATGTTGTCGCTTTCTCTTTTGATTGATCACTTCTTCTGCTTAAAAAAGATTTGAACCCTCAGACATTATTCAGTATCGTTTCACGCTACTCCATGAATCTTCGCGAAAGATGCTTTCAATACATTCGATTTTTCAAAATTTTCTATCAATTTCTTTTCTTTCTTTTTTTTGCAATTGTCAAATTTTTTGTTTTACTGACATGTTGTATTCACAAAAGACAATTAAAAAATGATCGAACACTTTACAGATAGTGATAAGTAATGAAAAATATAAAACTATAAAAACATACGATTTAACATTTCTCTTCATGGAGGACAATTCTCATTCGGTCACAAGGGGTGATGGCATTTTTTCCAACAATCAGTATCTAATGCGACAGTTGAGGGAGAAATATCCAGAGCTTTGGAAACTCTTACTGACAGAAAAGAGTTTTCTTATCGGCTGCAGCCGTTTAGTTTGTGCAAAAAGTCTTTAAAAAGGGGTTTGGTTATTGTGTATTTTTGTTTGCTTCGTACTTTGTCAGATAACATCTCACGTTTTTGAAGCATCATGGGTTGTGCGGCTTTCCAAGAAGAAGAGGTGTCAGCTTCCCACTTCCATCAGAATTACAGCACAGTAAAACCGTAAGATGCAATTTGGACATCTTCCCTCCATGGTAGGAGTCTCCTTTAGTAACTTTTATCCAGTAGGAGGTTAAAGAAAAGTCCGGTTTCATCTGCATGGAATACGTCCTTTGGCTTGTATCCTTTGGTCAAATTTGGTAGAATTTTCTTCCAATCTTCTATTGTAGCTTCATTTATACTTGATGATTCTCTCAAAAGTGATCTATACACAAGACTTTTTATCTGGTCAATTCAGCCATTTGAAGCTGTAAAGTCTTTCAAACCACCAAGCCGATCGGCGATTTCTAAACCTTTTTCTCTTAGTATCGTGCCATTTACAGGTACATTCGCAGCACGAGCTTCTTTAAACCACTTTAATAAAATATCTTCCAGCTCGTCGTATGGCAATTTTTTTCAATGTTCTCCGTTTCTTGGCATTTTTTTCTCCCACTTTCTCAATGTTTTATTTCAATGCATTCTTTTTTCTGTGGTGTGGATTGCAGGGTTGTCATGCGAATTCCTTGCGATTGAGCGAACACTACTTTGGTTCCATGAAATTCATCAAATTGTTCAACAATTTCGGCTTTCTCAGCAACAGAAAAGTTTTTGCGTTTTTTAGTCGTCATTTTGGTACAAAAAGGTTATAAATTGCACCACCATGTGCTAAACAGCAACTAAATCTGAAAACGTGAAAAAGGGTAAGGACCCCTTTCCCTCCCCGACGAAAGGTAAGAGCCACCCCATCTGATTGGTAACTGGAGTGTCTGTTCCCCTGCCCATCTCATTCCTACACCAATAAAGTGTGTTGCTTCTGTACTTTGCTCTCCCACCAGCTGTCCCGGGGAGAGAAGGGTCAGCAACAGCAGGTGTTCAACAAAGGAGGCCGGGGGGGGGGGGAGAACCAGTTTCAGAAGACAGGAGTCTGTAGAATGCGTTTCTGTTTTCATAGATTACATAACTTTCAACAACGTGGATTAGAAAATTATTGCTTATTTTAGAACATTTTTTCCTTTTTTTACTTTCCAGAGAAAACGTAAAATGCAGGAAATTCCATAAATAACAAACTTATAATCTGGGTTAAATTATCATTATAATTATACGCAAAAACTGGGACCTGATGAAAACAAAGTATAATGCGAGAAAAACGTAGATTCGGGGGATGTAAAATCAGGGTTTCACTGTATGTGGTAAATCTGCACATGGAATTAGCCTCCAGGTTTTTGTTATTATTATTTTTTTTAATAAAAAGTATATGATGTGTTAGATTTCATAAAAAAATTATATTAAATGTAATATTTGATGTATCTAAAAACCCATGCACAGTCTTATGTAATACACATTTGAAAATCTTTTTTTAAAAAATTGGACAAAAATGTCAACTTTTAAAAAAAGTAGTACCAGGGTTCGTTGATATATATCAATCGATATATATCTTGATATATATCATGATATATATCCGATATTTATTTTCAAAATATCAAGATTTTTGATATTTTCATATTACTTGATATTTATTTTCAAAATATCAAGATACGTGATATTTTTAATATTTTTCTATGTTTGATATTTATTTTCAAAATATCACTGTGTAAGATATTTTTGATATTTTCAGTCAAAACGAGTGCAAATGAAATTTCCAACTGTTATTGACTGTGTTGTTCTGTAAATAAAGAATTTATGTCTCTGATAGTGACTTTTTTAGCCGAAGAATACAAATCTTTTTCAAGCTTTATGTTTGAATTTTTTATTTTTAACTGTAGATTATGAGGGACATAATTCAGAACAGACTCTGAAAGGTAAACTGTCTAATTTAGATACTTAGTTATATTATACAGTTTCATTAGAAAAGAATCTGTCCTGGTATTGATTTAGTTCAGTTTAAACTGTACATCATATTAGGGAATGAAAAACAAGATAAGCTTACATTCTTGTTAAAATTTTTCAATTGAAACAATATTTTGTATTTAAAAATTTGTTTTATACATTTCTGATTTCTTGATAGTTGATACTGCATCCTATAGCATTATTATTATTATTATTTTAATGTAAGTGTATGAAATTGTTTCTGTTTTCAATTAGTTGATCTTCAATTTTGTTCTAAGTAAAAAAAAAAAAAAAAAAAAAAAAAAAAAAAAGGAAAAGGAAAGAAAAATGCACTTTTAATATATTGTTTAAGTTTTCATGTTAAGTACAATATGTTTTAGTTTTTAATTTATATTATGCTTGAAAATATTTATTATCAGCAATAAGTTGACTATTTTGAAAATATCGGATATATATTGAAAATATCGGATATATATAAAAAATATCGGATATATATCAAAATATAGGATATTTTTGATATTTTCGAAAATATCATGATGTTTACGAACCCTGAGTAGTAGGGATTTTTATAAATACAAATTTGTATAAACCTTTTTAAATTTTAGTTAAATATGCAGTTATTATTTTTCTTTCAAAAATGTATTTTTAGTTGAACATTGAAATGCATTGAGTTCACAATTTGAACCATATTATTTGTTTATCGAACCTATGTTGAGAAGACCAAGAATGTTGAGCAATAGAAGAACGTTTGAGCTCCTGAACGTTCTTCTATTGCTCAACATTCTGTGTCTTCTCAACATAGGTTCGATTTTTCCTCAGCCATCATTATCCAAAAATGTTCTTTAAACTTGATCTTGATTTTTGGGAAGCTTACCACATCATTAAAAATTCTCACTCTTTAGTCAATGACTTATGTAGTACTCCTGATTTTCCAAATATTTGGAAAGCATTAATTTAATTTCCCTTTTTTTTTGGTTTCTTTTTCTCTCCTCCGCCGGTAGATGTCGCTACTTGTCCACCCAGTCGTTTCCACTGCTTCTCTCTCATTGGTTGTTTTTGGCGCCTTCGCTACCCGCATAGGGTATATAAGCCAGCGCATCTCTGTCTATCATTTCGCTCAGCCTTGCTTTTTCTAGCACGCTGTTCCTTTTTCCCTATCTTGCACTGAAGAAGAATCTCACTAGTTGATTCGAAACAGCTGTTTGCTGCTTTCCATGTATTATTTGTGCATTTTTAAACATTGTTTTTTCTGCTTTTTAATATTGTTGCACAAAGGCTTTACTTGCTAAATTAATGCCTTGTAATAATATACTAATTTTATTGCTAGAAGGTGGAAATTAAAACTTTAAAAACAGTAAAAATAGGTTTATTCAACTGTTTACATATTTTGACTCTATCTGAGTCATTTTCAAAAGAAATAAATATGTTCAATGTGTAATGATGCAGCATCATTTAACTTTCCAAAATTATGGCTCGAGCTACTCAGTGGTTATGAAAATAAAAATAAACATCTAAGTAAAAAAAAAATGGCTTGCATAATAAGAAAGAGTAATTGAAAAATTGAATGATTGTGCTTCATAGGCCGTGTAATTTTAGAATATTTTTATTTATTTGTTTTGAAAATGACTTGGTTAGAGTCGAAACATGTAAACAGTCGAATAAACCTATTTTTACTCTTTTTAAAGTCTTAATTTACGCCTTCTAGCAATTAAAATTAGTAAATTTTAATCCGTCATGTTTCTAATGGTGGTCTGTAACTCTATTATGATTTAAGAATGTTCTAGTTGCATATAAAATATATTGAACTAAATGTTTATGTATAATAGGATTATTTTTTATTTTAGTAGATTTTTTAAATTAAAATTTTAACTTCTTAATAGTCTAAAAACGCTTCAAATTAATGAACAGTTACTTTAAAACTTTTCCTTTACAAAATTGTTTAAACTTTTCTGGTAATTGTGTGTATATCATAAGGTTGCTAATTGCGTAGTAACATCCAGAGTTTATCTGCAAATACATTGTTAGTTAAAATAATAATAATAAAATAACCACTTCAGCCCTGGCATGTGTTGTACTATTCTGGATAATGCAAAATTTAAACTACAAATATTTTACATCATGCACAAATTCACGAATAAAAATGTATCTGTGCTAGCTGTGAAAGGAAGCATTTGTCACCATGTGTTGGATATTTAAAAAATTTGATTCTATTAGTTTCTCTTAATCAAAGAATGTCTTTACACTATATGATTAACTATATGTTTTTTTCTTATGCACTTACCAAATATGCACATCAAAGGTCTTACAAAAAATGCTCTCTTTACATGGAGAAATAAAGTCAAATGAATAGGATAATAATCATAGTAAAATATTTTATTTTCATGCTGAAAATCTTTTTTCCTTTTGATAATGACATTTTTACCACCAGAACCATTCTGCTATTTTGAAATTTGGGTATCATTTCCTGCAATCATTTAAAAATATTTTAATTTTAGTGAGTACTTATTATGGTTGTGTGGAAATGATGTAATTTTCAGAAATGCAACCTGAGTTGCATCCCTTGAGTTTGATTTCCACAGTTCACTTGCACGCAAAGCTTGACATCCAGATAAGCTAGAAAAGGTTTGTGTAAAATTATTCAAATAAAATTAAACAATAATAAAACAAATACAACAAACAATAATTAGAATTTTAAAATTCTGGTTCTTTCACAATATCATTGATATATTACAGAAGTAACGAATAAGTAAAGATTTTTGTTTACAAATTTACAAAATCCATAGATACTGAAGATTTTTTAATGTAAAGTAGAGAATTTTGTTCTTTGTGTGTAGAAATAAAGGTTCATGAATATGAGGCCATAGTGACATAATCATAGTAAAATATTTTATTTTCTTGGATGACAATTAATTTTTCTTTTCAGAATACAGTTATTTTCACCATCAGAGCCATTTTGCCATTCCAATATCCATTGCTTAACTGAATCATTTTTAAATGTATGAGTTTTATGGATGCCAAAATAATTTTTCTTTTAAATATGCATAATTTTTGAAGCACGCTTCTAATTAGTAGATTGTGATCAGGCAAATTGTATTGTATCGAACGGCATTATTATGGATTAATATGCTGCAAACAAAAATAAGAATAATAATTTCCTGCTAGACTGATTTTTTAACAGAGCTAAAAAAAAATTTAAACCTTTGAAGCAATTGTTAAAATCATATTTAGTACTTGTGATAATGAGTACAATTATAATCTGTACTTCTTTTCATTATAAGAAAAAATTGTTAATAGTATTTGTGTGAAAAAACATTATTAGTATAGAAAGGAGTAAAGAAAACATAAAATAATTAAACAACCACAGTCGTATTTATTTAATCTTTACGAGTCCCTTTTTTTGCTTATAATATGTATTGTGAAACATAGTAGGGATATAATGTACATTTAAAACCTCACAAACAATAGGTATACTAATCTTCAATCAGAATAATTTCATGACATATCTGAGTATCCTGAATTCCTCTATCTCTCTCTCTACTGCAGTAAAAACATGCACGAAGCGAGAGACAAAAGAATGTTAGGACGCGGGATCAAACAAGAATTGTATATTAGGGTAAAACCCATCTAACAAGTTTAAAGAGGCAGAGTCTTAAAGATAATTAAACATACGCGATGAAAGCTTCGCTGGAAAAATAATCTAACTTGTAACACAGAGTGATGAAGAAGTAGAAGGGTAAGATATGAGGTAAACAGCATCAAAATAAAAATTGTATTTTTATAGAATAATCACAGAGCCAAAAGTTCTGGTGAAGATGAGCAGTTTATTAAAGATAATTATTCACATACTTGAATGTTCAGCTTGGGTATCATAACATTTCTTTTAAAACAGGTAAAGGTTAAAAACAATGATAAAAATGCAACAAGATGGTAAATGACTAGATTTGATTCACATACCAACATTAACTTGAGTCAAGCTGTTTTGAAAAAAAGGTAACTAAACTAGCTGGTATCACCGGTAAACATAATTTAAATAAATGCAAGAAACAAAAATAAAACAAACTTATTTAAATAGCTAAAAGCCATTTTCCCGGCAACACTAAACGTTACCGTAGCTTGAGACATCCAAACAAGCTTAAAACTCAGACGTGCATCTGCCGTTGAATGAACCGACCGCGGTATAAATACTATCTGATCAATGACACGTGCCGGGAAAATGCTTATTCGCTAGAATGTTCTATCACGTGACGTGAACACAAACTACATGACTAATTAACAAATACCGACGAATCAGATGATTCGTGATATGCTGCCATCTGGTGCCGTATGGCAAACCGACTGAATCGATTACTTCGATTAAGACGTAATCAATATTGTGTTCGACCGTCATGCCGTGAAAGAACAAAAACGCTAATAAACTTTCAAAGTAAAATAAACTTAAATAAAACCTATTGTAAAGTAAAACCTGGACAATAAACTATTAAATGGTAAGTTATCAGTTAAATATAATAACGAAAGTGTATTTAATAAAAGAAAAAGTTACTATTGTATAATATGTAAACAAAGTGAAACAATCTTTTAACTAAAAACTATGGAATGGCAATAGCTATGAGGATGAATGAATGTGAATGAATGAATTAATGCATTAAATGTATGAATATATGAGCGGGGTTTTGAGCAAATGAGACTAAATACTGATGTTAAATCCTATCAAATGCCCCCCTCTCATTATCTCAAAAGCTAAGTACTTCCAGCAAAAATTGAAACTGGGAAAACTTTAATTTAAACAGCAGCTCAAACATCACCAAAAAATTTTTGAAAACTATAAGTTAAAATCTAAAAACATAACGCACGCCGATAATTTTGAAACAGCAAAAAGATGAACCGAAACAAGGTCCCAAACGCAAAGAGACCAACCACTATAGGTTATCAAAAAAAATTCGAAACTTCTTAACTCTAAACCTCAAACACCAAAAAGTTTTAACAATTTAAATTTACTTAAAACTTCAAAAAAAAAACTAACAACTTTTCCCGGTTACCCATCCATCAAATCGTGGCCAATAAAAACCACGTCTAACATCTTCTGTTTGAAGGGTTAAAACTGGCAACATTAACTTGATCATCTTGACAATAAATATAATTAAACTTGAAAAATCAATAATTTTACAATAGAAAAACTTTATTATAACAATAACAAGTTTGTATTATGCAAACATAACTAGCAACTCGACTTGGCTCCTAATTTAACTTAATCAGACTTCTTAACTTCAAATGAAGAAAACGCAAAAATAAAATCGGCATCTGAGCTTGTAATAAACATAGACTTTTACAACTGTCAACTGTCCATTTCCGCAAACTTTCATACGTGGACAACCAGCCAACCTTTCACTCTTCCGTGCACGGATTAGCTCACAGATTCTCACAAATAGTGAATTCTCAGATGCCTAAAATGAAACAAGTATCAGAAAAGAAAAACATAGCATGAAATTTAAGTTATCAATCTAAAAATTGTAAAAATTAAAATCCAAAGAAATCTTAATACATATTTCTATCCTTCAAAACAATATCTATTTTAAATAAATATTCAACTTTCAATTAATTAAAAATTTAACATTACAAAAATTCTATTGAAAAGGAGCCAAGAAAGATTTAGCAATTTAAATTTATTAAAAAAATTTACTATAATCCATGAGTCCTTGCCTAGCGGCCAGCCTAGATCACCAGGGCAAAAACATGGAAATCAAAGAATATAAAAAGTTACTATTACATATTAAATTTCAGAACTGGTACACGGGGACTAGTGTGACACTCCTATCGAAAACTAAATAAAATGGGACTTACAAAATTAAAATTACTTGTGCCCAAGGTAGGCCCTGATGCAGTAGTAATCCCCTGCCCAAACCCCCGTGAGAGTTCTCTGTCATTTACCTCCCTAGGGGTCACCCTCCCGAGACGGTACTGAGGGCTGATCAAACTCCCCGGAAAGAATGGAGAAAGAAGCACAATCCCTGCACCAGAACAGACATTTAAATATATACCAGAACCGATACAGCTTGAAAGGTCAAGAGGTCAAATACCAGGAGTACAATGAAATATATGCATTTAATTCATTTTTACACTTCTACAATAACATACTACATCATTAAAATTGCTAAGGCACGTATTCAATAAAAATTATAATTATTCAAAATCATATTCTGAAAAAATAATTAACAAATCTCAAAAGATCAAATTTAACCAGTGGTTTTGTGAACAAACACATCGGAGAGGTTGGACTTACTGCGGACAAACTTTAAAATGAACTCTTCCCTGTAAACCATGTCCCTTACAAAAAATAACCGGACATCGATATGTTTGATCGATGATTCTCAATGGGTGATTTGACGAATTCTATGGCCGCCTGGTTATCAACGTAAAGTCTGGCCTTATTTCCATTTGCCCGAGTGATCTGCTTATTCCTGCATTCCCGCAGTATCCGGTCATACCAAACTAGATTTTTGGAGGCTTCAGTCAGTGCGACAAATTCAGACTCCATCGTTGAAAGGCTTACACACTTTTCTTTGAATGTTCTCCAATTTGGGGATTTGTCCAGCATGACTATTTGTCCTCCAATTGAAGTTCGGTCGTCCCGGTTAGCTGCAAAGTCTGCATCCGAATAAGCGATCAAAGAATCCGAGTTACAACGTAACTGGAGTTGGTAATGCCTTGTGTACTTCACATAACCAAGCAACCTTAGAAGACCTTCCCAATATATAAAACCTGGGTTAACCTGAAACTGACTAAAGATATTTACAGCGTATGAGATATCCGGCCTAGTGCGACTTGCAATAAAAGATAAACAGCCTAAGACATTGTGATAAGGCAGTCTAGACATGCCTTCAATATCCGACGAGGAAGCGGGACAATCAACCTTGGAGAAAACTGTACCCTTGCTAATGGGCAGGCTTGAAATGGGGATCTTAAAATTTTTAAACTTTTCACAGACCTCATCAATATACCGGGTCTGGTGTACCTCTAAAGATCCTCCCTCTTCATCAAATTCTACACCTAGCAGTTTCCGAGTCCTCCCCAAGATTTTCAAGTCAAAATGATCTCTAAGCAATTCCAGTACCTCGTCAATTACTCTTTTATTCTTGCCAAAGATCACAATGTCATCGACATACAGCAATAAAACAATATTAGATTTTAAGGTATAAACACAGTTACAAGATATAAATTTGATAAAACCTAATTTTAACCCCCTCACTGACAAGCCCGTGTTAATACGTTCACTAAGCTCCAGGTTTCACTGCAATACAAGCAGTATTTAAAGTAATATAATTCAATTGATTTAATGTATTTTTAATACATTGAACAATGATTAATACTTCCAAGGATTGCATTTATATTCGTTGTTAAGTTTTTTTTATAAAATGTTCAAAGAATCGTTTTTTTAAGCATTTAAAATAAAATGCAGAAAAAACAACATTACAATTTTGCCCTTTTCCAAGACAGTCGGAGGGTTAATAAAACTTCATGAATTTCGTAAAACCACTCACGGCCACTTTGATGAAGTCCATACAACGCCCGATCCAGCTTGCAATAAAGATGCTGCTTTTCGGGAATGGTGAACCCGGGAGGTTGGGACATACACACGTTCTCCTTTAATGAGGCATATAGGTAAGCGCTGGTCACATCACACTGAGTGTGAAGCCATCCGCAACATGAAACCAAGAGAGAGAAAAAGAACCGGATTACCCCAAAATTCACCACAGGGCTAAAAGTTTCGTCATACGTATCTCCCTTTATTTGCTTAAAGCCCTAGGTGACTAAACGTGCTTTAAAGCGGGCAATCCTTCCAAACTCATCTCTCTTGATTCCGTATACCCACCTACAGCCCACCAGAGAAACGTTGGCAGGCAATGGGGCCAAATGCCAAATGCCCCGTTCATGCATTATCCCGATCTCGTCCTGCATCGCTGCAAGCCACATCGCACATTGCTCAGATTTTTAATAGCTTGATTATAAGTATTCGGGATGGAAATAGGTTCATATAGTCACGCACTAGGATTCAATTGGTTAGATTTGGGGTTATTGGAATCGGCATCACTGTCGGGACTGGATATAGTGCTTGAAACTCAACCGTGATACAAATTTGAGCCCTTAAAATCAAAAATATCAGGAACAAACCTGATATGGTTCCTGTTGCAATACCTTTCAACATCATTTAGTGATCTAAGACGATCAGGCTTTCCCTGTTCATAGTAATAAACATCCACCTGTTTTTCAGTCTTTCTAGGTACTGGAGCACGTCGCCAACTAACTTCTCGTAAGGGAATAGGTGGCAGCTGATCGTCCATATCAGAATCGTTGCTGACGACCCCCTCCCCACCGGGCAGCAAGTCAGGTGAGGCGTTGTAGGGACCTGGGATTCCCTCAGGTGCTACCTCTACAACCTGCTCACTCCGACCCACAATCCCCGCGGGAAAAAGATCGTCAACCCCGGATTCTTGGCCCATCACAGCTCCACTGCTCTCAGGATCGTACCTAGCTGTTTCATCCACAACGACGTCAATGGATTCTATTATTTGGTTTGTCTCCAGAATCCATACCCGATAGCCCTTAGTTCTAAAAGCATAGCCCACTAAAATGCCATGCCTGGCTCTCGGTCCGAGTTTGCCATTCCTCCGCTGCTTTGGTATGCCCACATAAACTACCAAACCGAATGGTTTCAAGTGTTTAACAGATGGTTTGTGGCCACCATACAATTCGCAGGGGGTTTTAGTCAATGATGTAGGGCAAACTCTATTCCAAACGTAAACAAAATATTTGACGGCTTCTGGCAAAAAATTTAAATCTAGACCGCTGTCCGCCAGAATAGTCCGAGCCCCATTTGTGAGCGTTTGCATGAAGCGTTCCGAAGTACCATTCATCTGAGGTGAATATGAATTGGTAAGCTCATGGTGTATTCCCTTTGACTTAAAAAAATCCAATAGGTCATCGTTTACAAATTCCCCACCATTGTCGCTTCTGAAATTCTTGACCCTTCTATTAAGGAAGTTCTCCGCCCTGATGATATGGTTAGTCACAATTTCATAAGCATCAGACTTAACTCTAATGGGATAAACAGAAGCGCGCCTTGAAAAGTCATCAATAATGGTGAGGAAGTAACGTTCACCGTTACGGCCTTCAACTTGGTTTGGGTCCCAGATATCAGCAAAAAGTAAGTCCAAGGGTCCATCGGAACGAATATGACCCGTGGGTTTAAATGAGACTTTCTTATGTTTATTAATCCTACACTGGTCACACTTGAAATCAGTATCTTTTAACATAGGCAAACCCCGAGCTCCCCCCTCTTTACATGTATAAACCATGATAGCTGGGCTAACATGGCCCATCCTAGGATGCCAAACCTCCATACGATTCTGCTTTACTGCAGAATTGGCCTCAACATTACTTTTACTTGCGTTGGGTTTAAGAACTCGAGGAAATACCTGATAGACGCCCTTCTTAAGGTATGCATTAAAAAGCAAGTCCCCCTCTCTCGCGATGGTCACCTTACCACCTCCCCCACAAAATGTAGCCCCATATCGATCCAGTTGAGGTCCAGAGATCAGATTATGTCTGAGATCACTAGAATACATAACATTTTTAAGTATTAAAACTTTATGGTTAAACTGTAACCTGACCTCACCATGACCCTCAATCTGGAACGACATGTTCTTAATTGCTACGTTCATATCCTTATCGGATAACTGCTCAAAGTTAAATATAATAGATTTATCATTTACAAAATGGTGGGTAGCTCCTGAATCAAAAAGCCATTTAGAGTTAACATCAAGACAATTTACATTAACATTTGATATAAAGAAAGAATAGTATATTAACTCACATGAGCTGTCACAGCTTTCTTCATCAGAGCAAACACCATGGTTAACCATAGAGCAGTTGTGAATAGATCCTTGGGCTGAACGATGTGGGGTTTGGCGACGTCTGGGTCTCCATCGACGAGGACCTGAAGGTGAAGTTCTGCTCGGCACTGTATCTCTAGAGCTTGACCGGCATCTTTCAGTGCTAGGATGTTTCCCTCCGGGTGACGAATGGAAATTACGATGACCCTCTCGAAAACCTGGGCGAGGGGAAGGGGATTCAAGTCTCTGGGTAGGCGGTTCTAAGTTATGGCAGTTACTAGATCCTGTATCAATTTGTCGAACACGTCTATTATGGCCACCAGTGTTTCTAGGATTAACTTGGTTTCTTATTCGGCAGTTCCTTTGCACATGACCAGATTTTCCGCCATTCCAACAGTTCACTATGTTAAATGGTTTCTTTTTAGCAAAATTCAAATTCAATTGATTAACTTGCAAGGGGTTTCTTGGACTGTCAAGATCGCATACTTTTAATTTTGTTTCCTCAGCCAATAACTCGTCAACGATTTTCGCAAACTTGAATTCCTCCTTCTTCCATCTTAAAATTCATTGCACTATTCCGTCATATTTTCGAAGAAGATAACTCAAAACTTGAAAACTAGCATAACTCTCATCAAAATTGGCATCTATTCTTTTGATTTTGCTATAAACACTCAATATTCTTGAAGAGAACAATCCAATCGACTCATTTGGAAGTATTTTACATTCAATCAGCTCTGTAAATATTTTCATATGCTGAGATCGCGAATCAAGGCAATAATTTATTCTCAGCTTCTCCCAGGCAGATATTGGATCAACGCATCCATCCATCAATCAATCTTTTGAACTCTGGTTCAGTATTCAGGAAAATGATCGATAATGCTTGGTTTGATCTTATCTTATATGATTCCACCTCGGAGATATTTGTCTTATCTATATCCAATGTCGGAGCTTTCTCACTTTGATCGATAATACTCCAAAGATTTTTCTCCAAAAGTAGGTATTTTAAGTCTAACGACCAATTTTGATAATTTGTAGAATTCAATTTTGGTATGCTTGGACCAACCATTATTGCACTTTTTCTAAAAACTGTCTAATTAAAAGAATTTCTAAAATCTTATAAAGTTAAAAAATATGTCTCAAGCTTCTCATCTTCAAATTTTACTAACATAGCTGCCCCCCCATCTTTTCTATCACTGAACTCGGATTTTTATTATATTTCAATTTTTGCTTCACTTTCCATATCTCCGTCAACCTCCGGTTACGAGCCATTGCCCATAACCCATATTAGGGTAACCCATCTAACAAGTTTAAAGAGGCAGAGTCCTAAAGATAATTAAACATACGTGATGAAAGCTTCGCTGGAAAAATAATCTAACTTGTAACACAGAGTGATGAAGAAGTAGAAGGGTTAAGCTAAGATATGAGGTAAACAGCATCAAAATAAAAATTGTATTTTTGTAGAATAATCACAGAGCCAAAAGTTCTGGTGAAGATGAGCAGTTTATTAAAGATAATTATTCACATACTTGAATGTTCAGCTTGGGTATCATAACATTTCTTTTAAAACAGGTAAAGGTTAAAAACGATGATAAAAATGCAACAAGATGGTAAATGGCTAGATTTGATTCACATACCAACATTAACTTGAGTCAAGCTGTTTTGAAAAAAAGGTAACTAAACTAGCTGGTATCACCGGTAAACATAATTTAAATAAATACAAGAAACAAAAATAAAACAAACTTATTTAAATAGCTAAAAGCCATATCCCCGGCAACACTAAACGTTACCGTAGCTTGAGACATCCAAACAAGCTTAAAACTCAGACGTGCGTCTGCCGTTGAATGAACCAACCGCGGTATAAATACTATCTGATCAATGACACGTGCCGGGAAAATGCTTATTCGCTAGAATGTTCTATCACGTGACGTGAACACAAACTACATGAATAATTAACAAATACCGACGAATCAGATGATTCGCAATATGCTGCCGTCTGGTGCCGTACGGCAAACCGACTGAATCGATTACTTTGATTAAGACGTAATCAATATTGTGTTCGACCGTCATGCCGTGAAAGAACGAAAATGCTAATAAACTTTCAAAGTAAAATAAACTTAAATAAAACCTATTGTAAAGTAAAACCTGGACAGTAAACTATTAAATGGTAAGTTATCAGTTAAATATAATAACGAAAGTGTGTTTAATAAAAGAAAAAGTTACTTTTACTATTGTATAATATGTAAACAAAGTGAAATGATCTTTTAACTAAGAACTATGGAATGACAATAGCTATGAGGATGAATGAATGTGAATGAATGAATTAATGCATTAAATGTATGAATATATGAGCGGGGTTTTGAGCAAATGAGACTAAATACTGATGTTAAATCCTATCATTGTAGTGTTGCTAATTTAGCAGGTTTATAAAAATTCAAATATCTGTCACTATTTTCGATTAAAAATGTTCACCTTAATTAACCTGTTATTAAATAAAGTAAATATTACTATTCGTAAGCAGTGTTTTTTTATTTGAATATAAAAAAATCTGGTAAATTGGCGACACTGAAGAAAAGACAAGGAATTCGCATCTTGATCAATGAATTCGCGTCTTAAGAGTGATTTTTTGCTTCAAAGGACCGAAAATCTCTCGCGTATTAAGCGGGATTGCGTATTAACCGTTCGCGTATTAAACGTGATATTTTTGCATTAGTCTTATGGGCGATATTCAAGGAACCGGAAAAAATTCGCGTATTAAGCGGGATCGCGTATTAACCGTGAGCGTCTTAACCGGGTTCCACTGTATTTCATTTTTGTACAAAAATTTTGATTTTACAATGAGAAAATTAAAATATCTTTCTATTTATAGATGCATTACCAGAACCCTTATAAATAATCCTTTTTAACATTTTCTATATACAAGGGGTGTTTTTTAAGTAAGGGCCATTTGAAAATAAAAACAAAAAAAAAGAAAATTTTCAAAAAACAAATTTATTTTCAGATTCTACATACATTTCTCTATTTTTCAACATAGCTGCCAAGTTTGTTTAAACACTTATCATATCTTGCAACTAGGTTTTGAATACACTCTTCATAGAAACTTGTCGCCTGCTCTGATAACCAAGAGGTCACGGCTGTTTTCACGTCTTGGCCATCGTTGTAATGGTTGCCGCCGAGATGAAGTTTGAGATATCGAAAAGATGGAAATCACTCGCCGCAAGGTCAGGGACGCCCAAAGGATCCCCTCCCTCCAAAACTTTCCAGCCAAAAGAGGTTTGGGAAGAGAGGTTCAGGTCTGAAGCCTTGCATTGTCATAGAGTAGCAAAATTCCCTCTGTCAGCACGCCGCGTCTTTTGTTTTGAATCGCTCTGCAACAGAAAACATATTGCTGACCGTACCTCGCACGGGGCAGGCCATTCGATAATCGTGAACATTTTAAAGACATAGAACAGACCGTACAGGATACCTACACAGCTGCAACTGAGCACAGTTGTTCCCAAGGTATGCCAGGACACGATGCAAGCACTCGTTGTGGCGTGCGCACCACCTATTAGTGTATACAACAAAACGGCCCTTACTTAAAAAACACGCCTCGTATTTAAAAATGCACTTTGAGTTTTAACTTATTACATTGCTCTTGAAGAATATTAGGAACTTCTGATATTTTATATCAGTGCTCCTAAAGCTGTTGAATAAAGGCTGGCAACCCTAATAATATCATCCAGGTATCCGTACATTATTTGAAAAAAAATAATAACAGCTACAAATTTATTACTGCTCTCAAAACTAGCTGCTAATTTCAAGCATTCCTTGAATATTAAATTGTAGTTTAACAATTTACATTCAATTATTTCATTTTTATAGATTTGCTAATTTAATGTGTATTAACAACAAGTGGAATAATCACTTATAAACAGATTAAGTTAAATAATGCTATAAAAAAGTGATAGAATATCTTTATTAAGATTGACGATTGTTTCATCACACAAACGGCGGCATTTTCAAAATCATTCACGATAGAAAATATTTTCACATAATTTAAAAACAATGTCACGAGACATGATGCATAATGAAAAACTTTACAAACATAAAATTAAATTGAAATTAAATTATCTATTTGCAAGTGTGGATTAATTTTCATATAATTTAAAAACAATAATATGATAAACAATGTCACAAGACATCATGCATAATGAAAAACATTGCAAAACATAAAATAAAAATAAAATTTTCTTGCAATATCATGTATTTTATTTATTTCATTATTTAACTGCTCGGGGGTACAACAAATGGGGGTATTTACAAAAATAGAACAAAATGGTATGCTACCTTATTTAGATGTACTATTAGCCAAGGCGCACCAAGGAATAGAATGCACTGTTTACAGAAAACCCATAGCCAGTCAATCCATTATCCCTCATAATGCTCAAGCACCTTTTTCATACAAAGTTTCTGCATTTAGACATTCTATTCATAGAGCTTTCACAGTTTGTACCACCGAGCAGTTAAATAAAGAAATAAATAAAATACATGATATTGCAAGAAATGATGGATACAAAGAAAGCACCATAGAAAAATTAATTAAGAGCTTGAAGAATAAAAAGAAAAGAAATTTCAATCCACAAAATTCCATGTTATCCACTTTACAATATTTTCCTGGTTTCTTCGAACGTTTGAAACATAAACTCAATAAATTCAATATCTCACTAGTCGCAAAACCTTCCATGAAATTAAAAAATATAGTATGCAAGAAAATAGATCCAATTGAGTCAAACCAGTTATCAGGAGTGTGTGAAATACCTTTCACCAAAGAAGATTTAGCAAGGCAGTTTTAAAGCAGAAAACTTAAAACTAGAATCAAAGAACATATAGCAGACATCAAATACAAACAGAAGAACCACAGCTTTGGCCAGATTATGCAGCAAAGAACCTTTACAGATCGATTTTAGAAATAGAAAGTTAATTTATCCATCAAGATTTTATTTACCACCCATAATCCAGGAATCAATAGAGATATTTTTATGCAACAAGAATATTTGCAATGATTTAGTGTTCCTTGATTTACCTAAAATTTGGAAAGAAATGCTATATAATTTTAGTAACAATAGTAAAAATTAATCCACGCTCGCAAATAGCCAAGTTAATTTTATTTTTATTTTATGTTTTGCAATGTTCTTCATTATGCATGATGTCTCATGATATTGTTCACCATGTTTGTTATTGTTTTTAAATTATATGAAAATTAATCCACGCTCGCAAATAGATAATTTTATTTTATTTTATGTTTGCAAAGTTTTTCATTATGCATCATGTCTCGTGACATAGTTTACTATGTTATTGTTTTTAAATTATGTGAAAATGCTTTCTATCGTGAATGATTTTGAAAATGTCGCCGTTTGTGCGATGAAATGATCATGAAATGATCGTCAATCTTAATAAAGATATTTTATCACTTTTTATAGCATTATTTAACTTAATCTTTAATGTGTATTATTAAATTCTTATATTTATGCTATGAAATATTACTTTAAGCAATTGGATGATCATCATCTCTAATTGGCTGAAATCTAATTTATATCATGCATTATTGACTTATTCAGGTTTCAATGTACTGTATGTGTTTAATATTATAAGTTCTCTAAATTTATTTATTGCTTTCTTTTCTAGATATAAAGAAGAAAAGATCAGGTAGTGTTGATAAAGGATCACTTACTCCACAACTGAACATTGATTTAGTATGTTTTAAACAAAAAAGGTCAACTAGATCTAGGGAAAAAACTCCTTCTCTTGGAAGAAAAAGATCTACATCAAAAGGATTAGTTACTCAGATAAATATTGTGTCAACTCCACAAATGCCTCAAATACAAGACCTTGTAGAAATGAATGAAGTATTAAAAAGTCCTTCTCCTCTTGGAAGAAAAAGATCTTCTTCAAAGGGATTAGTTACCCAAGTAAATGCTGTGTCACCACCACAAATGTGTCAAGCACATGATCCTGTAGAAATGAGTCAAATACTAAAAAGTCCTTCTATTAGAAGAAAAAGGTCTACGCCAGGAGGATTATTTACCCACATAGATGCTGTGTCACCTCCACAAATTTCACAAGAACAAAATCCTGTAGAAATGAGTGAAGTATTAAAAAGTCCTCCTCCTGGTAGAGAAAGATCCAAGTCAAGAGAATTAGTTAACCACATAAATGCTGTGTCACTTCCACAAATGCCCCAAGAACAAAATCCTGTAGAAATAATTGAAGCATTAAAAAGTCCTTCTCCTGGAAGAAAAAGATCTAGGTCAAAAGGATTAGTTACCCAGATAAACACTGCATCACCTCCACAAATGCCCCAAGAACAAAATCTTGTAGAAGTAAGTGAAGCATTAAAAAGTCCTTCTCCTGGGAAAAAAAGATCTAGGTCAAGAAGATTAGTTACCCACATAAATGATGTGTCACCTCCACAAATGCACCAAGTACAAGATCCTATAGAAATGAACAAAATTGTTATAAAAATCCCTCTTGAAAATCTTTCTAATGCTGGCCATGGCGGCTCTTCTATGATTCAATCTTTTGATTTGATTTTAAATGATAAAGAATCGGATATCTCAAACATTGATTTAAATCAACCTTCTAAAATAAATGAAGTCTGTCCTTTGCAACCTCAAAGTAATGATAATAATTCACCTGTTGTAGCTGTCCTTGAAGATAATTCAGAAGTTCATACACATGTGCAAGAAAAAAATGAAAATTTTGTAGATGATGTGTTTTACCCTGAAAGTAATTCACAAAAATTAACAGATATTTCTCAGAAAACATCATCAGCACTGAATGATGTACAACTTCCCGAGATAAATGAATATGATGCAGAAATTCAGAATGTTGGTTCGCTTACTTTCTGTGATTCAGATGAAGATGAGAATGATGATCAAAAGAAAAGTCCAGTTTCACCTCTGATCAGGTCATCTCGCTCAAAAAAGCCATTAAAATTTACAGATTTCTTCTTATCTGATGAGGATGATACTGATACCGATTCACCTTTCCTACCTGTAACAAAAAGATATGGCACTAAAAAAATAAAATTATACTCTACTTCAACTGGGAAATCATGTGAAAAGACATCTACTGAAAATGCTGATGAAATTTCTTCTGTTGCTATAAAAGAAATTGCTGAAACTGACTACTCAGTATACAACTTAGATGTATCAAATTCAAAAAAAGCAGGGAAAAAATACAAAAGGAAACCATCAGCAAAATCACAAAGTAAAAAATTAAATGACAAGCCTAAGCCACTGTTTCAAAAATGTAGTGTAGTAAAATTAAAAGGGGGAAAGCTTAAGTTCAGTAAATGTGAAAAAGCAACAGAGCAAAAGTCTATAGATAAACCTCCAGAAAAATCAATGCAAAACTCTTGTGTTTCCCCTGGTGGCATTTTAAAGAGGACTAGCCTTATGCTAACTTGTGAAGACAAAAAACATGAAACACCCTTGAAAGAAATTAGAAATATTGATAATTTGCAAGATAGCAAACAACAAAGTATGCTACAAACTCCAAAAAGAGTTTCTTTTGCTCCAACAGATTTAATTTGCAAATTTCAAAAAATGTCTGAATCTAAAGCAATAGCAGACAATAAGAAAGTTAGACGCACATCAAAATCTGCTATTGACTTAAAAGAATTATTTGAGAAAGCAGATCAATCTAAGACACCCCCCGCAGATACAGGTAAACCATCTGAAAACACAGATGTTCAAAATCCTGGTTCTGTATTGTTTAATTTGTCTGATGATACAGAAATGTATACTTTTACATTTCCTTCAAATATACAATATCCTTCAGCTTTGCCCATAGATGATGTTGATACTTCAAAGCCACCTACTCCTAAAATAACAGATAAGAAAGTTAAGCGTTCATCAAGATCTGCTATTGACTTAAAACAATTAGTTGAAAAAACAGATCAATTCAAGACTCCTCCTGCAGTTACAAGTACTTTATCTGAAAACAAAAATGCTCAAAAACCTAGTTCTATATCGTTTGATTTTTCCGCTGATACAGAACAAATTTTGATTTTGTCAACTGATCATATTGTCACTTCAAAGACATCAATTTCTAAAATTTCTGATCAAAAACTTGTAAATAATATAAATAGTAAATGCATGGAAAAGTCACCTACAATACCAAATAATCCTGAAAATATTGAAAAGCTATCGTTGAAAGGAAATGATATTGCTGACAAAGCATCATCAGAGAATAGTTCAATAAATAGTATTAGTAGTAAATGCATTGAAAAATCACCTATGTCACTGAATAGCCCTAAATATATTCAAAAGCTATCGTTAAAAAGAAATAAAATTGTTCACAAAACAGCACCAGAGTGTAATTCGAATATCATCAGTGCATCAGAAACAGCTAGGGAGGTAACAGATATCTTATTATTGGAAAGTCCAGTGTCACTTGTCAAAGCACCCAAGAGGAAAAGTTTATTTAAGGAATCTCCAGATGGTGGTTCAAAGGAAAACTTAAATATCGATCAGCTTGTTACTGAAAAAAAGGATTCATTGAAAAATAAAAAATCAACGTTATCAACTCCAAAAGTTGGTATTAAAAAATCCTCATGCTCCAAAAGTCAAACTAAAGTTCTTTCAAAGGTTTCTGCAAAGAAAAATAAGAAAAACAATCTAGAAACAAAATCTGTTGAGCAGTCACCAGTGTTAGCCGATGCTACAAATACAATAGGTAAAGTATTCATTATTCCCTTTAATTATTTAAGTATTGTGCGGCAGCGCAATACTTATTTATTTCCAGTGTCACTTCTCAATGTTAATTTAACACAGAAAAGCCTATGGAGATGATAACTTTCTCATTTTTTCTTCCCACCTTTTTGTCCCTGATGCCACTCATTTTTTATTCTTTACTAATTCTAATAATATTATAAATTTAAAGTTTAAAAACGTTTGCCTGACGTCAGGGTCAAAACGAATGGCAAAATACTTTTGCATATGGGTGAATTATAACCCAGAGAGAAACAAGGGCCAATTTTTTTGTATATTATTCAAATATTTTTCTTAATAATTCCAAATTTCACTTTTTTCATTGAGAATCAATGGACATTTTTAATAGAAAATGTAATATTTTTTCTTCATTGTTGCAAAAATTTCAAAAGCCGTAATAATAATTTATTTGGTTTTAGTAGAAAGATTCCCGCGTGAAAAATTTTAATTGAAATAGTTTTTTTTTTTCCAAAAATTAAAAAGGTGAATATGGCGTCATAGTGAAAATAAAAAGGATATTTTCAGAATACGTTTTTGCTTTGGTCAAGTTTATATTTTAGTAAAAAGTTTCTAATGGATAGCTATTTTTACGCAGGTAGCAAACTTAGTGGGGAATTACATAACTTAAATTTTAAAATGTTTTTTGAGGTGAGAACTATTTATACTCCAAGTTAAACTTAGGTAATAATTTTCTGATGTGTTTACATCACCCTTTGGGAGAGAATAAGGTTTAAAAATTCAAGTAAAACTTTTATTTTTTTATGTTTTACTGTATCATAGCTATAATATTGTTAAATATTAGCAGTAAGGATTCAACAGAATTTACATTTACATTCATAGCGTTTCTGAGTGGGAAATAGGGTATCTAAATTTAAGTGAAGTTAATTTTCTATGTGTTGATTATAGATTTTTTACGTTCAGATTGGAAGTTTTTGTCCAAACTACCGCAACCTGCATTACTACAGTGGTGAAACATTTTGAATCACACATTGGTAAACTGCATCCCACATTGTGATGCATACATCAAAGCCTGATGATCATACTCTGTATTAATTTTGAAATGCGTTCGTCTGAGTGCTGTAGTCATTAAAAAACATGACATATTAAACAAAAACATAATTTGAAGAACAAATTAAAAAAACAAAATTTATTTCCTACATTGTTTAAGCCTGAGAAAGGACAGATATTAAGTTATTTCATTCAATTAGTTCTACATTTAATGTTAAATTTTTGTAACAAATTAGTTAAGCCAATTGAAGATTAAAAAATAAAAATAAAATTCATACAATATGATACTTAAAACATCCTAAAAACTTAGATTCCGTTCAAATCGAAATAAATCTTAGACTTTTTTTAAAGTTTTGTATTTTGCATGCATCTTATAATTTTATGCACAATTTTCATAAACATAATACAAAATCTGCAATACAAATATTTTCAATTAAAAATGGAAGAAGTCTAAGATTTATTTCGATTACATTTGAACGGAATCTAAGTTTTTAGGATGTTTTAAGTATCATATTGTATGAATTTTATTTTTATTTTTTAATCTTCAATTGGCTTAACTAATTTGTTACAAAAATTTAACATTAAATGTAGAACTAATTGAATGAAATAACTTAATATCTGTCCCTTCTCAGGCTTAAACAATGTAGGAAATAAATTTTGTTTTTTTAATTTGTTCTTCAAATTATGTTTTTGTTTAATATATTTTTAATTATTTTAGCAATATCAGTTAATTGGAACCTCAGTTTCGAAATTGTGTTTTACTTCTGGAAAGACTTATAGCCAGGAGTGGGGAAATACATCATTTTCTTCGCCACTGGCGAGTAAATTTTTAGGCATTCTTTGAAAACTGTAACTGTAGAGATGTTCCAAAAACTTTTTACCAGTTACCTACATCTTGCAACTTTCCAAATTACTGCAATGTAAACATGATAGTAAGTTCTATCCTATACTGAACTTTCCTCTCCTGTATATATTTCTTAATTTTATAGAAAAAGATATGAAAATGCATCGTAGTAATAATAATTATCTATTTTTGCAGTCGTGTAAGCTTTGTCATAACAATTTTCAACCATACATTGCATTTTGCTGGCTGGTAAAAAAAATCCTTGGCTGCTAAAATTTCCTGAATATTCATTCCCCACCCCTGTTTATAACAAACTGAATCTTTTAGTCATATATATAATTTTAGTGATATAATTAGTGTTATAAAATTAATGATGCCATTAAATTAAAATTGAAAAAGGATTTTTTTTTTTTTTTTAAATATAAGGAAAATATTAGTGACAACCCTGTTATATCTAGCTAGTTACTTTCACTTTTTGATGGTATTGCCTGATTTCATACAAAATTGCATAACTTTTATTCAGCATTCCTAAAACTGTAAACCCACACAGGCATGCAAGTTGGTCACTTTTTGTGCAATTAATCACTTTTATTACTTTTTTTAAGAAAAAAGTCACTTGTCTTTTATACAGTGTGTCCACATATAACCTGACCGACCTTTATTTTCGCAACCGTTGGTCCTAGATACATACTTCCAATTACAAAAATTGTTTAAATAAGATAAGGAATTATTTTTAAAGCGATTTGGGTCAAGAAAAACATTTATTAAAAGTTACGAAATTTAAATTTTTATACGGTCCCCCGATCCTATAAGTGATATTTAGAAAAAATTTACTGTGACACTAACAAGCAAGACAAAAAAAGTCCCATTCATCTAACATTAAAATTGACCGAGTTATGAAACTTTGAAATGCATGACTTATACCACTTTTTTGCATATCAAAACAGATGATTTCGACCATGCTTTCAGGGGTTGTGTATAAAGTGCTTAAACTTATTTCAAGGTATCTGCGCTTTGAAAGAAATCGTACAAATATTATGATTAACTTTTATTAGTTAAGTTTCAGATTAGTGAAAATAATTGTATTTTAACATATGTTTTATTTTGTAAGGATTTGAGGCTATTATTTCTTTTAACTAAAATTATGTTATTTTCATAAGGTTTTATTTAACTTGCAATGATCGTCTTTCCAGTTTAAAATTTGTACTCGAACTTTAACTTTCAAATGTCCGATCGAAGTTAAATTTTACACACTGACTTAAATCCGTTGACAATGCAATATTATTATGATTTTCGACTCTTACCATCTTATACATACTTATATTAGAGGATAACACAAAAAAATTCGGATAGGTTACCGTCAAGAAGTTTAAGAAAGAGTTTTAGATTAGATAACATAAACCTGCGATGGTTGTGTTTTTAACTTTTATAATTACATTTTACGTATTTTTTAACGCTGAATCAAAAAATTACCTTCACTTTTAACCATCATGTCAATATGTTTCGCAAATCGTAAATTTCAAGGTTAAAAAATAGCAAAAAATCTGATACTATAAAATAGATGTAAGATATAAGATTCAGTTTAATTTTATTTAATTCAATAATTTATTAGATTTTTTGGCTTATATTGGGTTTTTTACAGCTAAACAGCTCAGGGGTCCAATAAGGGGAGGGGGGATCAATTTTAACTTTTAGCTTTTTAACTTTGAAATTTGCGATTTCAGACAATTCCTGATGTGGTAGTTTTAAATGGTCGTCATTTTCGGATTCAGTGCTAAAAAATACATAAGAATCAATTTTCAAAAGCTAAAAAACATGCCTAAATCCAAAATCTGAAAGACAGTGTAATCTAACAGCATTTTAAAATATGTAATTTGTAAAGAATTGAGGCTATTGTTTTTCATCCTTTTATTTAACAAAAAATCTGTTATTTTTATCCTCTTATAATGTTCAGTACTAATTGTAGATTTTGCAGTAATATATCAGAATGGTTAAAGATTTCAAATTTATATTGCAATGCTAATTTTACTCTCAACCATTTCTTTAATATATCTGACGAAATTATATTTCTACTAAATTTGTGAATGACCCCTAATATGCAGCAAAAAATATACCCCAACTTTAACAGCTATTACTCGGTCAATTTTAATCGTAGAATAACGCGACTTTTTTTGCCTTACTTGCTAGTGTAACAGGGAAATTTTACTAAATATAACTTATAGGACCAGGGGACCGTATAAAAATTTAGATTCTGTAATTCTTCACTAAATTGTTTTTTCGTTTCAACCTTTTTTTTATCTTAACCCTGCACCTAATTTTGACCATTTTTGTAATTTGAAGTATGCATCTAGGACCAACGGTTGCGAAAATAAAGGTCGGACAGGTTATATGTGGACACACTGTATACTTGTACTTTGTTTCTGTGATTTTGATTTAATGCAAACTAACTACTAGACTTGTCAACTTCTCTAGAAACTTGATGATAAATACTTCTGGTAACTTAATCCCTTCAGGATGACAATGCCATGCACAATTTTTAATATTTTAGTATCATTATTGCAAAAAAATATTTATCTGATTTCATTGTAGAAGTTCTATGATTAAATAAGACAGAAATTGCTGTTTGAAAATGCTGGTTTAAAAAAAAAAAAAAAAAAAAAAAAAAAAAGGTATACAACTTTTTTATGTGAAAGGTTTTTCAAGTCATTTATCTGTGATGCTTGTTGTAAAGGCATTAAACCTACCGTAAAGTACTGAAAGTAAGCCCCCTCTTTAGCAGACATAAAATTCTAATGGCTTTAAGAGGGGCTAATAATTGGAACTTTAGTAAAAAAAAAAAAAAAAAAAAATAAGAAAATTGGGAGCATGGGAAGTATATTTAGAATTTATGAAATTTCACAGGATTTTTACAATTTGCAAAATAAAATCAAATCAAATTAACATGTTTTGGTTTTAAAATTCTCTTCCATAGAAGCTAAGTAGTTTCCATTGATAAAAATAATGAATTAATGAAACAAATTTACATAAAATAATTAAATTAGATATCAAAGAAATATGAAAAAAAAACTAAACTCAATATAAATATTTATTGAATCTTAATGTATAAAAATCAAGGAAAACATTAATAGTATCCTTTGAAAGGAACGTTCCTTTCAAAGGTCTGGTAACGAACATAGCGAAGTATGCCATTCTCATACAATGATATGTAAAGAAATAGATAAAAATAAATTGCATAAGATATTTTCATTTAGGAGATATGGAAACAAAAAAACTTAAAGAATTTCCTGAAAAAACAGCAGGATTAAAAGCATCAGAAAATGAAACTTTAAGGGGAGGGCTTATAAATGGCACTTTTTCAAAAAAGTAAAAATTCACATATATGAGAGGGGGAGAGGGCTTACTTTCGGTACTTTACATCTTAAAACTTCTGGTAATGCTTTGATAACAGCTGTAATACTAGTGACACTGTTTATTGATGGTCTTTCCACTAAAATTATCCTTAATGTGCGTGATATTGAAGATGTCACCCAAACAATTACACTAGATCAGGATCGGCAAACCTTTTTACGTGCACGTGCCAAAAATTCACCAACAACATCTATCAACAGTGTAACATGCCACACTTGGACATATTTTGCAAAGTACAATATTAATACAAAACACTAGTTAAAAAATCAGATGCTATTACTCTGTATATCAGAATAAGTCATTAAATAAACGAAATTTTAATTCGTAAATATGATTCATTTATGTAATAATTTTCACTATAATAAGGAAATAAAAATATGAAATTTTATTTTAGAAATTATTATTTATGCAACATCTAGTTATAATTATACAAGTTGCATTAAACATTGTATCAATAAATTATTGATGAGATTTTTGCTGTTGTATGTTCGATGGAGAATGCTTTATACCTGATTCATATTTTGATATTGATATAACTTGGATCCATTTGACATCTTACTGAAGGGACTGTCTAAAAAAGTTAATTTGAAAAATACAGCTTTATAAAATCATGTAGAAAGGCAAAATACGTATCGCAAATGCTGCATAACATCACAAGAAAAGAAAATTCTTTTCACACAAACATAACTGCATTATTTGTGATAATCTGTCCTTATGAAACAAAATTTTATTCATTATAACAGAAATTAAATGTTATCTGTATAATAATTATAAAATTTATTTATTTTTTTGCATGCCAGAGAAATTGTCTTACGTGCCAATTCTGGCACGCGTGCCGTAGGTTCGCCAACCCTGCACTAGACATTCTTCATAAGTTATAGATGAATATAAATACAACTATGCAGATCAGTCAATAGTAACACCAATTGTTAGCAATGCAGAATACAGCTGGTGATATTAAATATTTCTTTAATCTGCTTAGCATGCAAAAGATGACCATAGTACCTCCAACCAACCAGCAGAACTTGTGCTAGATTGTGCACAAGATATATATTTGCGCTAATAGGTGCTTACAAAAACTACTTAAATTGTAATCATTCAAATGAGCAAAAAAGATTAGAAAATAACAGGAAAATGTATTACTGTGGTGTTAAGCAATATTACTGTTGCTTTTAAATTAATTTTTGGTCATTTTTCTCACCTTGTTTATCACTTTTTTAAAGGCATCTGAGTGATTGCATGCTTGCCTGCATAATTCTTAAACTATTGTCCTTTTTATACCCAAAGTTAAAATTTATTGGAGAATCCAAATATGTCAAAGTTGTTTGTAGATTAGTAGTTGTATTGTCCATAGTTGTTTGTTTGTTTTGGGGGTTTTTTTTTATTTATTTTTTTTATTTTTTAACAAAGACATCTAAAAAATGTTAATATAGGATTGTCAGTTAGGTTTCACAATGAGCAATATTGGCAACTAGCCACCTCTGGCAGCCAGTTTGGTCTCCCCTAAATATATTCTAAGCATTGCATCATGTTACTTTTATTCTTAATTTAATTTACTTGCTCAATCTTTCGCCAAATCTGAAGATTATGTAGTGTATATTACAAAAACATTTTATTTCATTACCAACGCATTGTTTCTAATTTCCAAGTGAAAAAATTAACAACTGTTTTCGAGCATTGTGAAATTTTAAGTGTTTAAACTAAGATTTGTTCATAAATTATCTAAATTAAACTAATTTATTTTAAACATGCTCTTAGTTCAATGTTATTTTTTAGTAATAAGAAAAAAAAATATTTAAAATTTTCAAATCATGCATTTATGAATTTTTTCATTTTTCAATAATTAAATAATGAAAAAATATGCTTTTACTTTCATTAATTTGATTTCTGAGTTCATATAGGTGACAATAAAGTAACGTAACTAAGAGAAATTGCAAAATAAAACCTTTGTGAATGCAAACCGTAAACAAACAAAGTGCCACCATTTGCTACTATGACGTCATAAGAATATTGTCCATTGATTGTTGGAGAACTTTTGCTTTGTGAATGATTACCTCAATGGTTTAATATTTTTTGCCATTCACCCCCGTGGCAGAATGTGCGCGACACTGCGACGGGCGTCGCAGACTTTTTAGGGCACCTGCAGACTAAAAAGAATATCGCGAATTTTGACAAATGATCGTCGAAAAAAATCTTCGTCAATCGTCTTCGACAAAATCTTCGTTTGCAGAAAAAATCGTCAAAGCATCGCAGAAAAAATGCAAATTTCGTCAAAGAATCGTGAAAAAGCGCAAATTTCGTGAGAGAAGCGCGAATTTTGTAAAAAAGATCTTGAAAGAACGCGAAATTCGTCGAAGATTCGTGGAAAAAAACGTAATTTTCATCGAAAGTTCACAAAAACAACCCAAATTTCGTCAACAGATCGTGGACAAAGCGCGAATTTCATTAAAAAATTGCTGATAGAACGCAAATTTATTCAAAAAATCGCAGAAGAAACGCAAAATTTCGTCAAAAACTCACGAAAAAAGTGAATTTGATCAAAGAATTGCGAAGATAGGGTGAATTTCATCAAAGAATCATGAAAAAAAGCAAATTTTGTCTAAGAATCGTGAAAAAAAAACCCTCAAAAAATCGCGATTTTCGTCAAAGAACCACGAAAACAGCGCGATTTTTCAAAGGACTGCGGAAAAACAACTTTCGTCAGAGGATCGCGAAAGAAATGCAAATTTCGTTAAAGGATGCTGGAGAGAACGCAAGTTTCGCCAAGGGTTCGCGAAAAAAAAAAAATTTCGTCAAAGTATCGGCGAAAAAAGCAAATTTCGTCAAAGGATCGCGGGAAAACAACTTTCATCAGAGGATCGCGAAAGAAATGCTAATTTCGTTAAAGGATGCTGGAGAGAACGCGAATTTCGCCAAGGGTTCGCGAAAAAAAAATTATTTTCGTCAAAGTATCGGCGAAAAAAGCAAGTTTTGTTTATCTTAATTAGGTTATATTATAATTAAAATGTAGCTGTATTTTTATAATAGTAATCATCAGTTAGAACCCTATTTTTTTCATCGTTTCTAATGTACATAAGAAAATTTAAACATGCCACTCCCGCAGACAATTTTCATCCCCCTAAATTGCTGTCGCAGACACAACCATAACTTTCTGCCACCGGGCCATTCACAATGAATGAATCTCTTGTGTTTAGGTTTATGGAATGAGATATTAAGCTGTCAACCTACTTTCAACTAAAGTTATCCTAGGATATATAAACATTTGTAATCTAAATTAAAAACAATGCTTTGATCTTGAAATAAAATGTTTTTCACTAAGGTGCTGTATATTCCCTCAGCCGCCATCTTGTATTTATAGGCGATTTTTTGTTGCCATTGTTTATCGATAAGGCAACCCTGTTAAGCCTAACATGTGCATAAATCGCTGCTTGGCGACATTTACTACTTAGTGGAAAGGGGTTTTCACACCAAGAAAAAATCCAAGATGGCGGCAGAGGGAATATACAGCATCTGTTCCATGTTTTGGTTTATTTTATTGGCTGTTTCTGTTAATTATTTATTTAGGTACTTTTCCATTATAGGGCATTTTTTTTAAAAAAGCTTGGTGCAATTCGGGCTTCAGAAAGGGGGAGATGTTGCCAAAATACATAAACAGCTTTGAAAACAAACCAGATGAATTTTCATTTTTGTTTATATATGTGTTTATTATTAACAGTTATTTATTTAGGTATTTTTCCACTATAAAACCTTTTGCATTTTTAAAAAAAGCCTGGTGCAATTCGGGCTTCAAGAAGCGAGATATGTTGCCAAAATATATAGTAAACAGCTATGAAAACAAACCTGGTGAACTTTTATTTTTGTTTATATATGTATTTATATACATAAAAAATTTATTTCTAAATATATATACATATTTATATACAAATTACTTCAGTTACTTTATAAAAATGGATAAATAGCTTCTTTTTATTAAATAAATTACATACATAAGGAAAAAATCGCATGTGAGTATGAATCAGTAAAATGGTTGTCAGAAAATAGGTTGCTAAACTTCTTTCTCGACAAGAAACTTCTCTATTTCGCCAATATCTGAAAATTAAAATAAAATGATTAATTTTAACGAAATATTATCGGTATCCAGATGGAGGACGCTCAGGAAATGTTATACACTTAGCGCTATTATACATGTAATGTACCTGATACATGTGTATTTTAAATTAAATTAGTGATAGGTATATATTTTAAATGAAATGATGGTGATAGAACCCTATTTGGCGATTTAATCATCTGCGCCCAGCTAACATAAAGTAGCGATATGGTTGTCTGGCATATAAAACGGGAAGCGGTCAGCCCGCAACTGTTAATGACAGTCGCATGACTTAGACTTTTATTGTATAGATAATGTAATTAAAAATTAATGTGAACAATAAAAATATCACAAAAAAAAAAAAAAAAAAAACTTGTGCTAAATCAATCTTACTGTATATTGCTAATTGACATGCAATAAGTATATATCAGTGTAATAAGTTAAAGAATGATCACTTAAAGTCGTTTTAATTTGTTTTTCTTTAAAAATTCTTTTTTGTTTTTGCTACTTATCAAAGTGAGCTACTTGTAGATAGCTGTTCAAACTAGGAGACAGAATGCTTGCATCAAATTAAAAAATGTATAGACTATAGATATTGAGTGTGAAATTATTCTTTATAAGCAATCTTTACTGTAACCAGTTTCTTTACAATCTCAGGCAATTTGTATTGAATTAAAAAAATCTTTGATATATCCATGTCCTAAAGTTAATTAAAGGAAAAAACAATAGTATGCCTTTAGTAAGAGATTAGACATTAGAGAAATATGTTTATCTACTTGACTACACTACAGATGCAATTTACTAAACTATTACAGATGCAATCTCTAATCAATCTTTTTCATTTCTGTCAATGAAAGTATGATCTTGAGGAATGTGTTTATAAATTTATTACCTAACCTACTGTTTATTAGTGCTGTAAAAGTAACGACTAAATGAACACCCGTATGTATTCGTTACTTTCAAACGCACTACCCGTTAGAAAATATTCGTTACTCGTTACTTTCGTTACTCTTTAGAAAACGGATATTAAAAATCATGATAAGTACTAGTACACATATATTCGGTGTATTTTCTAATTTTCTGAGTGTTTTTTCGATTATTATTAGTTTTAACTGTTCCTTAAAATAAAAGATAAAATCTATCTGGACGCTTGCACTAATTTAATATTTCATAAAGTATAGATAAAACTAGGCGTTCAAAATGCTGCATGTGAAATATATGGTCACAAGACTACAGTAATTATAATTATATAGCGCACGTGAGGTCTTTCGAAAATTCGTTACCGTTACATAGACCCATAATAAAATTTTGTACGAAACCTGTCTGTAACAGAAATCAGCGTAAAAGTGGAAAAATTCACAATATAACAATGAATAAATAAATGCAACCTGTAAAAGTGGAATTGTACATTGAATTGAAATATTCCAATATCGATTCCCATGAAAATAATACAATGAAATTCCATCTGCTAATATAAAAAATCTCTCTAAAACGGAATTCCTTTGTGATTTCTCGCGATTCCGTCTCTGCAAGTATTACTGCATGTATTAAATAAAAAAAATAGTAATTGAGTATCTTAATAGAAATGTCCACTGCTTACTGAAACCAGTAAAACATGCGACAATGGAACCTGTCTATAACGGAAACTATCATTAAACGGGTTCTCAAAAACATATTTACCTCCGCTCAAGATCGCAACATTTTGACACATTCATGCATAAAATCATAAAATTTGGCAGTCATGGGAATGATATGGAATCGAATAGCGTTTTACATTTTTCGATAAGTTTATTGCAGTTCAATCTATAATCAAATGCTTTTATATGACTGCCCTTCAATTACTGTCGCGTCCAGAAATTTGGTTCAAAACACCCATTTTCATAGTATCGTCAAACAAATCTTTTGAATTTAAAGGAAAAAGAGAGACGCTAATCCATTTCTTAATTTCTGATAAAAAGCGCCTACGGATTTTATGCGAGTATGGGTAAAAATCAATGATTTAAAAAGTTATATTTCATAAAATTTTCATAATATATTTCATAAAAACTTTATCATTCCTTAAATATAGCTACAAGGAATATTTTATTCTATTATAAGCTTTAGTTCTTTTTACAGTAAAATTATGAGCAATCTTAATAGATCAAATGCATATTTAATACGAAATTAATCTAATTAAAATATTAAATGATAAACACGTCTTGTCTCTTTATTTCTTGGATCCATGCTTCCTTCTTTAAAATGCATTCATAGAACCGCCTGATCGAAAAAATAAATAAATAAAATAAATTATTCTCTCCATGTTTGAAAAAAGCACATTCATATCTGTGAAATAAAAAGTAAAATCCCTGAAAGAATAAACGATTTCACAGTAATCGTTCTTCTAAAAGCAGTTTGTTTTGCTATTGACCACGTGACTTCAAAATCTTCCTTCCAAAAGTATTCGCACGGACATTTTTGGCAAATGAACGAGTGCTGAAGTAACGAAACGACTATAAATGTATATGTATACCCGTATGTGATACTAAAATACGGGAACAACTGATTTCCGAGTCCAAAGACCGAGCACAAATTAGCATCTTTCCGCATCAGACAATGCGGCTCCGTTGCGAAATGAAAGTAACGTTTGAAGTTAGTTTCTTAGTTCTGCAGTAACGACTAACGACTCATATTCCGAACTAACGATTCGGTAGTTCGTATCAGAGAGAATACCCGTTACTCAGTAACGAATACATGCGGTTTGCAACACCTCTACTGTTTATTAGATCTGTAAAATATGGACCATAGCAGAAAAAGCCCTTTTGGCTACGGCACTGGTTATTATTGAAAATAAGTAAGCATGCAAAATAGGTAGACATTTGCCTTTTATTCCACTACTGTCATATTCAACCTTTTCTCATTTTTAACATATTATCAAAATCTGGCAGTTCATTTTTTGTTTTATTAATTTTTTTTATTTTGTAAGATCAACGTGTGTTTCTCTTTTTTGTTCTGTATTTGCATTTTCAGTTCTTGCATTAAATTTGTAAAGTGTTCTCATATTCAAGTGCAAAACTTGCAACATCATCAATTTCATCACTTGTATCTGTATTGACATATTGTCAAAATCTGCCAGTTTATTTTTTGTTTTATTATTTTTTTTTATTTTGTAAGATCAACGTGTGTTTCTCTTTTTACTTTCTTCTATCTTTACAAGAAGAAAGTATTGGTTTCATGAAAATTTTCGAATTCCAGTTTTCGACGAATTTACACGTTTTATGAGTCAGAGATTCCAAAAAACATGTTTTTACAAAATGTCTGTCTGTGAGTCTGTCTGTCTGTCTGTCCGTCTGTCTGTCTGTCCGTCTGTCTGTCCGTCCGTCTGTCTGTCTGTATGTGACACAAATTTTGTGGGCGCTCTATCTCAAGAACTAATGGACGAAATTTCACAAAACTTCATATTTAGTTAGATCTTGATATAAACTGGAACTGATTAGTTTTTGGTGAAAATCACCCAACAGGTGGCGCTGCTATGCGGCATTTTTAACGATTTCTGCAATAGCTGTATCTCAAGAACTACTGCACGGATTTTCATAAAACTTCAGATTCAGTTAGTCCAGGATATAGTTTGGTGCTGATTACTTTTTTGTGAAAATCGCCCTACAGGTGGCGCTGGTATACTGCATTGTTCATGATTATCGCAATATCTCTAACTCAAGAAAAAATGCACGAATGTTCATCAAACTTCAGATTCACTTAGTCCCTGATATAAATTAGTGCTGCTTAATTTTTGGTGCAAATCGCCCAACAGGTGGCGCTGCTGTGCTGCATTTTTCACGATTTCCACAAGAAGTGTATCTCAAGAACTATTGCACGGATTTTCATCAAACTTCAGATTTAGTTAGTCCTTGACATGAATTGATGTATAAATTACTGCTGTTTAATTTTTAGTGTAAATCGCTCAACAGGTGGCGCTTCTGTGCTGCATTTTTCACGATTTCCACAAGAGCTGTATTTCAAGAACTACTGCACGGATTTTCATCAAACTTCAGATTTAGTTAGTCCTTGACATGAATTGATGTATAAATTAGTGCTGTTTAATTTTGGGTGTAAATCGCTCAACAGGTGGCGCTGCTATGCTGTATTTTTTTGCGATCTCCGCAATAGCTTTATCTCAAGAACTAATGCTTGGATTTTCAACAAACTTCAGATTCAGGTATACCTTGATATCGTTTAGTGGTGTTTAATTTTGGTGTAAATCGCTCAACAGGTGGCGCTGCTATGCTACATTTTTTCAGAATTTCCGCTATAGCTCTATCTTAAGAACTAATGCGCGAATTTTCATCCAACTTCAAATTCAGATATACTTTGATATGAATTGGTGCTAAATCGTTGTTATTTCTTGTACTATTTAAATGATTTAATTGACGTGATTTATATAGAAGAAAGTTTTGTGATGGCCACAACATACTAGTTTTGTTCTGTATTTGCATTTTCAGTTCTTCCTGCATTAAATTTGTAAAGTGTTCTCATATTCAAGTGCAAAACTTGCATCATCAATTTCATCATTTGTATCTGTATTGACATATTGTCATTTAAAAAACTCTTTCAAATATTTTCCTTGTCTCTTGAGACATACCGATGTCTGTTAGGATCTGTTAAATCTTGTTCATATTTTGGGGGATTATTTAAATAACCAAAAAGTACCTTGATTTTTATTAGTGGTGTAACGAATAGTGATTTGGCCGAATAGCCGAATACCGAATATTCGGCCAAGTTTTAGGCCGAATACGGAATATTCGGCGGCCGAATACGGAATATTCGGCGGCCGAATACTGACTTTAATATAAATGACTTTTATTTTAATTGTTTAATTTTTTTTTTCAATTTTAAAATAAAAAATTAAATTAAGGACTAATTGAAATTAATTTTTTGTTTGAGTTTTCAAAAATCATAACAGCTGAATGTATTTTTTGTTATACTTTCAATGTCTTAAAAAATACTTTAAAGATAACATATGACTTTTAAAAATGTAAATAATAATTTAATTCATAATTTTTTATTTAATCCATAGATAGTTCTAATAATTTATATATATATACTATCTAAAATAGAACTCATTACCTCTGTAAAAATGAAGTTTTTTTTATTTTAGTAAAATCCTTTCACCTCCTAAAAATAAGAACTTGCATGTGTCTTCTGTCTTTTTGTATCCTTTTTCATGCAACTTAAACTTAGTAAACTTACACTCTGTATGTCAAAAAAAAAAAAGGGTTATTTTTTAAAAATATTAATTATTCATTCCATTAAAATATTATATATTATTTTCTGCTACCTAAGATATACTTTTCTCTTTTCTTTCTCTCAAAATTAACAAGCCCCTCATTATACTTCCTCCACCCCATATTTCAGAATGAGATCTTTTTCTTATAATAATTAATGTATTTAGGTATAATTTTTTTAATATTGTTTGTCGAAAATATTTAAAATCATATTTTATTTTGATTTTCTGGAACATATCTAACCAAATATCTTAAAATATTCGGCCAAATATGCCACTATTCGGCTACAGGTATTCGGTCAAATGTCCCACTATTCGGCCACAGGTATTCGGCCGAATATCTGTTCAATATTCGGCCGGCCGAATATTCGGCAAAAGGGCCGAATAGGCCGAATGCCGAATAGTGGCCGAATATTCGTTACATCCCTAATTTTTATCCAGCCTTTTTTTTCCCCGGATAAAACAAACTGAAAATTATATTCTGGGTTTGCAATTGTGAATCTTTCTTACATATAATGCTTCAATGTTCAACTTAATGTTGGTCCCATCTTTATCAAAGAATTGTATCTTGGATGCTATGTTAATTAGTTTCATTTAAAAAATAAACAAAATAAATGCTTAAAGAAGAAGCTGGGATGTTAAAAAGATTGGTTGGCTATGAGTCACAGAACAGGAACACATATTCTAAACTTCTCACAATGAACTAAGCAAGCATTTGACAGGGTCAGAAGCTAACTTGAAAATTATAAAAAAAGAAAAAAGTGTATCTCTCTCCCTTCTTCCATATTTCAGAAAAATCATGTTTACTAATTGAATTTTGTACTAATATGTATTTTAACAATGTAGTATTTTCCTATTCATCTTATTGTGATTTTTTTTTCCCCTTCTCACTTTCAATAGTTGAAAGTCATTCAAGAAGACGATCAAAGCAAGTCTCTTATAAAGAACCAAGCCTCAATAAGTAAGTAAGCCGTACTATATAGATTTTGTCCCCAAAATGTTATAATTTAGTTTTCTAACTTCTGTTATTCTTCATCAATTGTTTTTATAAAAGATTTTGGTGTTTTTATGTTAGCCAAGTGCAAATCTCACCAATAAGTTCTTATTTTTTGCATTTGTTGATTAGAAACACTACTTTAAAATTGAAATAAAATGCTTTGATTTATGGTATTATTACGTATTTTAAAGGAAATTAGTGAAATGTTTATATTTTAAAGGAAATTAATGCAATATGAATACAGTCGAACCCCGATTTAACGAATCGTTCGGGACTATCAACTTTGTTCATTAAATCGGGATAATCAATATTTTTATACAACAGAACAAGTTAAAAAATGGCAATAAATAAGAAGAACAATGCTCACTTGATGTTAAACATTTGTTGCTTTAAGAAAACACTCTGTATAAAAATTTATTCTTTTTTTTATGTACTACTATAAATCAAAAGCATTGTAATTAAGAAAAAATTTCATTTATTCAAATTTTATCGATAAATTATGACATCTTCTATAGATGTTTCTTTGCTTTGTTTTGATTTTGTATTCCAAAACTTCTTCATTGATTTTTTTCTGAAGCTGTGAAAACAGTGTCATTCAACTTCATGAGCTATCAACTACCGTTTCAAAGTATTAAAACTAACTGCTTTTTTGAACGTTACATGTTTCATTTCTATTTCATCTTCTTCATCCAATCCACACCACTACTGATTTAATAACCTCGGTGTAACGTGCATTTTTCGCATGCAGATATTTCTGCATTACAAGGTACATATTCAGAAAATTAAAAATCAGGGACATTGAAAATTTATAATAAATATTAGAAAATTTCTTCAATCTTTCATTTTTTTTACATCAAAAATTATTCGTTAAATCGGGTTATAAATTCATTAAATTGAAGTATTTTTGTTCCATTTTCATCGGGATCATAAAAAAATTCGCTAAATTGAGAAATTCGTTAAATCGGGGTTCGACTGTAATGGCATTGGAAGCATTTTTCCCCCCTTTTCGATGCTGTAGCAAATGAAAATATATTAAGGTTCATTAGAAACAATCATCAAGCTTTAGTTTAACAGGTTTTGTTTTTTCCATAATTGTAAAATTTCATGCTCTTTTGATTCCCCCCACCCCTTTTTTTATCATTTTATTGCTCTTATCTGCATTCAGCTAAAAATTAAGTTGTCAATAATCTGAGATGTTTAAAAAAAGTTAACACATTGACTGTGAAGCATTATCTGTAGTTGTGGGTTAGACACGGTCTGGTTTTCAAGTTAGAAAAAGACATAAGGGTGTAAAAATTTGATTACTATCACATAGATGGCACATTTAGCTCATTTTGACATATTTTACTTCTTGGGCATGTATGCATGTCATTAGCATTAGCACTAAAGTTGAAATGTTAACTTTCTTTCAGTACTAACACATGGATCTGATTTCACTAGTGTCGGAAATAAACAATACAGATTTGATTTGTTTTGATTCTTTTATTCAGCATCAGCAATACTAAAAATATTTCGAACGTTAGATCATACTTTGATCAATAAAAAACGAAAGTACTGATAAACATAAAGAACCACAGAATAAGGAAATACCACTTGGGTCAGAATCACACATTTTCTCATTATACAAACACACGCACACACAAAAAAAAATTGTGACAAACACGGCAAGCAGGATCCTTTATTTATAAGGTGACAAATTTCTGTGCACTCAGTGTGAATGCTGTTAGCTAAACTAATGCTTTGTATGAAAGTCTGTTGTCTGCTGCACCCTGCTAATGAATGACTAAAAGTGGATCCCATGTCCTATGCAGGCAATGTGTTAAAATTTGGCAAATAATCATGTACAGTAAACATCATTTAATCCGGTACATTTGGGACTTGAAGCATGCCAGATTATAAAATGTTCCGGATTACAGGACGAATGGCGGGAAAACGTGTATAAGTTAAAATTAAACAAAAAAGGACAGTAAAGCATGTTTTTTATTCTTTAAACAGCTTGAATGGAATACAAAAAATACTCAATAATGTAAAGTACTAAATATGTACATGACTATAAAATTGAAATGTGCACTGTAGGCCTACTCGTAGAAGCCACTTTAAACAAATATCTAATATCAGTTTGTTTTGTAGTTGTCTTCTCTCTTGTTTTCTATAGGAAGTCATTTCGTATTATGTGGATTTTTATAATTTCCGCATTGTTGAATGAACCACTGTGCTCAGAAAACTGGATAAATGTATTTAAGGTATCAGATGCTTGATTCCAACTGATGATGTTTGACTCATACACACCCCCTTCATCAGAGTCAACATCTTTGGGGGCTGATGGGTTGATAACACTCTGAATGATGGCCCGATCTGTCAAAATTTCCTTTGTCAGCTCATCAGAATCTGCTTCAAGTTCAACCCACTCTATTTTTTCTCAATTCAGTTGTGATATGGGGGTTTTCTAAAGGCAAACAACCTAAAACATTTTCAAATTCATCAACTCTATCGCTTTCAGTAACTTCAACATTTTCGTCCAATACTTAGTCCAAAGTTTACTTCATGGCTTTTCAAAATTTCCTGTTTCATTCCTCATTCTGAAGTTCCATCAGATTATTATAAAAAATTAGGAGTGATTAAACAAGGAATACAATTTTTTTTTTGAAAGTAGTGCCGGATTATCCAGCATGCTGGACCTTAGGATGCCAGATTAGCAGATGCTTACTGTATATATAATACTAGTGTCAACATATCTTTTTCTATGCACATACAAAGCACACAATGATGAATAGATTGCCTTTTGAAAACGCTTCTGACATAGTTCTCTCACTTTTGTTAAAATACACTCATCAAAAATTGTAGTTAATTACAAATTAATGAAAAAACGTATCAGAAAATCTGAAAGATTGCAGTGCAAAAGCGTGGATTGGCAAGATGTTTTTGATTCGATCGTTTGGATATTAATATAACTAGTTGGCATAGCAACCCGACGTGTTCTATTTAAATTGCATGAGTGCATTTTTTGGTGGAAATGTAAATCTAGTTTTATTGTGTGTATAGAAAAAACAGTAATATTAATTTTATTGAATACTGAATTTTAAGCAATAAAACATATAATGTAGGTTAAAAGTTTATTCAATAGAAATGCTTTTTCTCAAAATTCATTATTGCATTTTTTTAAGATTTGACTTTTTATTTTGAAACTGCTGAAATACAAATGAAATTATTTTAACAAAATTGTACAAAAATGTCATTTGGACGAACTTATCAAAAAGCACCAGATTTACGAATTAAAATAAATGCTTACAAAATGACATTTTTCTTTCTTAATCCATCTGCAGCTTTGTGGCCTTGTGAAAAATTTTGTCTTTAAGAAATAATGAATTGAAAATTGGTGTTTCTTTAGATTTATTTGGTCTAAGTATAGACAATAATTCTCTAGTTATATGCAAGGAGCTTAAATTTGCTTTTGTTTAACCTCCTTGGTTGAATAATAGTAATAAATTACAATCTAATTAGATAACAATTTGTTGACGATGATTTTTTCTACATTAAAATAAGCTGATTCGTGAAGATTAATGTGTAAAATTATATTTTATGTCTTAGTTTTTAATACTTAGCACTTTGTTATAATTTCTCGCAAGGTTTATGAAAACTTCAGAGGGTATAAAAGAGCGAAATTAAGGTAGAAAATGGAGAATTATTTTACTAAAGCACTTAACTTTTTTCCTCATTTTTTTTTTCTTCTGTAATCCTAATTTTTATTTATTTTTTCATTTATTTCAAGATAAAAGGTTAACTTCCTGTTTTGTTTCTATTTTGATTTGGTTATAGTTTTTTCACACCTTTACCACTCATTTCTAATCGGTAAAATGAAAAGCAGTTTTCAAAAAAATTTCATTTGAAAGTACAAATTTTTCTCTTGTTCGACTGTATACTGATTGAAGTTGTTTGATTTTTGTTTTATTTATTTTATAATTTCATTATGGAAAATTAGACGAAGATAAATGCTGAACTCTTTATATTGTTTTAAGTTAAAATGGGTGATGAAGCCTGCACGTGATAGAGGTATAATTTTTAAAAATTATACTTTGAATTTATTTTTAAAGCTGTAAATGGGTAAAATTATGATGAAGGTTTCAAACAAACTACACTTGAAAGTAGTTTTTTTCCTCCCACAGAATAGTGTACAAATTTGTGATTTTTAGATGTTTAAAAAATTGCAATAGTGAAAACTGAAAAAGCGAAATTTAATCGTTGCACGTTGCCAACCTAAAAATGACGTTAGCATTGCGGACGGACATGTTTGTCCTTTATAATATAGATAAGAAAAAAAAATTAATAAAGTGTCATATTAACTGGTTATTTTTACTGGGGGTGGGGGGAATTGTTGTACTTGGATCCCCCCCCCCCTTTATATATATATATCAGTGATGGAACAGCTGTTCCAATTGCGCCAAAACGATCATTTTTCAACAAAACTGTGCCCAACTGCGCCAATTCGATAATAACTATTGAGCCAAATCGATCATTTTCCACCTGAATTTTGCCAAAAGATTGCGAAAAACATGCGAATTTGGTCAAAAGTTCGCGAAAAATGATCACGAAACAAAAATTGTGAATTTCAACAAAGGATCGCTAATTTCGTCAAAAAACTAACAAAACGCAGTCAAACAATCGCAAAAAAACGTGATTTCGTTAAAAGATTGCGAATAAAACAAAAATTTCTCAGAAGATCGCGAAAAACAAGCAAATTTTGTCGAAAGTTCGCGAAAAACACGCGCATTTCGTCAAAAGATCGCGAAAAACACGTGCATTTCGTCGAAAAACTTACAAAACACGGTCAAAAGATTGTGAAAAAAATGCTCATTTATTTAATAGATAGCGGAAAAAACCGCAAATTTTGTCAAAAGATCGCGAAAAACACGCAAAATTCTTCAAAAGATTGCGAAAAAAAACGTGAATTTTGTCAAAGGAGCGCTAACTTCGACAAAAAGTGAACAAAACGGGGTCAAAAGATCGTGAAAAGGCGATTTTATTAAAAGATTGCGAATAAAACGCAAATTTTGTCAAAAGATAGCAAAAAACACGCGAATTTCGTCAAAAGATCACGGAATACACGCGAATTTTGTCAAAGAATCGCAAAAAGAAAGTGAATTTTGTCAAATGATCGCGAAAAACATGTGAATTTCGTCAAAAGATCGCGGAGTACACGCGAATTTCGCCAAAAGATCGCAAAAAAAAAAAGTTAATTTTGTCAAAGGATCGCTAATTTCGTCAAAAAACGAACAAGGGGGGGGGGGGGGGCAAAAGATTGCGGGAAAAAAACACAAATTTCATCAAAATCGCAAAAAACCACAACTTTTGTCAAAAGATCGCAAAATACGCTAATTTCGTCAAAAGATAGTGAAAAACAGGCAGATTTCAACAAAGAGTCCGAATAACACGCGAAAAATACGCAAATTTTGTCAATAGATTGTGCACAATATGCTAATTTGGTCAATAGGTCACGAAAAACATCCAAATTTCGTCAAAGGAATGCGAAAAAAACGTGAATTTCGTGAAAGAGTCACGAAAAAAACGTGAATTTCGTCAAAGAATCGCAGAAAAAACACGAATTTCGTCTAAGAATCGCAGAAAAAACGTGAATTTCGTCAAAGAATACCAAAATGACATTTTGATGCTCCAAAATAGTTATTTTCTGCTCCAAATTGAGCATTTTTGCTGCTCCAAAATGAGATCCATGCTGTTCCATCACTGATATATACTAATAAAATTATAAAACAGTATTTTATAATGCAAATTATTTTGTTTTTATTTTATGTTGGCATGTATTTTATATCTAAGAAATCTCATGGTAATATATTTATTTTTGTATTTTATTGTTTAGCTTAATCATTTTTTTCCCTTCTCTGTATATAAAAAAAGAGTAAAATTTGCTGTACTATGATTTTATTATTTATTTTATTTTAAAATGTTCATAAAAAAGAGTATTGTGGGCTTTTATGTAAATATCATCCTAAATGTTATAAAGTCAATAATTATAATGATCTATTTATAATTTTATTTTGTTTACCTTTTTTATTTGTCATTTTAGTGATCAAAAATCTTTTATTATAAATTTAAGTTTATTGTGAAATTTTGTGTCTTCATGAAAGATAGCGCAGTGAATTAATGATGCATGGTGAATTGTATATGAATTATCACATTGTAAAAGTTTTCAACAAAATATTATTAGATTAGGTATTAAAAATATTATTTTTTATCTGATTTATTAAGGCTATTTCTGAAACGTTATCCCTTGATAGTTAAAAAAAAATTCAATTGTAATATAAGTTATATATATTTTTTAAAATCTTTATTTGATATATTTTTTAAATTACTTTTCAGGAAAGTAAGAAGAGGGGATACATTTTTTCAGGTAACTTCTTTTTTATATTTAAGGATTTTGTATGTGCTAGAGCAATGTATCATATAATATTGAACTTTTTAATAAAAATCGTTTGTGTTACTGCAATTGCAGAAGAATAAGCAGTCTTATTTCCATTCTTTTAAAATTTCCCTTTTTAGTATAAAAATAAATTAACAGCTATAATTTTACATCGTGCAAGTCCATGCAGTACCATGTATAACATTACAATTAAATGCTTTTATTTGATATTGTTTTGTAATAGAACCCCTGTAGTTAAGGCTGGTAGAACCCATGTAGTTAAGGCTGGTAAAAATTACTAAGTTCGATATTACTATTAAGAAATGTGCACAAGCGTGAGTATTCCAAGATATCTTTTTTAAATTCTATTCTTGAAAAAAAAAAAAAAATCATTAAGATGATTTGAAATTATTAAAGTTTATTATAGTTAAAAGATAGATCATCAATTTAGTGTGCTTAAGGACACAGGTGACATCTTAGCTGTATAAACAAAGCAGATTTAGCTAGATGTTTAAAACAACCATGTAATTTGTTTATATGAGCTGATACGCATCTTAAATTATTTTCTCATTTAAAATAGATATTTTTTACTTAATATACAGCACAAAAAATACTTCCTACATGCATAACTTTATTTAGTGTGAGTCTTAATTTTTACTTATCTGTTTATGACAGTTAAGTACATTTAGCCATTTATGTAAACTTTTCTAAAATAGTATCGCAGATAACTTCTTTAAATTTTAGCATGCTGGTTAAAAGCATATAATTGAATAATAATAGAAGGCACTTTTTTTTAAGTGTGTGTGTGGTGGGTGGGGGGGTTAAAAAAATTACTGACAAAATCACAGAAATGTTTTTGATGTCTTCTTATGTATCTCTTGAAATAGTTTCATTCATAATTTTATATAGTTCTAAAGAAACTAATTATTTATACAAGCATGTATCAACAGTCTAGATTTAATAGGTTTTATAAAAAATGCACCTAAATATTTAAAAAATGCATATTAAGCAGCGATGCCGCTGTACTTGAAAAAACCTGGGTCCCTTTTTTAGAAAAGCGGGTCCCCATGAATAATAATTTATATTTTAAAGGAATAAATGAAACTTGTTTATTTGGAAAAGATAAATGAAATGCATTAATTATTGTTTTAACAATAATTAAATAATGAATTAAAACCAGTATTATTTGCACTCAAATAAGATATTTTAAAAAAATATTAAGAGAAGTTTTCTTTACTTTTTTAAAAGTAAAAATGCAAGATACAATTTTAATTGTAAAATAATGTTTATTTGAGAGTAGAAGATACCAAGTTCCACTAACAAGTATCACTAATGTTCGCATTTCTTTTAAAAAGGGGCAAGATGGGTTTATTGAAAAAGATATTTTTGCTGAAACAAAGAATACTTATGTTAAGTAAAGGTGTACTTTTTGTTGAATGAATGGGTGCTTCTATTATACTTCCCATTGAATTATTTGTCAGCATAGATCTGTGTTGGAATCGGACATTTTCCTTGGAAGGGAAATTTACATCTAAATCACTAATAAGCATCAAATCTTAAATGTTCTGAAGGCAGGAGGCATTTCGATGCAGTAAGAAGGAGGGGGGGGGGGGATTTTTCACTGGTTCACTTACTGAATACATTATCAAAGTATACTGAAATCATGCTGTATTTTTAAGAATCTCATTAAAAAAAAAATAAAATAAATCCCATTTTATGAATTTTCTACCTATAAGTTTAGTTTGCACATCTTTTTTGGTGCTTTGACTAAATTCACGTTTTTTCCACGTTACTTTGACGAAATTCGTGCTTTTCTGCGATCCTTTTGTTGAAATTCATTATTTTTTCACAAGCCTGTCACGAAAATAGTGTTTTTCCCGGATACTTTGACAAAATTCTGCTTTATTCCGTGATTTTTTGACGAAATTCACTATTTTTTCGCAATCTTTTGACGAAATACACTATTTTGACTCGGCCCTTTTACGAAAATAACGTTTTTCCGCGATATTTTGATGAAATTTGTGCTTTTTTCGCAATCTTTTGACGAAAATCGGCTTTTTTCCGCGATTTTTTGACGAAATTTGCTATTTTTTCACGATCTTTTAACGAAATACACTAATTTGTTGCAGCCCTTTTACGAAAATCGCGTTTTTTCGCAATATTTTGATGAAATTTGCGCTTATTTCCGCGATATTTTGATGAAATTTGCACTTATTTCTGCGATTTTTTGATGAAATTTGCTTGTTTTTTCGTGAACCTTTGACGAAATACGCTATTTTTTCGAGGCCCATTTACGAAAATCGCTGTTTTTGCGCGATATTTAGATGAAATTTGTGCTTTTTTCTCGATTCTTTGACAAAAATCAGCTTTTTTCCACGATTTTTTGACGAAATTACGCGTCCCACAGGACGCGTAAGAGCTATTTTTTTGCGTCCTGTCTCCGATTTTTCACGTAACTTAAGCGCTATAGCGCGTCTGCAGCATCCCTGTTAAGAAAAGGTGATAAAAACGTTTACATATGTGTGGTATTGTTTGTTTAAGAGCTTAAAAGGCTTTGTTTAGATGGTTATATATTGTGAAACTATATAAATTAGTTATTTTTGGAATTGTCCGAATCTGTTAAATGGTCTTTAAGCACAAAATTGAAAATTTGAAGCATTTTATGTCATCTGTGTCCTTAACATGTCTTTTATCTTATAAATTATTATTTTTTTTTTTTTTTTTTTTTTTCAAACAAATATCCTTAAATTATGTTTCCATTGTAAAAGTAGAGTGTGTCTTATACATTAAAGGTACAGTTTTTTGGGGTGGGGGCACTTTCTGTGGTATTTCTCGTATTTGTATGATATATATTTATTTTTTGTTGGTACTTTATTTAAAAATGAAAAGAATAAAGAGGTAGAGTTAGTTACTGTGATTAAAATAATTTATATATGAAGAATAATTCAATTTTAGATAATTAATATTGTTATAGGTTAATTCTACTAATTAGATATCTGTTAAGTTCAAACATAAAACAATTTTTAAATTTAAGTTTAAAGATATTTTTGCATTTAGATAAATATTTCATTTTAATTATTAATAAGTTTTTATTGCTCAAAATGTGTTAAACTTTGGGGTGTCTTATACAAAGTAGCATTTTGTGCACTAGAAAGTATGGTAATTCTTTGTGCTCTTATACTATATATTACAATTCTCATAATTGAGAAGTTCTACTCGAATTTGATTAATCAGGCCAACCTGTCCCATCATTACCCTAAATAATTAATGTTCCACTGTCGTTTGATACAAAAGTTTGTACCATTGATTTTTATTTTAGATAAATAAGAATACAAAAATGAATCAATAATTAAATATACATTTTATATTCTTACATGCAATATGTATATAACAATCCTTTTCACAACAGATGAAAGTAATTAGACAAATGCAGTTTTTTTAACAATTATTATATTATTCAATCAGTTCAATCTTCAGTTATATCTGGTAATGAAAAATCTTCCATAATCCTGATTCAACTTAATAAAATTTTTAAATTGGTCAAAAGTTGATACCATTTAATTTTGAGATGAATTGAATTGCTAATGCATTCTGCTAAAATTTTTCCATGATTAAAGTAACATTTCTTTTTCTCTTTTGATTCAAAGCTATAAGCTGCTCTATCACTTAAAAATGCAGAGAAACATAATTTGTATTGTTACAGAATGCTTGCAAAAATCACAGATTAGTTGCAAGCTGTTTGTCATTTAAAAATTGTGCCAAATCCATGTAGATTATTTTCTCAAAAACAAAACCATTTCATAAAAAGAGAGAGGTAGTGTGGCTGAAAAAGTATTTGAATAAAAATTACGATATGTAAGTTTTTATTTTATTTAATTTTTATTTTGCCATTTCTTCCAATGGCATTATTACATTCATGAGTAAATTCGTGAAATAAGCAATTAGCCCGATTTTGAATTTTGGTCCAAAGTTTTAGCTGGATGTTTACTGATCAGCAAATTGTGGATTTCATTCATTTAAATTTGGGATTAATGGTGTGCTATAAGTCCTGTAACAGAATGTTCTGATGTAATTGCTGCAAACCTAAATTTATCTGCAATACAATAACACCTACTGACAGAAGAAATAATAGCAGCACATAGGGGGGAAAAAAAGCTGCATTTACAAAGAAAATGCAATAAAATGATATAAGGTGAATCATGGTGATAAACAGGCAACATTTTTCATTCCAGTGTAAATCAATTATTGAAAACAATTATGGAAAAATAATTCCATATTTTTTACAAAGTCTTATTGTTCTTTTAGCAATGATTTTTTGTAATATTGCAGTTATTAATAATGAATTTATTGTATGGAACCCTATGTGTGTGAGTAAAACTCGCACTTAACTGATTATTATTTTCATTATTGTTTTAAGTCCTTCATTTATGAAGTTAATACCATTATGGCTATTTTTAACCAATAATTGTCTTAACTTTTCCATTCATACATGATTTTTTTTTTTTCCTTCCAAGTTTTGCTTGATTGTCTTTAAAAAAATTTCTTCTATTTAAGTATTGCGCGGCAGTGCAATACTTATTTATTTCCAGTGTCACTTCTCAATGTTAATTTAACATGGAAAAGCCTATAAAGATCATAACTTTTTCATTTTTTCTTCCCACTTTTTTGTCCCTGATGCCACTCATTTTTTATTCTTTACTAATTCTAATGATATTATAAATTTAAAGTGTAAAAACGTTTGCCTGACGTCAGGGTCAAAACGAATGGTACAATGCCTTTGCATATAGGTTAATAACTTAACCCAGAGAGAAACATGGGCCAAGTTTTTTTTTTTGCATTATTCAAATATTTTTCTTAATAATTCCAATTTTCGCTTTTTTCATTGAAAATCAATGGGCATTTTTCATAGAAAATATTACATTTTTACTTCATTGTTGCAAAAATTTCAAAAGCCGTAATGATAATTTATTTCTTTTTAGTTGAAAGATTTTCACGTGAAATATTAAATTGAGCTAGTTATTTTTTTTTTTCAAAAATTAAAAAGGTGAATATGGCGTCATAGTGGAAATAAAGAGGATATTTTTAGAATAAGTTTTTGCTTTGGTCAAGTTTATATTTTAGTAAAAATTTTCTAATGGATAGCTATTTTTATGCAGGTAGCGAACTTAGTGTAAATTACATAACTTAAATTTTAAAATGTATTTTTTTTTCTGAGATGAGAACTATTTATACCCCAAGTTAAACTTAGGTAATAATAAACACACCCCTTGAGAGAGAATAAAGTTTAAAAATTTAAGTAAAACTTTTATTTTTTATTTTTTACTGTATCACAGCTATAATATTGTTAAATATTAGCAGTAAGGATTCAACCCAATTTACATTTACATTCATAGCATTCCTGAGTGGGAAATAGGGTATCTAAATTTAAGTTAAGTTAATTTTTTATGTTTTGATTATAGATTTTTTTTTATGTTCAGATTGGAAGTTTTTGTCCAAACTACCGCAACCTGCATTACTACAGTGGTGAAATATTTTGAATTACAAATTGGTAAACTGCATCCCACATTGCAATACCGCATACATCAAAGCCTGATGATGATACTCTCTATTAATTTTGAAATGCGTTCATCTAATTAAATTATTATATTATTATCGGTTATTAAAAAACTTGACACATTAAACAAAAACATAATTTGAAGAACAAATTAAAAAAACAATTTATTTCCTACATTGTTTAAGCCCGAGAAGGGACAGATATTAAGTTATTTCATTCAATTAGTTCTACATTTAATGTTAATTTTTTGTAACAAATTAGTTAAGCTAATTGAAGATTAAAAAATAAAAATAAAATTCATACAATATGATGCTTAAAACACCCCCAAAAAAATAGATTCCGTTCAAATGAAATTTAAATAAATCTTAGACTTTTTTTTAAGTTTTGTATTTTGCATACATATTATCATTTTATGCACAATTGTCATAAACATAATACAAAATCTGCAATACAAATATTTTCAATTAAACATGGAAGAAGTCTAAGATTTATTTCGATTTCATTTGAACGGAATCTTTTTTGGGGGGGGTGTTTTAAGTATCATATTGTATGAATTTTATTTTTATTTTTTAATCTTCAATTAGCTTAACTAATTTGTTACAAAAATTTAACATTAAATGTAGAACTAATTGAATGAAATAACTTAATATCTGTCCCTTCTTGGGCTTAAACAATGTAGGAAATAAATTTTGTTTTTTTAATTTGTTCTTCAAATTATGTTTTTGTTTAATTTTTATTCATTTGCTGTACTAAATTTTAATTGCAATTATAAAATTAATTATTATTGACAATTGAATGTTATTTTAATGTATTTTTAGGATTCTATACTTAAAAAGTAAAAACGGAACTATTATAATATCACTCCTGTGTCTGTCTGTCACAGCCACTTTACTCGTAAACTGTGGAACATGGAAAGTTTAAATATGCTGAAATAATAAAGGCTATTAACCAACATATTTATAAATTATTAACTTTTCACAAATATATTTATGAAAAATGTAGAGGCAGGGGTTATTAAGTTGCTTGAAGAAAAAAAAAATTGTGTATTGTGTGAAAGCTCTCGCAACATGGAACTCAAAAATACTTTTCTGTTAATTTTAGGTATTATATTTTCAGATATATTGTCGAAAATGTAATGAAAAAATATGTCATCCTCTATTTCTGAATCTACTGAAACTAAAATTATGAAAATAGTAAGGGTAGTAGAAGTTAATTTAAACCTTGCAGGAAAACGATAGAAAAATGAACATTACTTTATAGACCGGGAGCTGGCAGCACAGACAATCACCTCATCGAGTTCATGGATGAAATTCTAGAATTACTTAAATCTTGATTCGCATATTAAAACACAATCGGTCTGCCAAGTCATATCTTGGTGGAAAACACTTGAAAACCCGATTTTAGCGGCTGACTCGTGGGTTTACCATTGTGTTTTCCTGCACCCAAAGGTATGAAAACATGGAGGACTGGGAGCAGGACAACACAATGGTAAACCTACGAGTCAGCCGCTAAAATCGAGTTTTCTGGTGTTTTCCACCAAGATATGACTTGGCAGACCGATTGTGTTTTAATATGCGAATCAAGATTTAACTAATCCTAGAATTTCATCCGTGAACTTGATGAGGTGATAGTCTGTGATGCCGGCTCCCGGTCTATTAGGTCACATAGTTTTTGAGAAGATCATACTTTTTCATGACACACAAATTTTGATTTGCAGGCATTCAGCAAATGAGTTGAGGAGCTCTGGGGGTACTCATTGTAGAAGTATAAAAGGATTATTGATAATGATTTTCCAAAAAAAATTCACGGCCATTAGCCAAGCATAAAGACATGGGCGGCGTATTCTATGCATCTTTTAGTCTAGATAACAACTTTTAATGATATATTTGTGTAATGCAATGCCCAGTTACTAATTCATATATTTATTTATTTATTATATTATTTTTAACCCTCAACGTGCGAGTAATAGTCGCACTTGACCTGTTTGTTTGTAAGTGATAATTGTATGCAGGACATCCCTTATGATTAATGAATAGCTAATTCCTAAACAGTTAATTATAAAAATGTGTCAAATGTTCTTCGTCAAATGAAAATCCATTTACATCAAAATAGTTGTTTTTGAAAAAAATTGATTGTATAAGTTATATTTAAAAAATAAATAAAAACTCTTTATGCTCTAACAAGAAAACAGTGAAAATTCTATCCTTTAATCAAACCTTGCCTGAATTATGATACTTTGAATTTTTAAAAAAATTGTCATTTTATAGCATAATAAATGCATTTTTTCATTTATAATGTTGGAAAATGGCAAAAAAATTCCTAAAATTCAAAGTATCATAACTCGATAAGTTTTGTTTGTACAAAAATGGATTCTTTACTCTTATATACCTAATTAGAGTACAGATAAATTCTTTTATTCCATATAATATTTTTTTATTAGTAACTATTTTGAAGTAAATGGATGTGTATAAAGATCAACATTTGAAACACCCTTTCAATTGGAGCTATATCTCAAAAACTAATGGATTAGAAATTAGCTATTGGTCGATAAGAAAGGACGCTCTATATATTTACATATAAGAAGATGCAGCCATGGGTAGATCCAGACACCTCTTCCTCCCTCAAATAAAGAATGTCAAAAAGCAGCACATTTTGCCATATAGAAATAAAGGTACTTTTCGGTTAGTGGGACGCCAGTGTTATACATTAGGGTGGTCACAAGAAATCAGTTTTCGAATTTTTTCTGGGGAACATCTCAAAAAGTTGCCAATTGGCTGGAAAATGAGATTGGCAAAGTTTCAGCTCATTTGGATAATGTTAACTCGTGCCTCATTGAGGTCAAAGTTTGAAAAAAAAACGTGATTTTTCGCAAAAAAATTGCTGTTTTTACTTTATGAAGTTAATACAATTGAACCTAGAAACATAATGCTGGTCTCACTTCATAAAAAACATTTTTGTCTTGAAGAACCACACACCACTTTTTTGTACAAAATTATATATTTAAACATATGTGCATTTTTCAGGACCAGACTCGATCTGAATCCTAAAAATTGACTGTTTATGAAAATGCAAAAAAACATTGTAACATTCTATTTCAGCTGCTTTTCACCTTTCTATTTTCATTTTGTACATAATAAAGGGTTTAATTTTTTTTTTAAATCATACGTAAATGAAAGAAATCGAAATCAAAACTTAAAGAATTAAAACAAAAAAAAGGGCGAAGAAAGTATAAAAATGAGAATAAATAATATTCAAATGTGTTTTATTATTAAAGTTGTGTTACAAGAAAGGAAGCATTATAAAGAAAAGAAATTATTATCCCATACAATTTTCACTGTAAGATGGTAATGGCTTAGATAAGGGGGCTTTCGAAGAGTCTTGAAAAGTTTTTCTACATTCAGATACAACTTTTAGCAAAAACTGTTTTTGTTCTTCGTCTTTTGTTAAACAGGAATGGAAATTTCAAATTAATTTTATTCTTTTTTCAGCTGTGTCATTGACAACCTTAAAACATTCGCTATATTTTTTTTGCTTTCAAATAATGTTTATTTTTACATCATACATTGGAATTGGTATTTAAACATTGCATATTAATATGAAATGTCTTAAAATTTACAATTTGAGATGAAACAAAAACATCAACTTCCTTGTTCAATAAATAATCCACGTTAAAACCTTTTGTTGTTCTTACATTCGTATCATCACTATCATTGTTTTCTTCAAATGACTTTAATTAATAACATTAATTTTACAGCTATGTTTATTTTGACTTTTTTTTTTTTTTTTTCAAAGTATCATCTAATAAAAAAGAAAAGTGCCCAGCTAAACTGATGGCATTGAGCTCACAGACTATTCACACTAAATGTATATTATACTCTTATTTTAAAGGATAATGCCCCTCAAAAAAATAAGTGAAGGGGAATTAGCCCCCGTTTCCCCCTTTATACTTAACCAGTGAACCTCCAAATCTAATCAGGGAAGCTCCTTATCATAATAAACCGGTATACCAAACTTGGAGCAAATCGAATAATCTTGCAAAAAAAAAACATTTATCTAAATTAAGGGGGTGGACTAACCCCCCTTTATCCTTAACCAATTAATCGCCAAAACGAATCAGGGAAGCTCCTTAACATAATAAACAGGTATACCAACTTCGGAGCAAATCGAATCATTCTGCATGAAAAACCCATTTATCTAAATTAAGAGGGGTGGGCTAACCTCCTTTTTTCCCCTTTACCCTTAACCAATGAACCCCAAAACTAATCAGGGAAGTTCCTTAACATAATAAACCGGTATAATAAATTTGGTGCAAATTGAATGATTCTGCATGAAAAACCCATTTATCTGAATTAAGGGGGATGGACTAACCCTGTTTTCCCCCCTTTACCCTTAACCAATGAACCCCCAAAACTAATCAGGGAAGTTCCTTAACATAATAAACCGCTATACCAAATTCGGAGCAAATCGAATCATTCTGCATGAAAAACACATTTATCTGAATTAAGGGGGGTGGACTAACCTGGTTTTTCCCCCTTTATCCTTAACCAATGAACTCCCAAAACTAATCAGGGAAGTTCCTTAACATAATAAACCGGTATACCAAATTGGGAGCAAATTGAATGATTCTGCATGAAAAACCCATTTATCTGAATTAAGGGGGGGTGGACTAACCCCGTTTTTCCCCCTTTACCCTTAACCAATGAACCCCCAAAACTAATCAGGGAAGTTCCTTATCATAATAAACCGGTATATCAAATTCGGAGCAAATCGAATCATTCTGCATGAAAAACCCATTTATCTGAATTAAAGGGGTGTGGTGTGGACTAACCCCGTTTTTCCCCCTTTATCCTTAACCAATGAACTCCAAAAACTAATCAGGGAAGCGCCTTATCACGGTGAACCTAGGAAAAAATTTTGAAGCAAATCGGATGTTTCTATCAAGAGTTATCGCGTTACGTATATACGTACGCACATTAGCTCTCAGGCTTTGATAGCCTGTGAGCTAAAAATGAAAATACAACTTGATCCTAGATAAGATACCAAAGGCAGTTTATCATTTTAGTGAGTGCTTGTCTATAACCTATTTATCAATTTTTCTGTAGTTAACAAATGATTTAAATAATTGCAGGACTTGATTGGGAGCCAAAGTGGGAGTGGGAGCATTGAACTATGATTTGACAATAAATATTGATTATAAATAAGCAAATGTCTTTAATAACCTTCTTTTTCTAAATTTGATAATGAGAGCTGAATCCTGAAAAGATATATTTTGAGAGAATAAATGACCAGTGCGATCCATCTGGCATGGTGAATAGTACTAGATGCTCTGAAAAAAAGGCTTTTGGAGGAAGATGTCTTATAAAAATTACACAAAGTTGGATAAATTCTTTATAATCATCCCAGTGCTGTTCATTTTTTAAATGTTCTGTAAGAAAACTTGAAATTTCTTCTGAATTAATATTTTGTATCTAATATTTCATCTTCAATAGCATTTTTATACTTAGTCTGAACTAATTTAGACCACCCAATCCGAATTTTTTTTTAAATATCTGGCTGAGGAGCAGTAATTGTGCCCACTTCACAATCCAAAACAGTATTTAGGATAATTTTTTAATTATGGTGGCGGCATGGTAAATATAGGAAATATTTCCTTTAATATTCCTATAGCAAAATTCTGATTCCTCTGAGGCAACCAGAGTTTACTGCTGTGGTATCAAAATGCATTGCCAGGATTTTACCAAGTTCCTCCCACTCTTCAATTGCTGAAAATACAGCTTTTGCCTAAATTATTTCGATACTATTTTCAAACTGAGGAACACCTATTAACTATTCTTCATCTCCACAACTAGTCAAAACTGATATCCTCTCTACATTTTCTTTATTCAAAAAATAAGGAACCAGTTTTCCCTTCCAGTGAACAACAGCTCCCTCTAAATCGAAAATTTTAAGTCTGTTTTTGATGTGCTCAGTTCTTTGTTTTCAAAATAATTCTTTGCAGAGTCGTATTACAATTCTACTTAAAATTAAAGTATGTGGTTAACTGGTGGCTGTACTGTAATTCTGGTGTTCAGTTTCACTTGGCGAATATTATAAAATAAAATACGTAAAACTTGACAATTTCTTGGTATCTTACTACCGATGATTTGAAAGGGGGTGGATGCCGGAATGAATAAAACTAGATAACGCTAGTAGGTAACAGAAACAACCTTGTAATAAGAAGAGAAATTCAGATGTTCCGTTTAAATGCACTTCAACTACAATACAAATTGAGAAGCTCTTTCTTTCCAGGCGCAGAACTAGATAACAAGTTACAAAAATTGTTCCTTTTCTTTTGCCTTTTAATGCAAATAATACAAAAAAATATATCAAAAGTATTCATTTGTAATTTTTCACTTGTTTTTCAAAAATGCAGAGTTTGAGGGTATGGTTCACAAGCTGACCTAAAAAATACTAAATGTTATTAAATATAAGTTTTGATGAGAGTGAAAGTTCAAGGTAACAGCATTTCCTGTGAAATAAAGTGAAATTAGGTTTCTAAGGCAAATAGTTTTCACCTAATGTAAGAAAAACTACAATTTTTCATGAATTCAACCTCGATGAGGCACAGGTTAATATTATTCAATTGAGCTGAAACTTTGCCAATCTCATTTTCTAACTAATTGGCAACTTTTAGAGGGGCCCCAAGAAGAAAAGATTAAAATAATTTTTTCCCATATAGCTTGTGACCACCCTAATATACATTTTATATATATATATACATATGTGTATATACATATATATGTATATATAACACTGGCACCCGGCTAACTGAAAAAAACATTAATATTGAAAAGTTTCCCCTCGTATGTACCATCTCAATTGGGAGTTGAATCTACCCATAGAAGAATTATTGTTTTGGCATGTTATAAAACTTGCCTGTTGTATATTTTTATTTAATATATGTATTAATCTGTATATTTATTTTATTTGTTTTCTTTTTCTTTCAGACTCATTCATAACGGTGTAAAAAAGTATGTGGGACCATAGATTCCATGAACTCCCACATAACAGAAACAAAGTATATTTGTATTCATTTGTAATCCAGTTATTTAAATGTTAACATTTTTTCATGACTATGTGTAATGTATGTAAAATGTAGAATAAAATAAGTGAAATGTGTTTATCAAAATATAGATTTTAAATATGCTAAGCATGATACATGCATATAAGGTATTTCCATTTTCATTAAATAAAGAACATTACTCATTGAAGTTTTTTTAGTTATGTTTTTATTGTTTCATGTATTTAATATTACCCTTCTGCCTACAGTATCTGAATAATTAGTCGAAGATTTTCGCTAAACCAAATGTGTATTAGATTATTGAAATTAGGGATGAAACAGATATCCGACCAGTATGTCAAATATTATGATTATAATGCCATACTGTGCTTTTATTGTTCATTGAACTAAATGTTTTAAAGTCCGTAGTTTAATCTTACAAAATACAATGCATTAATTTATTAAACTAAAAATAATGTGTTTATTATTGTGGCAAATTGTGTTTCTAAATCTATATAAGAATAAACATGTGATCAACTATAACTATTTCTACAATATGTATCTGAATACGTGAGTAACAGACATAGTTAAAAAGGCAAAAGTAGGAGTATGTCAAAGAAAAAAAAAACTTTTTTTGCCAAGTTAGCAGTAAATAAGAACATCACCCCCTCCTCCCATACACACACACACACACACCTCATAACACAAAACTTGTTTTTATAAGTAAAATCGTGAACAGAGTAAAGTTTAAGGAAGAGTTAATAGTCTGTTTTTCCTTTTCTATTTTTTTTTTTTTTTTTTTTTTTTTTTTTAAGCAAGAAGATTAAAGTAATAAATATTCTCTTTCAAATGTATCATTTGTAAGTTTTTCTCATAAAAACTTTTTACTATTACTAAGCTAATTAGCTGATGATTAATGATTTAAAATGATATAGTTATAATATTGCTACTGAAAATGGAATAATCATAAAAATAACTGTTGATAGAAAATTTAAATATAAGATCAAAAAGAAAATATATAGTATTAGCTAGCAAATTTAAAATATAGTATTAGCTAGCAAATTTAAACTCATGCCTAACTTCTTTAAAAATTATTTAAAAAATTAAATAAAGAACAATGATGCATCAAGCATAGATTATGAAACACTTCCAAAATACTTTAACAAAATTTTGCTTTTGAATATGATAAATCAGATACTTATGTAAACATTTTGGGAAACGCATAGTGCATTTGAAAATCAGATTTCAGCAATCACCGTCCAACACTGGAAAGTACTCTATTTCTTTTGTGTAGACCTTTATTTAATTTATCAATTTATACATATTCTTCACAGTATTTTAAAATTTAATGTAGAAAAAAATGTATAATAGGTTGAAAATTCACCTTCAGCAATTTCTACCAATAGATGGAAACATACTAGAATTACTACAACCCTCATACTACAACCCTCTTTATTACATACAGATTTTTATACACGCCACATATTAAACTAAAATTTAATGCGGGCTTAAAAAACTTTTAAGTGAATTATCATCCCTAGGTGAACATGTACTGTTTACATGGCCCTGTGTATGATTTTACTTATATTCTACAAACAACTATTAATATGCTAAATATAATTCAGCTTGAAAATGCACAACTCAATTAAAAACCACATTTAGGCAATTCACGTTTATACTCAGTAATGCTTACAAATTCTTTTGTGTAACCCAGTATATGATCTAAGGTATTTATACACAACACGTAGCATTCAAAAATTAAGTTAAAAACACATGATAACTGAAAATGTGCTTCTAGCAATTATTGCTAATAACAGTATTTTGGATACGATACTGTGTCACAAATTCTGAAATCTTTTGTATGTACCTATAAATGCACAATAAACACAATGCATATCATATTTTATAACAAGTATTTTGGAGTAAACATCTGTAATGTGTTTCAATTTTATTATATTTGTAACGGTGTAACATAATTTAAATGTGCTGCAAACAGTATTCCCCCATAGACAATTGTATAATGGCCCTGTTAAATGAATAATAAATGATTTGTACCTCACATTCTACAGAGTGTATGTTTTAGTGTACTTCATAAATGAATATAAATTTCATTATGTTTAAAATGACATCATTAAAATGCATTTGAAAGGATTTTTTTCCATTGATAGTACTGCAATAGATAATTTTGGACTACACCTGTAATGTAAACTAAGTATAAATTCTACACATTTCATTTTCAATAGCGATCACGGCAATAACATCCAAAAATTTTAGGCCAATCCGAGTATATTTACAAGAGTTAGAGCATGAGCAGGAGGCCAGACAAACCGAAGTCATACACATTTTTCAACTATATTGGGAAATGTTAAAAGGAAGAGATTGAAACATATTAAAGCCAGGTGGGCAAATATCTTGCTGTAAATCATGCTGGATATCTGGTACATGGTTCGTAAATATGAGGATATTTTCAAAAATATCAAAAGTATCCGATATTTTCAAGCATAATGTAAATTAGAAACTAAAACATATTGCACTTAACATGAAACCTTAAAACAATATTCTAAAAATGAATTTTTTCCCCCCTCACTTAGAACAAAATTGAAGATCAACTAATTGAAAACAGAAACAATTTGCTTTATACACAAAACTATAGGATTCAGTATGAAATATCAAGGAAAGTTTTTGATAAGAGAAAATTTTAAATACAAAATAAGTAAAAAATAATAATTGAAAATTATAAGCTTATCTTCTTTTTTATTCCCTAGCACGTTGTACAGTTTAAGCTCAACTAAACCAAAACCAGAAAAGATTCTTTTGTAATGAAGCTGTAAATAACTGATTATCTCAATTAGATAGTTTATCTTTCAGTGGTTCTTCTGAATTAATTATGTCCTACATAATTATTACATCTACATTTTAAAATAAAAGCTTGAAACATAAAGCTTGGAAAAGATATTTATTTTCTTTGGCTAAAAAAGTCACTGCCACAGATAAAAATTCTTTATCTACAGAACGACATACTGTAAAAGCACTTATTTTCGCGAAAATGAAGCTATCGGTGACTTCGCAAGCTGAAAATTTCGCGAGCTGAACTGAAAGTTGAAAAATTTCGTAACTACCTAAAATAGAAACCCTTTTGTATAAGGCAATGTAAAAAACTTCCTTTTGTCCGAAAAGTTCTTCGCTCCCCCTCCCCCCTCCCCCCTCCCCCCTTTCTCCTCATCACTCTAAAAATGAATGGCTTCAAAGAAGCTGGTATAAATATTGTAAGTGAATGAGCTCCACTCTATTAGTTGTATTATTGTTTTCATTCAAGAAGTAGTTGTATATAATTCAAGAAATAGTTGTAAGTATTCAAGAAAATTTTGTACTTATTTCTTATTTAAATAACTGTAATCATTAAATTTTGGTTAAGGGTAAAATTTCTGATTTTTTATTATTATTTGAGGCAAAAAAAGATATATATTTCGCGAGGCTTAAATTTTCGCGATTACGATGGGCTCGCGAAAATCGCAAAAATAAGTGCTTTTACAGTAGACAATAACAGTTGAAAATTTCATTTACACTTATTTTGACAGAGAATATCAAAAATACCTTGCACAGTGAGATTTTGAAAATAAAAATCAAGTATATGTAAACATCAAACACCTTGATATTCTGAAAATAAATATAAAATGTATTAAAATATCAAATATCTTAATATTTTGAAAATAAATATCGGATACATATCATGATATGAGGACATGAATTTTAAAACTCACCTTATCCAAAATTACGACATTACAAATTATATTAGATTTAAATATTTTTAAATGAAATGCTTTTAAATGTGAATCAGAATCAGCAATGGAATACACATATACATTTAAAATTCTTTGTTGGACTTATTATGTGTTTATATATTATTGGAGTAATACATTAATAAAAAATAAATAACTTTAAATTAACTAGAAATTTATACACAGAACATGCATAGATATATGTATAACAATTTAAATTTAATGGTAGAAAAATGAAAGTTTAAGTGAATCTTTTAAATTTGTTTGCAACAATTTTTAATTTTTATTTAAAATATCTTGAATTCTTATCCAGGAAATGTAATGAAATTAATAGAAATGTGTAAATCTATATAGAAAAAATAAATAAATGCATGCATGTAAGTACGCAAATAATATTAATAAAAAAATCTGATTGAAATTTAAAAAATCTGATTTAAATCAATCTGATTTTTTGATTGTGATTTTATCAACCTTGTTTTCTACTCTATTTGTTACTTTATAGTGAATAAATAATTAGTCCTAAATTTCATTGACAATTCATTTCATTAAAATTCATCTGAATTTCACTTGCTTCCCCGTTTTTGACTCCCCCCCCCCCCTTTCCAACACACACACACACATTACTCAAAGTTAAAAAACTCTATAAAACTGTTTAAGTAAAAAAAAAAAAAAAAAATTGCTGTATTTGTCATTTTATTGTCACAATAAAAAATCGATCATGAAGATTTCTCTTCCCACCCAAAATTGGCATTTTCCCTTTGCTCCGCCCCCACCCCCCCCCTTCCTTTAACGAGTACTTGCATTTTTTTTACGAGTACTGCAATAAGTTAATATTCTATAATCTCAAGAACTAATGCATGAATCTTCATTGAACTTCAGATTCAGGTATACCTTGATAAATATTGGTTCTGATTACGTTTTGGTGTAAATCACCCGACAGGTGGCACTACTATGTTGCCTTTTTACGATTTCTGCAATAGCTCTATCTCAAGAACTAATGCATGAATTTTCTTCAAACTTCAGATTCAGGCATACCCTTTCCTGGCCATAATGTTTAAAACTTGTATTTACAAAAATGAAACTCTTTAAAAAAAATTCATATTATATTTTATTAATTTATTGAATTTGTAGCCCCTTGCATTTTTTTGTTTTGTCCTTGATTTTTATTTAAAGAAATGTGTATGAATCCTGATATATTCATTGATACATATCAACATACCCTGATCTGGTATCTGATCAAATTGTCATCCTTTGCAACTACAGATTGCTGTAATGTTGACAGAAATAGGCATTTCAGTAAGTTAAAATTACTGTATTAAATTTACTGTCTTAATCACAAAATAGCGTATCATTAAGTCTAAATGTAAATTATATTGATTATAGCACAATATATTATATGTTCCTTGTTCCAAGGTATGCATTTCTTCTGCACTTGAGATGCTGTTTATAATGCTAAATTAAATAAAAAATCTATTACAATAAAGCATCTTTATTTCTTTTTTATGCATCATTAACCATTGTGTTTAGATTTTTTTTTTTTTTTCCCTGTTCCCAAAGCATTGCTACTTGTAACAATTTCTAAAATGTTTCTTTATTAAATCAAATTTTCAATCATTTTATGTCATAGTGAAAATACTTGATGTATCTAGAACAAAAGTTGTGACATTGTTTTGTTTAAACAAAAACTTATACAGTTAAAACCGTAAAACTATGCGTTTTGAATGTATTGAAAATGTTTCAGCTGCAGGATATAGTATCAAGCAACGGGCAGTATATGTGTATTTTTGCCATTGCTGATCTTTTTGTTTTGCCAAGAGTATCTTTGTCAAAAGTGCCTTTCCTGTATGAATTAATTGCGCATAGAGAAGTCTGTAATTAAATATGAAGTGATAACAAATTCAAGAATTTACTACTTGAGTACTAGTGATTCTCAAGCTTTGTATATCAGAGAATTAAAGAATTAATCCAAATTAAATTTAAGGGATCATTTTACATAAAATCGGGGATAGGGGAGGGCCATGAGCTATCATTTTGGTCTTACCTTTACCAGTTAAGTGAGCTAAATGAACAGTTTAAATTATTTTTTAATGAAAGATTACTGAATAATACAAGTTCATTGACCATTTAAAATTTGATTTTTCATTTTGTAAAAATTTAAATACATTAAATGAGTTAGTAAGTTAAATTTTTTTTTTAATGTTAAAAAATAATGGATTTACTAGAAATGATGCAATTGAATTCTTTGCAAAAGAATATCTTCTGGTATTATTTATAGGCATTTATTTCAAACTATGATTTATGCTGTTCTCCCTTTTTGAAAGTTTGATATATCTAGATCTGACCTGTCCAATCTTTAAGTAAGTAGAAGCACAACTCAGCCAGTAGTAAACAATGAAGGGTGCCGTTATTCACATGATTCAAAACATGCAACAATATTGTGTCTATAGTAGCAGTAGCGATACACATGACTTATAAGTGTTACAAGTTTATTGTGGGTTTTAGTGTTTAAAAAATTTCTCTGCAAAATTTTCTCTCAAATTTTGCACATAATTAACCTGTTCTTTTTCTAACTTGTAAACAGTCGTAATCTCAAAGATTATTTGCCCCAATTTATCACCTGTAGCCGGCTAACTAAAAAAAAAAGGTTTAAAATTAAGTTATTAATTTATAATTAAGTTTTTAAAATATTAAAATGCTGTATTGTCATTGGAAACACACCTGTATACATATTTTTTTATAATTCTAACATGAGTGAGTTAAAAATTGATTACAAAATTCCATCTTCACATATAAAAACAAAGTTGAGTTAAATAAAAGAGTGTAAAAAATGAGCTAAATTGGCAGCACTACGTCTTTACGATGCAAATATATCTCACAAGCCTAATGAAGCTCTAACTACTCACGAATTCCATGTAAAATTAATTTACAATAAAAAAAAAAAAAAAAAAAAAAAAAAAAACTGATTCTAGTAAATTTAGAAGTATACATTTAACCGAGAGGAGACCTATGTCAAATTTTTTTATAGTGAAAAGGAACCAGAAACCTTAATAATAAAACAATGCCAATATTATTGATTTTAAAGAAAACAACCTTTAACCCCTTCACTATGAGTGACACATACATGTGCTGTATTGCCTTAATTTATCACATTTCTTTGATTAAATAAGTAAAAAAAAAAAATCTAATTTAAAAAAATAGGATAGAAAAAAAATTAAAAGTTGACATACCTGTCGCAAAGGGGTTAAAATGTATTTTTATTTTAAAGAAAAGCTAGTAACAGGAAACATTAAAAAAAGCACAAAGGATGCCATGGCACTTGCAGGTGCTGTGTCAGACAGCCCTGGCCTAAATACTCACCATTTACTTAACATCAATTATCAAAATTAGTGACTTATAATATACTGTTACAGATTGACCGAAAATTCGGTTTTGTTTTCATTTCCGGCAAGAATTCTGACGAACCGAAACTATCTGTATTTCAAAAATCTCATTTTTTCTTTCAAAAATTTTCAAAATTACTCATTGATTTGAGCTGTATCAGTTCAAAAGAGACACTCTTTATTTATTGCTATGAACTTCACTGTTTATAGTTATCAGTCATGACTGACTCCAGACATGAGTGGAAAATTATAAAGCAAGTAATGCATACATGACTAAACTTGATAGCACTTTTCACGTGCTCATTCTAAGCTGCAGGCTTAACAGTAATAGAAAATTTTTAGTTAGAAACTGCAGAAGTGTTTCGAATTCTCTTTGAAAAAGTTCTAGTATAACAGATGATCATTTACAAAAAATCATTATAAAAGATAAATCGAGGTATGTACAAAACAATTTTTGATTACATGAAATTCATATAATTAGAAAATCATTGTGTGTTGTTAATGAATTAATTACATTTTATTTTAAATGAAAAAGAAGTTTTGGTCAGAGGCACAGAGAGCCAACTTGGGCCACATGTATAATTAAGTAATAATTTTGTACTTATATTTAATAAACCCGTATAATTAATTAATAATTATATATAAATTAATTACTTTAAAAAAAAAATTGTTAACGTTTTCGTTTTCGGACGAAAATAGGAATATTACCTAAACTCTGTTTCTGTTTTGGTCTTAAAAGCCTGTTTTGGTTGATCCTTAAATGCTATAATTAACAGGCTCATTTAGTCACAGATTATTTAAAACATACATAAAGTTGCGTTGCATAAATCTAGAATACAACTTCAAAATGTGCTAAATGAATTTGGAAATAAACTTTTATCTTTCAGCTTCTAAAGTTGTGAAATTGATTAACAAAAATTAGTTTCAACACACTATTAGGCATATGTTTGTAAGGAATTTTTTTGAATTAACAACAATAAAAATATTAGATGCTTAATAAAAGACTTTTCACAAGAGTAAATTTTCAAATTGGCATCATTTTTAAAGTTTCGTTTTAAATCAAAAGATTATGGTTTATCAAAAATTTAAAAAAGAAATGTTTTATTCTAATTGCTTTTCCATGAAAAAAAGTTCTTTATTCTGTATTTGGAAAATGCACAGATTTCACACAAAGAGTACCTGTTATACAATAAAACTGTAAAATCAGGTTGTGCTGATACAAAATGATTGCATATTTTATTTTAACTATTTATAAGTTACAAGTAAGTACACCACAGAAAGAAAGTTAGAAAAAATTCATGATTTTTGTTGATTTCAATGATATAATGCACTGTTTGTCGAATTAAAATATCTCTCTGAGGGAAGGCTCAAACTCTCCAAGCCTTGTTGCCTGGTTATTATTATTATTTTTTTTTTTTTTTTTACCCTCTTACTTAACTTGCTTTTTGTATGTAAAGATAGAATTTTGTAAACTATTTTTCATTCACTTCCTGATAAGTTAGAATTATAAAAATTATGATGACAATACAACATTTTAATATTTTTAGAACTTAATCATAAATTAATTTGAAGTATTTTCCCATTAGCCATCTGCAGGGGATAAATCACCAAATATTCTTTATAGTTATAGCCAGGGGTGGGGAAATTTCAGAAAATCTTACCAGCCAGCAAGATGCAACGTTATGCTGAAAATTGTTGACAAAATGTGTGTGACTGCAAAAATAGTTAATTACTATTACTACAGTGCATTTTCATATTTTTTTCCCTATAAAATTAAATATATACAACAGAGAAGTTGAGTATAGGATAGAATTTGGTACTATTTTACATTACATAAAGTTGCAAAATATAGCATATCTCTATAGGCTACAGTTTTTCAAAGACTACCTAAAAATTCACTCTCCCTGTCAGAAAATCCAGTCGTCAATGGCAAGTAAAATGATGTATTTCCTCACCCCTGGTTACAACTGCTTCGGAGTTTAAAAAAAACGATGGAGTTAATTATGCGCTAAAATAATGCTAACTGCTGTGAAACCGCAACAACAAAATATTTTAAGCACTAAAAAGTAGAAAATATAATATAAATTAAAAATACAGAGAGTAATATATATATATATATATATATATTTTTTTTTTTTAATACTCTCTTCATTTAATAGTTAATTAAATTACGATTAAACCTTGGGAAAAAGAATTTAGAAATCCTGAATTGGTAGTTAATGCTTTTCCTTTTGATATATCTTCACAAAAAATAAAGAAAAAATTATATATTTTAAAAATAGATTCAATTATTAGTGTTTTGTATCAAGCATAAATCAAATTGGTGAATTTTCAGTAATCAGAGTTCGAATGAAGTCAAACAAATTGTAACAGAATTTTTTTGGAACTACGTGAACTGCAGTGATGAAATTAGGCAGAATTTTTAAGATAAACAATAAATGCTCATAAAAGAGTGGAAAAAAAAAAAACCTCTTTTTACTTTTTTTTCTTGGTACACACAAGAATAAAATATTTTCTTCAGTAGGCTAATGAAGGAATAGTGTAAGGCCAAAGATATACACAGGGGTGATTGTGTTCAGGTAATATGCCTGAATTCAAGTATTTATTTCTTTTCAATACTGGAATTCCGGTTTTTCTTATAGTTAAATTAATAAAATAAGACTAAAATATCAATTTCATATGATTGTTAAACATAATTAAAATTAATATATTTTGTAATGAGAGAAATGGACCTCCCTGCAATAAATTAGAGGTTCTCTCTCCATACAAAAACTACTTCTTACTAAAATTTCAGGTATTTTTTCATGAATTCACAATCGCCCCTGATATACAGTAGACTCACTCAAATCCGCACAGTTTGGGACCAGAGGTTATGCAGGTTTTAGAATTTTGCAGATTTCTGGTCACTTTTGTTTAAAATTTTAAATAGTAATTTGAATGTAATAATGCAATCAAAATTATAATGAATGCTTATAATAAAGTAAAGTATTAAAATAATTAAGGAAAATAATGAAGTAAAATGCTAAAAATTATTAAAATATTAAAAGTAATGGTCAAATAAATAATTAACAATGCATAACTAAATATGCATAATAAGGATAATTTTTTCAATAGAATTCTTATCATAAATGTACATTAATAATTTGCATCAAAATCATAAAATACAATTTTATTTTATGTTTAGCTAGACTTAATAACGCAAAAAGCTTGATTAACATATTAAGTGTATTTGATTAAAAGATTGTGATCAACACTGATATCAGAACTATCTTGAATTTTTTTTATTATTATTATTTAATTTATACTTCCTTCATGAGATGAGAAAGCATGAGATCAGTGATAACTATCTTGAATTTTTATTATTATTATTTATGCTTCTTTCATGAGATGAGAAAGCATGAGTTCAGTGATAACTATCTTGAATTTTTTATTATTATTATTATTTAGTTTATACTTCCTTCATGAGCTGCGAAAGCATGAGTTAAGTGATAATAGTCAGAATTACATATTAAAATGTGTACAAAATGATATGAAAATGAAAAAATATCTTGACTTTTTTCCCTTACATCTTTACTATAAGTTTCACTGTTTCATCATCTGCCATCTGTTAACATCTGCAACAATGTGCAAATTTTAGATTTGTGCATCGGATGGAGTCTACTGTATAAGAGGATGAAGGGGTAGCAGAGTGATAAAATACAAGCGTCCTAATACATGCTGAAATTATTTAAATATTTTATTAGACTTGCTTACTTATTTCATTTCCAATGTTGGTATTTTTTATTTGTACATTTACAGTACAGAATCCTTTATCCAGAATGGTTAGGGTCAGATGTAATCCAGATAACTGGTTTTTCTGGATAACTGGTTGGGATTTAAATAAACATCTGTTTGATCAGCTATGTGGCTATGACAGTGTTTTGATATCAAATTAATTATTAGACTATTCAGAAAGAATCAAGTCTAAACAAGATCAGACATTAATCAAAGTTTAAAAAGGCAATTTATAGAAATACTTTGGAAACAAAAACTCTCCTTTTTCCTCTGTGTAAAAATCAAAATGTCCAATATATAAATAACTAAATATGCTTCCATTTCAAATCTTAGTTGTTGGGATCAAAGTTATATCATGCATGTTGTAATGTTTAAAGCAATATACATATCAAACTGGGACTGTATGGCTCATTTTTCTGAAATAAGTTAATCGGAAATATTCTGGATAACTGGTTTCCGGATAAATGGCTCCATACTGTATATAGCTTTGTGTTTAGAACTATAATTTAACTATTCTATTCACTATACTTAAGTTGATATTGTATGTTATACTCTCATTATAAAATAGCAGAATCATCTGGCTTTGCCCATGTTAACCATGGAGGCCTTCGGTTGAAATAAAAAAAAAATGTAATATCTTAAAAATACTGCAATGATAATGATGGAGCTCTGTGCATACTAGTCCAGAAGGAAACATCACATTTTTATAACCAATTTTAGCATCTATGATTTTGCTATACATGATGGATCATCAGAGTCCTGCGCAGGTCGGGTTGTACCAGACCCGAACCCACCAATTCCATTTCAAGTCAATCCGCAACCTGAGCCGAACCTGACAAAAAAATTCTTCGACCTGAACCTTTAAAAATAATTTTTGGCAACCCGTACCCGACCTGTACCTGCAATGAAAGAAAATTAAATCATGTTTTAATGCCATTATGAAAATGTGTCTCTAACACCATTTTTATATTTTTCATAGAAGACTGAATAAATCTAAATTCTTTAACATTCAAATATAGTAAAACCTCTGAATCGTGGGCACCTCGGGATCGTTGAATAAAGTCAAACATCGGGTCGGGTTATCTCGAATTTTGTTTTTTTTTTTTTGGCTTGGAATGATACTAGTTTTCTTTCTGCAGGTCGAGTTCACACTAAAAAATTCTTGTGGGTCATATATAAGTTTTTTGCCACTCAGATTGTTGGGATTTTCACAAAAAATTTGAGCACAACTATGTTTCAGATGAAAAGAAATACGTATTTGAATTAGAGTCCTGCATGGGTCGGGTTGCACAGGGATGCAAGTTAGTCCCTTTTTTAAAAACCTGTCACTATTTTCGAAAAAAGTCACTTTTTTTGACTGAAAGAGATGAAGTCTCTAAAAGTGAGCAAGCTGCAGAAACTGGTTCGCTTACTTTTAGTAAAAAAGTGTAACTAAAATCGACATTTTTATTTTTCAGATTTCTCGATATCCCCAGCATCAATAATTATTGGTATTCTTGCACAAAAAGCCATGTGTAAATACAGTCGAACTCGGTTAATACAAGACCGGCTAATATGAGGACATGGTTAAAACAAACAATTTGGACATTAAGAAAAGTTTGTCACTAAAGCTGTACTATGCTTTTCTCTCTTATTATGAATTACAAAAGTAGGATATATGAGCAAAACATCATTCGGTTGCATTTGAGTTTAATTGAAAAGTAGGGTAGAATTAATAAAAGAATTCCATCACATGACTGCAAGATCCATAGTATGCACACTCTTCATTGAGTTTCAGTTCCAATCACAATTCTATCTTTATTTTTTATATGAGATATGCCGAATCAAATGTTCTAAAATTTTTGCCCCCACCTTTAACCCCTTAGGTGGAGAATTTCTAAAATCACTGAAAGATGCATTTAAAATTTTTTTAGTAGATGTATTTTCTGGGATTTCATGCTCCTATCTAAAATGGCTGCTGAGATATGCCAAATGTTGTAAAATTTTCGACCCCATTCCCCCTTTTGAACCGCCTTAGGGAGGGATTTTGTAAAATCACTGAAATATGTGTTTAAGTATTTTTTAATAGATTTATTTTCTGGAATTTCATGCCCCTACCTAAAACTGCTGCTGAGATATGGCCAGTTGTTCTAAAACTTTTTACCCCCTAAAAAGGGGGGGAGGTGGAGGGATTTTTAAAAATCCTTTCTTAGTGTGTGCTTATGTCATAATAGGTATCCCCCCCCCCCCTCCCAATTTTCATGCTTCGAGGTTCTGTATTTTGGTCTGTGCATTGGTTATGAGTCAGTCGCAGGGTTCGTAAATATCATGATATTTTCGAAAATATCAAAAATATCCGATATTTTGATATATATCCGATATTTTCGATATATATCCGATATTTTCGATATATATCCGATATTTTCAAAGCAGCCAACTTACCTCTGATAATAAATGTTTTCGAACATAATATAGATTAAAAACTAAAATATATTGTACTTAACATGAAAACTTAAACAATATTCTAAAAATGCATTTTTTTTTCTGTTTTTTTTTTTTTTTTTTTTTACTTAGAACAAAATTGAATATGAACTGATTGAAAACAGTAACAATTTGCTTTATACACTTAATGGTTGTTCTGAATTAATTACGTCCCACATAATTATTAGTACAACATTTAAAAATAAAAGCTTGAAAAATATATTTGTTGACTTTTTTGTCTAAAAAGTCACATAAAGAGAGACAAAATTTCGTTATCTACAGATTCACACAGTCAATAACAGTTGAAAATTTATTTAATTTACACTGAAATATTACGAATTACGACTGAAAATATGAAAAATACCTTGCACACATTCATATTTTGAAAATAAATATCAAGTGCAGAAAATATGAAACGTCTTGATAAATTGAAAATAAATATCAAGTATATATGAAAATATCAAAAATCTTGATATTTTGAAAATAAATATCGGATATATATATATATATCCATTGATATATATCAACGAACCTTGGCTGTATATAAATGATTATCTAAATTACATTTTATCTTTCAAAGGTTGTTCTGAATTAACTGTCTCACATAATTATTAGTTCTACATTTCAAAATAAAAGTTTCAAACATAAAGCTTGGAAAATATCTGTTTTCTTCTTTTCTTAAAAAAGTTACTGCCAGGGGCAAAAGTTCATTATCTACAGAATGACAATATGTGGTCAATAACAGATGGAATTTCATTTACATTTGCTTTGACTGTGTAGAAAATATCAAAAGTATCTTGCACGGTAATATTTTGAAAATAAATATTAACTATGCAAAATATCAAACATCTTAGTATTTTGAAAATAAATATCAAGAATTTGAAAATATCAAAAATCTTGATATTTTAAAAATAAATATCAGATATATATCAAGATATATATCAACGAACCCTGGTCAGTCGGGACAAATTCTATATATAATATACTAGCAAACCCTGCGGCTTTGCTCGCGTAATAGTTGAAATATGCCAAGTGATATTTGCATAACTTTTTTTTATTAGAACACTTCTTTTTGTAATAATTCAAAAATTACAAACTACTAAGCCACAGTTTGACTAAACTTCACTATAAAAGTGCTATAGATAGAAATGAGATTTTAATTAATAAGAAGAACTAAATCTAATTCCAAATAAATGATAATTTAGAAAGTATTTTGAGACTTTTATGATCATTTCAATATTCATTTGAAGTTTTGATTTTTTTAGAAACCATCTTAACACATTTACGTCTTAAAATTAACCATCATGTCAAATTCCAAGCTTCTTGTCTAACAGTTCACCTCTCTTTTGTTAGTGGCACCAACATAAAGTGCCGAAACAGAGTTGAAATAGACTGTCTTAAAAAATGTTGAAACAGAGACTGTCACCAATAATTTGCCAACATTAACCTTGAAATCGGTTGATATTTCCTAATATTCTATAGTAAACAGCATTTAGGTGTTTTTAAAGGCTTTCTTGTTGTTCCTGCCAATCAGGTGGTAGTGACCCCGGCATAAAATATAGCACATATAGGATCAGGGACTATCACTCTTGATTCGCAACCAATAACTTCTGTAATCGGTTTGTTATTTCCTGAGATTCTATAAAAATCGTAATTTAGGACTCTTTTAGAATGCTTTTCGCTCCTTGCCTTCGCCTCACCCCTTTTTAATTTCGAATTTATTTTCAACTGTTCTTAGAGGACATATATATATTTTATAAGTAACTACCATGCTATATTTAAAGTTTCTAGCCTATTTAGTGCAGAAATCGCAATTTAGAAAGTTTTTTACTCTTTCAACCCTCTAGGGGTTGTTGCACCGACATAAAATATAGCTTATGTTTGACCAGGTTCTATCACCATAAATTTGCAACCATTATGTTTGAAATCGGTTCTGTATTTCATACGATTGCATAAAAATCATAATTTAGAAAGCTTACAGAACGTTTTCGCTCACTTCATCCTTTTAAATTTGGAATTTTCTTTTGACAATTCTTAGAAAGCATTTGCATCTTTGAAGTAATTACCATTCCAAATTTAAAATGTTAGACCCCCCCTCAGTAACACAAAAAACGCAATTTAGAACATTTTTTGCTCCTGTAACCCCCAGGTGGTAGCAACAACAACGTAAAATATAGGCCATGTTGGAGCGGGGACTGTCACCATCAATTTGAAACCATTACTTCTGAAATCGGTTTATATTTCCTGAGATTGCGTAGAAATCACTATTTAGAATGTTTTTACAATGCTTTTCGTTCATTTTCACCCCTTTTAAATTTCAAATTTTTAAGGAACTCTTCTCAGAGAACATTTACATCTCATAAGTAATTACCATGCCAAATTTCAAGTTGCTACCCCCTTCTGTATCACAAAAATCACAATTTAAAACTTTTTTTAAAATGCAACTGCAAGGTGGTAGTGACGCCGACAAAAAATAGATCCTATATTGGAGCAAGGGCTGTCATCATCAATTTCCAACCATTACTTTTGAAATCGGTTGGGTACTTTCTGAGATTGCGCAGAAATCGCCATTTAGAACATTTTTTAGAACTCTTTTTGTGCATTTTCACCCCTTTTAAATTTCGAAATTTTTAAGAAATGTTTTTAGAGATCATTTATATCTTATAAGTAACTACCATTCCAAATTGCATGTTTCTAGGACCTTCAGTAACACAAAAATCGCATTTTCGAACGTTTTTTCTGCTCCTGCACCCCCTTTGGGGATAATGGCACCGACATAAAATATAGCCTGTGTTAGAGCAAGGTTGTCACCATCATTTTGACTCCATTATTTTTTAAATCGGTTTGGTACTTCTTGAGATTGCATAAAAATCGCAATTTAGAATGTTTTTTAAAACGCCCTTTTGCGCATTTTCACCCCTTTTAAATTTCAATTTTTTTAAGAAATGTTCTTAGAGATCATTTATATCTAATAAGTAACTACCATGCTAAGTTCCATGTATCTGGGCCCTTCAGTAACACCAAAAATCACAATTTCGAACATTTTTTTTTTTGCTTCTGCACTCCTTTAGAGGTAGTAGCACCGACATAAAATGTAGACTATGTTGGAGCAAGGGTTGTCACCATCATTTTGACACCATTATTTTTTAAATCAGTTTGGTACTTCCTGAAATTGCATAAAAATCGCCATTTAGAACATTTTTTAGAGCGCTTTTCGCACATTTTCATCCCTTTTTAATTTCGATTTTTTAAAGAAATGTCCTTAGAGATCATTAGTATCTAAGTAACTACCATTTCATGTTTCTAGGCCCTTCAGTAACACAAAAATCTCATTTTTAGAACATTTTTTGCTCCTGCACCCCCTTTTGGCCAGTGGCACGGACATAAGATATAGCCTATGCTCTAAGTTGGACGAACACCATCATTTTGATACCATTACTTTTGGAATCGGTTTGGTAGTTCCAGAGCTTACCTCCTACAAATAAACAATTTTTACCTCTTTATAATATTAAATAATAATAATAATAATATAGATAAATAGATAGCCCACTACGCTGATCTGTTTCTCTAAAAGAAATTTTATTAAATGAAATATAATAGCAAAAATGAAAAAAAAAAACTGTCTAATCAAATATCCATAATTGTTGTCTTATTCGTATAATCTTACATTATCCAATTCAAAGTCGATGTCAGCAACATTATAGACAAAATAGGTCTAAAATCACTGAAGTACCTGTTTTTAACTATGTTTTTAGTAGGTTTGTTATCTTGAATTTCCCATTTCTATCTAAAACTGCTGCTGAGATATTGTGAAATGTCCAAAATTTTCGACCACCCCCATAAGTGGGAATTTTTTTAATCACTGAAATACATGTCTATTTTTTTAATAGGTTTGTTATCTTGAATTTCACGTTCCTACCTAACACGTCGGCTGAGATATGACTAAATGTTCTAAAATTTTCTACCCCCCCCCCCTTAGAAGGGGGGTAGAAAATTGTTGAAATACTTGGTATTATTTTTTTAGTATATATATCTTCTGGAATTTCCCACTCTTACCTAAAACAGCTGCTAAGATATGGCCTATTTTTTTTTTTTTTACTTTTCTTTAACCCTCATAGGGAGGGATTTCAAAAATCGCTGAAATACTAGTCTAAATATTTTTTAGTACAGTTATTGTCTGGACATTCATGCTGCTACTTAAAACGGCTGCTGAGATTGGCCAAATGTTCTAAAAGTTTCGCCCCCCCCCCCTTTAACCACCTTAGGGGGAATTTCTAAAATTACTGAAGTACATGCTTAATTATTTTTTAAGCATGTTTAATTATTTTTTAAGCACGTTTAATTATTTTTTGTATTTCATGCACCTACTTAAAGTGATTGCTGAGATATGGTGAAATGACATGAAATTTTCGATTACTTCTTAACCTGCTTAGACGAGGGGGGTGGGGGGGGAATGATTTCTGAAATCCCTTAAATACATGTTTAATTACTTTTTTAGTAGATTTATTTTTTGGACTTTCACGCTTCTACCTAATACGGCTACTGAGATATGGCCAAATGTTTTAAAATTTCCGACTCTTCTTTAACCCTTTTAGGGGGGGGGGGGGGGGGATTTCTATTAATTCTTGAAATATGCGTTTAATTATTTTTTAGTAATTTTCTGGAATTTCGTACTTCTACCTAAAACGGCTGCTGAGATATGGCCTGGAGTTTTCTAAAATTTTTTACCCACCCCCCTTTAAACCCCTCAGAGGGGGAATTTTCAAAAATCCTTTCTTAGTGCACGCTTATGTCATAAGAAATATTTTGTTCCCAATTTTCATGCTTCTAGGTTCAGTATTTTGGGCTGCGCATTGATTATGAGTCAGTCAGAAAAACTGTTTTATAGATATAGATGTGTGCATTTTATTTTTTATTTTAGCATTTATTTTTCATATGGTACATTTTATTTGTGCTTTTTCTAAGAGTTTTAATTACTTACTCGATGTGAATTCAGCAATAGAATTTTATTTTTTTTTATTTCCACCATTTTTTCTTAAACATCTAGTTTCTTACTGTATACTTAGTTGCAGTTATAAAATGGAGCTTGTCACAGAAAATATTGCAAGGATCCTACCAGTGACCTATTTTAATATCACTATTTTCCAACAGTGGATTTCTGGTGCAAATGTTATAGAAATAAAATGAAGATTGTTCTTTAGAAATAGTGGTAATTAAAAGGTGATAGGTAAGACCCCTGTAATTGTTTTGTGACAAACAACCTTACTATTTATAATTCAATTTTAAAAGTTTATTATGGTAACATTGTACTTTTTGCTTTATATGATTAAATAAAACTGAGGTTTTATCTTATCCATCATTTTGGTAGAGTATTGTCATCTTAAAAACAAAAAGGCTTTTTTTTTTTTTTTTTTTTTTTTTTTTTTTTTTTTTTATAATTTAACTTACAAATTGATTGAAAAAAAATCATTGTCATGTACCATTCATGCCACTTTTTTTTGTGCTTTAGCTCTCCTCCCCTCTTTTTTTTTTTTTTTTTTTTGTTACGCTTTAGTCACTTTTTTGACACGCTGTAGTCACTTTTTTGACATGCTTTAGTCACTTTTTTGATCTTTTTGTTACTTTTCTCACTTTTTTGGAAGCATTATTGCACTTGCATGCCTGGTTGCATCCGACTCGGTTCGGGTAAAAGCAGGTAACCCACCCCGATGCAGAACTCTAGTACAGATAATAAAACTGCCAGTCAGCTTGCATAATTATGAGGAGTGTTTTCATAACATCACACAGCCTGCTACAATGTGGTGAAATAAATGATGACCCTGATCTATGATGTTACCCTGAATTGGAGACATGGGTTGCCATTAATTTCACATTACACCAGAATGTATGATGTTGCTATGACAATTTTTTAGGATGGTGAATCTCAGAACATATGTTTTGTATATGGGGTATGTTTTTTTTTTTTTTTATTTGGTTGCCATGTTTCACCAAGGGAAAAATCAAAACCAATCATAGCATAGAGAATAACTTTGCAAAATGGTGAATCTTAGGACATATGTTCGTATATACATTTATTTATTTTTCAAAATTTGTCTTACTCTTCCATATGGGCAAATTCACATCTCAAAACCTATTTAGGCATTAGAAATATATAAAATTTGTCACAAATAATTTCAGAACACATGGTATATGGATATTTTGTTTTAACTCTATCATTTTACTCCCAATAGGGAAAGACAAAATTACATCTTGGAGCTTTTAGAGAAAAATTTTGAAGGATGGTGAAATTTGGAACATAAGTACGGGATATGAAGGATTTTTTCAAAGTTTAGCCATGCACATCTTTGGAGAGACCCCACAATACCCAAGGCGCTGAAAAATCCCAAAACAATGTCTAAATTTTGTAGAAAAGTTCACAGTTGAAGAAAATAAAACATTTCATGCCGTTTGAAATCTGAGCCATCAAAATTAACCCAGAAAACACTAATGCATTGACTCTGGATTGCTGTTTTTCTGCAAAATTTGCTCGCCTATTTAACATTACTTTAGAGTGCTCATGAAATGTATTTTAAGATGAAATAAATGCTGAGTGGTTGAATACTTTGTTTATGAAAGAGGGTATTATCAATAATCTAAAAAGAAATAAGTTTTTTACATTGAATTTTCTAATTTAGAATTCAATGAAAAAAAAAAGGTTATACTTGTATTAAGATAAATTGACCAACTTTTAAAACACTATTTTCTTTCGGCAAATCCTTAATTGAGGAATTTTGAAATCTCCACCTATTTATGGCAAATAAAGAAATTAATGTGGTTCGATATTTAATTTAAAACATTACATAATTCATTTAAAACCTTCATTAATAAGAAATAGAAAAAATCTTTTCAAAGTAAGCAAAAATTGTGAAAAATTAAGTTCTGAAAATCTACAGCATTTTTTTTTATGCTTTTTGAAATAAAATATTTAACTTAAAATTTATATTTAAATTGATTTTTACCACAAAGCGATTTCCAAATCATATCCTGCTTTGATTAAAAACTGTTTTATCCTTGTCCTTGAAAAGGCAGTTTTTCATTAAATATTAAATGATGTTATAAATCTAAATTGTGTATTTCGCAAATCTACTTTCAGTAAACCATCATAATTTTTTTTTTTAATGTGTAAATCACTTCAAATATTTGTGTTCCTTTTTTTCCCCTATTTTTTACAACTTTCTACTATTTTTATACCATTTTTCTTCTATTGTATTGTAATTTTTTTTTTCCTACTTTCTTTTGAAAAAAAAATTTCTTTGCGGGTCTGTAATTTTGAAAAGCCATAAAAAATACTTCCAGTAGATACAAAATATTTCTGCATTTCTAATGCACTAAGGCATAAATAGTTTTTCATTTTTTTTTTCAAATTTACTATCAAATCTTATACTTTTTAAAGTTTATTCTCACTATCAAAATATTTTCCTAGATAAATATTGAAGATAGTTTTTAATATAAAGAAAAACATGTTTAAAATATTGTATTTATTGAAATATCACACATACTACATCTGATATGAAATTATTTATTGTTATCAATTACTACATCATATGAAAAACTCTACATGTACAAAAAATATTTAACACTATTGACCAGGAATCATAAAAATGTGGTAGTTCTCAGACACTTTGTATTCTTTATAGCAGTTCTTAAAATGTTTTCACTACTCAACAACTCAAAACTTTGACACATTTACAGACTCAATTTTAAACATAAAAGGAAGAAATTGACAGGTATAACCACTGAATAGATTTAAAAGAGCATTTTTCAACAAGTGTTGATTACATCTTAAGGTATAAGTGATTTCAATCTTATGAAGGCCTTTTTTATTTTGTTGTATCCAGAAATTAAATTCAAAATACCAACTATGTCAATGTTTTCTGGCTTTACTTTGATCAAAAAATAGAAAGCACTACTCGATTTCATAGTTACCAAATAAAGAAAAAATTAATTCAAGGATGTATCGGAAAGTAGCCATGGACTAAGCATATTTCACAACAGTTGCATAAGATCTAGGGATGTGAGAAATAGTGATTTGGCCAAATATCGAATATTCGGCGGCTGAATACAAACTTTTTTTTCTAATAAAGAAAATAACTTTTGTTTATATATATGTTACAATATTAAATCTTCCTTAGCGATTTCCCTGTACTATTCTAAATTACTACTCTATATTCACTAAATCTTTATTATTAAATAATCTATCGTTAACTCTGTTACATTCCCTTTAATTTAATGTCTCACTAGTCTAATTCACTTAATTATTATGCTTTTAGTATTGTTAAATTAAATGTTCCATTTCCGATCTTTTGCGTTTTAGAATGTTCTTTGGTAGCCCTTTTATTCCAGCCGAGAATTTCCTTTCCCGCACTTAATTCCGGAGTTTCCTGTTTACTTTCTTATTCATCCGCAACTCTGTCAGCCCTCTTTTCATGGCATGATATCCTTAATTGTTAATTGGTTGAGAGCGCAGCCCTTGTCATATTTGTATTACTATGCTAGGCGAACAAAAAGCCGATGCTCGCAATGTTTCCAAAGATTTTGGTTGTATTTCCACTTGTAAAACCATCCCCCGGTCACCATCCGATATGCTTTTATCTCAAATCTTCTTTACCTCTAATAATTTAAAGCTACTTGCTTGACATTGTTTGACTACAATAAAGCGATGATTAGACTCCAGCTATTTGTGGAAGCTGCTATGGTCGAATTATTCAAATAAAGAGTTGAACTTATTCCTGCCTTGCTTTGATTACTATGGGAAATCTACAATGGATGATTTTTTCGCCGTACTTTCACTCGATGACTGCCACTATTTCGAAATATTTATTAGCTGGATTATCACTCGATGACTGCCACCACTTTGAAAATTCGTACAAACTTATGCCTGCAGTTTTCTTTTCAGATTACTATAGTTATGAATAACCCTGCACTACTGGTAACATAACAGCTTGTTACTTCATTATTCACTAGTAAAACCTTCCATTGTTAGAATAATCAAACATTTAGCCGGCAGGATTTTCAACTTGTATGCCATACCTAACATATATATAATATATATGTTAGGTATATATAATATATATAATATAAATTTAAATGTTAAAATGGAAAAAGAAATAAAAACAAATGTATGTTCTATTATAAATCTGTTTAAATTTTTTAATTGCTTGATGTAGGGTGAAACCCTCAGTAACTGACATCTTAAAGATTCTTTCTTGTTCAAATCGCTATTAAAAATTTTTATACTTATTTTTCTTTTTGAAAGGATAGTAGAGATACATTTAAAAATGACTGTTGACAAAATTATCAGAAATTATACACTGTATTATTAAAAATTAATTTTTTTCATAAAATATGGTGAATAACTCCAATAACTGACAAAGTGAACCATTCTTTGACGCTTTACTTGCAAAAATTTAAAAAAAAAAGTTATTTTTTATTTTAAAGAATCTAAACTTTTTAAGTACTTTAATCTTTATTATAAAAACAATTTACTTATGATATCATACTGTAGATGTGTCTCTTTTTTTCATGTTTTAAATTATTAGTAATGCAAATATCCAGTAACTGACATTTATGAACCTGTAACTGAGAAATGATATCAGACTGTGGTAGAAAAACTTAAATTTTAATGGTGTTGACTACAAGATAAATTTAATTTATTATGTTTTTTTTTTTTTTAAAACAGTTCAAATAATAGATTTCAACTCTCTTTAATATTACCAATAATTAACTCCTCTGTCGGACGGAAACTGGTGAAATGAAATTACTAGAACCAATAACTGGCATCTGCATTAAGCTAAATTAACACCTCAATCGTCGTGCCTGATACATTCACGGGCAAATTGCCTGTGAATCAGAAATCCGCGATGATTAAGGGATTAAAAAACTATAAACTAGAAATCATGGTCCTAATGTATCATCGGCATCTTGTAACTGATTTCTACATGTATAACTTTAAGGAAAAGTTTAGGATGGTTGCATCACAAATAGATTTGAAAAAAGAACTACCTTAATTTTAAAAATAAGATGGATGCCGCAAAATGGTACTTTTAGTGTTCTCAAAAATTTCTTTCTTATTAAATATGTTTTTGGCTATTAGTGGTAAATAAATTGACTCCAAAATAAAAACAAGTATCTAAGTTACCACTAGATGAATTTACTTTGCAGAATTTTACAAGAAAATGCTTATTTAAGTTATGAAATTAAGAATGAAAATGACTTCACAAATGTGTCAAAATGTAGCTCGCATGGATTAGAGAAAAAAATTTCTATTCCAAATTTATTTGGCAAGGTATCTCAAAATATTCAGCCAACCAAATATTCATTAAAAGGGCCGAATATTCGTCCCATCCCTATAAGATAAAGTGCTTAATCTTGCAGATGCATTTTGCAATTTAACATTTTGAACCATGCAAGTTATTAAGTTAAATTGTTTAATACTCATTGTGAACACACATTAGATAATGAAACGTGAGTTTCAAAAATTGCCTTATCCTAAATTTTAAAAATCGAGTTTTCTTTATCAGTCTATTTTATTGGTGAACTTGCATAAAAAAAAAACACTACAATCTAAAAAAAACTAGTTTTATCATGTATTTCTGGCATTGTAAAATCTTGGTTTACAATGAAAACCAATGGGCACAGTTAGCAGGGATGTAGTGGAGGGCATATGGGGGTATACTCCGTATACCTTTGGATTTTTTTAAGGAACACCGTATACCCTCTGTTTCTCAAGAAAGCTATAGTATATATACACTAGGGTATACCCTCTGCCTTGAGCATATACCCTCTGCCTTGAGCGTATACCCTCTGCTTAGAACGTATGCCCTCTGCTTTTTTTACAACTACACCACTGACAGTTAGAGGTTTTTCACAATTTCCCAAAATTTGATTTTCTGGATAAGGCAAGTTTTGAAACTCACGTGCACAATTGTATTAATTTCATGCATGATTACGACGATGATGAAGTTGTAATCCACTTTTCTGTGCAAATGTTTTTTGACATATCTCACATACAAAAGGTTTCTCTGCAGCATGTATCCAAAGATGCATATTTAAATTACCTCTTTGAAGAAATTCCTTATCACATATATCACATTTAAAAAGTTGTTCACCTGTATGTATGCGCAGATGCTGAACCAAATAATAATTAGTGGCAAACGATTTATGACACACATTGCAAGAAAATGGTTTGTTGTTTGTGTGAGTAAGAATATGGTTATTTAATCTATCCTTTTTAGAATATGCTTTTTGACATATATCACATACATATGGTTTTTCCCCTGTATGTCTAAGCAAATGCTGACTCAAAATATATCTCCTAGAAAATCCTTTGTTGCATATATCACATATAAATGGTTTTTCTTGAGTATGGGAACGGCGATGTTGATTCAGTGCATATTTCCTTGAAAATGTTCTCTCACAGAAATCACAAGGAAAAGGCCTTTCATCTGTATGGAGACGAATGTGCCGAACAAAATCTGTTTTGAGTGAAAAAGATTTCTTACATTGTTCACATGTAAATGATTCACCTTCAGTATGTTTGCGCTTGTGCACTTTTAAAGTGCTTTTAAAAGAAAATGTTTTCTGGCAGAATTCACAAGTGAAGGGTAAAAGAGGCTTTCCATCATTATAGATACATTTGTGTTCTAACAGACGGGTTTTTTCAGAAAATGATCTTCGACACTTATCACATGTGTGAGGTTTTGAAGCATGAATTTTAAGATGCTGATTTAGATATGCCTGTTGATCAAATGATTTAGTACACACGGGGCATTTAAAAGCTTTTTTTGCAGTATGAGTAGCTATTACATGTTCTTTCAAATCAGATAACTGAGAAAAATGTTGCTGACATTCAGAGCATATAAATTTGTTCTCTCTATAGTGGGACAAAAGATGTTTCTTAAAATTTCCTTTTGTAGAAAATGCTTTTTGACATTCACTGCATGAAATTTTTTCCTCTTTACAAAAAATTTGAGGATCCTCCTCTTTTGTACAGGTGAGTAGATAATTCATATCAAAAAATAAATAAACTTCAAGAGTTTGTTATATTGGACTTGGCAGATATAATACCAATTTAATACCAATATATAATACCAATTTCTTTAATAGTTACTTTTTCTTTAAACAAAATTTTTATATAGATCCTTTTTTTTTTTTCAAATATGGTTGCTGAAAATACCAGTTTTATAGATCTCAATAAATAATAATAGATCTTACAAATACAAATAATTTTTAACAGAAATCATAATTTTATTAGTATGTATTTTGTTGTGTGTTTCACTAGAAGCTTCAAGTAGAAAAAAATAATTTCAAAATAAAGAGATTAAAGATGAAACAAGTGTAGAGCTTTTTATGCCAATTTAACATAAAATGGAGAGAAGATCCAATCTTCTTTTTTCCTAGTAAAAAAGAAAAATAATTAATGTACATTAAGGATACATCACTAAATATATGCATTATAGAGGAGGTAGGGATGCAAGGTTAAAACTTTTATTGATTCAAAAAGAATAAAAAATAATACTTTGTAACAAAGATAAGTACTTCTCCATTATCCCATCTACACTTTCCCATTAAAAAAAAAAAAAAAAAAAAAAAAAAAAAGTCACCAAACTATAGGATTTAATGCCAAAAATGCATGATTGTGACGTTACATTCACTTGACATCCGATTTCTTACATTTTCCTGATTTTCGACCAATGTCATTGTATCCTGAATGGTTGACAAGATAATGGTGAAGTCCTTAAAAGGTATATATATATACAGAACTCTTGTAAAACATCTCGTTGGTTACAAAAGTTTCTACCTGTCAGTAAAAAATACTAACCCTTCCTTCACCCCCACCCTTGGTCAAAATTTTCCCTTTTTTAACTCAATCATAAATTTTATAAACTTTTTTCTAATTCGAAAAACAAATAATCATGAGCATTGTAATAGTATATCTTGAATTGCCTTAAATTTCAAATTAGTTTTTTCACATTCCATTTGACATTCATATAAATACAGTCGGACGTCTATTTAACGAAGTCACTAAATCCCGAAAAAAAGTTCGTTATATGGAAAATTCGTTAAATGGAGAGTCACCTTTTAAAATACTTTAAACTACGTAAAACACATTTTAAGTCCATAAATACTAAATATAATTTAAAAAAGTAATTAGTCACACTTTTTTTTATAAATTATATATATTTGTTTTACTTATTTTACCCATCAAAAAGAAATCTGCAAGGGAAATAAGAATGAAACAAAACATTGTGTGGAAATACATTGTATTTTCAGTTTAAAAAATAATTTTTCATTAAAATCACGATTTTTTATTATGGTTGTTAAGCTGTTTGGAAGATGACCAAATTTTAAAGCAGTATTCTTTTTCTTCACGCCTTTATCCACCTCATCAAGAATAATTTTTTTTTCTTTGATGCTCAAGCACTTTTGCTTTGACATTTTCGAGCTACAAGAACTGAAATTACCATTCGACTGATCATGATCAATAATCTAGAAAACGGGAAACTATAGTTTAAGAACACGGGGCAGCTCTATTGAGGGTTAAAAGGGGATATTGAAAGTTTGCACTTTCAGCGCCAAACTTTTAGCTTAATATAGTCAATTTGTACTCTGCAGCCATTTTTTGACATTCTTGAAAGAATTCTGATTACAATGTTTCAGCTGACTATAGTAAATTTAAAGTTTTAGAGTTTTCTTTTTTTTTTTTTGTCACAGCAATTTTTGTACATGAGTAAAAGGAATCTGGTTTTAATCTTTTTGCCCAATATAGTAAATGTTATCTTCTTTTTAATTAAGCTTATTTAGAATTTGTGCAATGACTTAAAAAAAAAATTCAGGATTTTTTGAAATGTGACTTTTAGAGTTTTTTCGCAATCTGCCGTGATTTTTTTTGACATTCATAAAGCAAATTTGATTTCTAATTCAGCCTTATACAGTAAATTTTGTCCACTGTGATTTTGAAATTTTAGCGATTTTTAGCAGTATATACTTGTTAGCAAACGTCTGGATTTTGGAGAATTCCAAATGTTCGAACTTGTGACTTTGTACTGTGTTTGTATTTCACACATTATTTATAAAGAGTAAAGTAATAATTTTCTTCAGCAAAAGAAAAATGTTAAATATATATTTTTAATATATGTATGTATATATCTGGAAAAAAAAATAACCTTCCTTAATGGTAATGAGATAAAATATATGCGTAGTCTACTACCACTTTAATGAAAAATCTATACTAATAAAAGAATAAATTGCTCTGTGTGTGTGTGTGCGATGGCTAGCGAAAACTACCGCACGTAGAAGTCTGAAAATTCAGATGTGATTAGTCCAAGACAGGTCCTGATACACCTGAGGATCGGATTTTTAATTTTTTAAGGGCCTTTAAGTTTTTATGCACCAAAACATCAATAACATGCCTCTTTTCTATCAGATCTTCTTCGTTTTTGGGGTGAATTATCCTTTCAGTTTCTGCCTCATTTCTACATTTCACTTAAGACCCTGGCACCCTTACAAGGGACCCAGTACAGGGCCCCTTGAACTTTTTGTGCACTAAATTGTTAATAACCTGCCTCTTTTCTATCCGACCTTCTTCATTTTTGGGGTGAATTCTCCTTTTAGTTTCTGCCCCATTTCTACATTTTAGTTAAGACCCTGGCACCATTGCAAGGGGCCCGGTACAGGGACCCTTTAAGTTTTAGTGCACTAAATTGTTAATAACATGCCTCTTTTCTATTCGATCTTTTTCGTTTTTGGAGTGAATTCTCCTTTCAGTTTCTATCCCATTTCTACATTTCAGTTAAGACCCTGGCGCCCTGTTAAGGGGCCCAGTACAGGGCCCCTTGAAGTTTTAGTGCACTAAGATGTTAATAAAATGCCTCTTTTCTATCCGATCTTCTTCGTTTTTGGAGTGAATTCTCCTTTCAGTTTCCACCCCATTTCTACATTTTAGTTAAGACCCTGGCACCTTTGCAAGAGGCCCAGTACAGAGCCCCTTGAACTTTTAGTGCACTAAATTGTTAATAACAAGCCTCTTTTCTATCCAATCTCCTTCATTTTTGGGGTGAATTCTCCTTTTAGTTTCTGCCCCATTTCCACATTTTAGTTAAGACCCTGGCACACCTTTTAGTGCACTAAATTGTTAATAAACTGCTTCCTTTTTATCCGATCTTCATTTTTGGGATACTTTCTCCATTTAGTTATACTCCCATATCTACATTCCAGTTAAGACCATGGGCCCGGTCCAGGGCCCCTTAAATTTTTTGTGTGCCATGCGTTTTTCACACCCTAATTTTCTCACCTTCACAATGCGTAGTTTTAAAGTTGAGTCTTGAACTCTTCTCCTTAGACCAACACTCACATATATTTATTGGGGCCCTAGGGCTCTTTTTTAAGCATTTCCCCAATTTTTTGCACATTTCTTTTAAATTATATTCTAATGATTAATTCGTACCCTATGCTTAATCTCAACTAATCGAAGATCAAAAATGCTAAACACTAAAACGTTGTAACATATTTTCATGTTAGGGCCTTTTCTCAACTATCAGTTGGCCCCTTATTATAACTCCCTTAAAATTAGTCCGATTCACTAGCTTTTTTTTTTCTAACAATATCTTAGGTTCTCCCTAATTTTCTCACCTTCGCAATGCGTAGTTTTAAAATTGAGTCTTGAACTCTTCTCCTTACACCAACACTCACATATATTTATTGGTGCCTTAGGGCCCTTTTTTAAGCATTTCTTTTAAATTATATTCTAATGATTAATTCGTACCATATGCTTAATCTAAACTAATCGAAGATCTAAAACACTAAGTACTAAAACGTTCTAACATGTTTTCATGTTAGGGCCTTTTCTCAACTATCAGTTGGCCCCCGTATTATAACTCCCTTAGTCCGATTCACTAGCTTTTTTTTTCTAACAACATCTTAGGTTCTCCAGCTATTACATGAACGACAAAAAAAATATTTCAGGCTTCAACTACCACCAATTTTGAATATAAATTGTCTTCTTAGGGCCCTTGATGCATCTTCTTTAAAAATGATCCGAATTCCTTGCAATTTTCTTTACCATAGTTCTAGCGTACTCAGATTACATTAAAAACTACTGAAAAGTGTATTTTTACCAAACTACATGCCACTTAAATCCCTTCCCCCTTGGTTGGTTGGTTGTATTTATGTCGGCCAATTATCTGCACGTGGGATATGGGCCCTAAGGGGGGGAGTGCCTTCCGTGGAGGTCTTTCTAAAGGAACCTAACCCGTATTAACGCTTGGAGAACCAAGGTTCGAAGAAAACCACGAAAACTCTGAACGATTAGGCCGACGGGCGCGATTTCCCCTTCCCCCTTGGGGCCTGGTACAAGACCCCTTGAAGCTTTTGCACCATAAATTATTAATATATTGCCTCTCTTAATCTGATCTTCATTTTTGGAACCATTTTTCCATTTAGTTATTCTCCAGTTTCTACATTCCAGTTAAAATCCTGGGGCACCTTAGGGTCTTGTAGGGCCCGATCCGGGGCTTCTTGAACTTTTTGTGTGCTATGCATTTTTTACACCGTAATTTTCTCACCTTCTCATTGCATGATTTTAAAATTCAGTCATGGACTCTTCCCCCTAGATCAGTGGTTCCCAACCTTTTTTGGCCGCGTCCCACCAAAGCATCACTAAAATCATGTCCCCCCCCCCCCCCCTCCCTTCTATATCATATAAATCTCATAAAAAATAAACCTCAATTTTCCCCGGAAGGATCCGAACTCTGATAGGTGATTTCACATTCTTTAATTTATTAAAAGCATATATTTTTTTAATTACAAGTATCTTTTTAACATAACTCTATGAATGCAATGAAGCCACTGATCTTCGCATTTACATCAACAAAAGTTATTTTTTTTCAACTTACCTCAAATTTTAAATTGATTTTTATCTTCGTAAAATTCCTTGAAATCCCTGTCACATTTTGTATGATATCTGATTGAAAGGATACATTTTATAATGGATTTTAGTACCTCATTAAGAACAAGAGATATTTGTTTATCCCCGAGACTGCATGGATAACATAATTCACAAGTAACAATTCCGGATTCGCGCTTTTATCCATTTTAAGAAAATATTTTTCTTTCGCAACATACTATTTTGATAGAGGGGTTTCTTTTTTCCATTATTATTATTTGGCCACCATGTTTTCTCAGATTTTAAATTTTAAAATGTTTATGTCATGAAGTATGTTTATATATTGTGCATGTGGTCTGTAGAAGAGCCATAAGAAGTTTACTTTCTACCCATTTCCTTCCGTGATGCGCAAGGGATTTATTAACACTAGAAAGACGGCGAGCGGCCATTTTGACATCTACCAAATGAATATATTTCGATTAGAACCTGAAATTTCTGTATAATACTTGTTTAAAAGAAACAAAGAAAAAAAATACTAGTTAAATAAATAAGTTAATAATTTAAAATAAAATTTCTGGTGTCAAATATTTTTATAAAATTCGAGTAAAATTCCCCGTCTTTCTAGTGTTAATTTCATAAAAGTAGTAGCTCATTTAGATAATTCAACATTTTTCAGATTAAACATGTCGAAATAGTTAATTTTAGATATACCGTACATAATTTCGCATGTAAAAGTTCCTACATGGGCATATGGCACTATGAATGGATGTACAAGTTTTTTTTAAATATTTAGTTTAAAAAAAGTGTATTTTACTAAAACAATATTAAAACCAGAAAAATTAGAATGTTTTTTTAATATATGAAAGGTGTCAAAATAATCTTATAAAGAATTCAAATAATTATTCCGGTGTCAGTGTATTTTAAACTTGTAAATGGGAATGTTTCGAAAATTAATTCTTATTCTGTTTTTTTTTAGATTATTTCATCTAATTATTTGTATTTTTAGACTACTGCCCTACTTTTATTAGAAAAAAATGGCAGAACATTTCTTAAGAAATCTGGGATTGCCCCCCTGAAAAGTCATTGACCCCCTGTGGGGCGTACGCCCCACGTTGGGAACCACTGCCCTAGACCAACACCCTCATATTTTTATTGGAGCTCTAGGGCCCCTTTTTAAGCATTTACCCCCATTTTTCGCATTTCTTTAAAATATTATTCTAATGATTGTTTCATACCCTATGATTAATTTTGATTAATTGAAGATCTAAAATGCTAAGTACTAAAACATTTAAACATGTTTTCATGTTAGGGCCCTGCTCTTAACTAACAGTTGGGCCTTTTCGGCCCATTGTTATAGCTCCCTTAAAAATGGTCTGAATCATGAACTTTTTTCCCCTAACAACTTCTTTGGTTCTCCAGCTATTACATGAACGACAAAAAAAATTGCAGACTTCAGTTACCACCAATTTTGAATATTAATCGTCTTCATGGGGCCTTTGTTGCAGCTTCTTTAAAAACTATCCTATTCTATTGCAATTTTCTTTAACATAGTTTTAGCGTCTTTCAGCTACTTTAAAACCCCTAAAAAATTTTCTTATACCCAACTACATTCCAGTTAAGACCCTGGCCCCCAGGGCCCGGTCTTTCTTTATACCTCAGCTACCACCTTTTACGAACATTAATCTCCTTTTTCAGCATTAACTTACGTCTACTCACTACAGCCGTAAATTAAAAATTGCGTTACTTTAAAGGCAACTTTAGATAAGGGATTTCATCCGTTTATTAAATATTGTGTTAATGCTAACAGTGATTCATAAAATTTACAAGGTGAGGAGGCATCTTCCACCGCTAGGTGGCGCATTATTTCCTCGGGTTTAAGGGCCCAATTTCAACGGGATTTGCTTCCTTCAACTTAGATTACAATTCAGCTACTTTCTGTATTATGAAATTTTATCTTAGACTTTAGTTACCAACATTTTCTAACATTAATGGTGCATTCTTTTTTTTTGGTTCTGTGGGCGTGATTCCTACGAGCTTTGGCTCACTCAACTTGGTTTTTCGATTGTCTCCGGCACATGTGGGAACTTCCGGTAAATGCTGCCATATGTAGTGGGGATTTAAATTACAGGTTCGTTCAGAAAGAAGTTTGATAAGATCACATTAGACACTGCAGAAGGCAATGGAGCCTCTGAAATTAGGTTCATTTAAAAGAATTTCCAAAGATATAAAATCATACAAACTTAAGTTTTGTTTAAGGTTATTATTTACAAACCCCGGGCAACGCTGGGCGGGTCTGCTAGTATTCTATAAAACAAACATATCAGTATTTAAATTGCCTGCCAATTGCATTGTGATGGTCACTTGTTAGCCATGAATGGACTCAACACTGATTCAAATTCGTTGTTAGAAGAGCCAACCAGTCTAATAAATATAAACTTTGTAATGTTTTGATGTTAATTGAAGCATGCTGTGGATGGGGGAAAAAAGCATGAAGAATGAAGATTGAGCAAAAGGAAAATATATACAGTCGGACCTCGTTTTCCTGACACCTGGTTTTCACGTCACTCCGCTTATTACGTCAGTTTTTCAAAGTCCCGATTTTCTGTATAAGATTTTAATGTAAATAACCTCTGGATTTTACATCGTAGAATAATTTTTAACTACGGATATCCCGACGGTTTAGGAAAATTGTCAGTTTTTGATAATCCATCTCATAAGCACGAAAATTAAGCGGTAAGAAATATGTTAGCCAAAATTTTCACAAAAGTGTCTAAAATACCCATTGAGATAAATGAGAAATTTTACTTTAATCCTTTATCCGAATAAATAAACCCACAAACACTATGAATGACCCACTTGAGTGCCGGATGGACGTATCAGTCTACATGCGCTATTTTTGTTCTGGTCAGGTGGCGCTTTCTTGTGGTTACACGGCGTTTTTCATCCCACTAAAACAGAAGCATTATTGCATTGAAATGATCAGGAATTATCTAACATCCATTTCTGACACAACGAATTTGATTACAATTCATTGTATAATATTGAAAAAAGAACTGTGGAAAGCACATTTAAGGATAAGCAAACCTTAATTCATCAATATTAAATGTAACACTAAAAAAACAAGTCATCATAAATCTGATTTTTATTCGTTTCAATTTGGTTTTGTGTTTATTTTGTTTAATAATAATGCTTTATTGCTTAAAACAGTAAAATCACTTATGAATTTAAAATTGTCCTAAATTAATTAAAAATACAACTTTATATAAATATATTTTTTTCCAACTCTAGTTACCGTGACACTCTGCTCATGACGACACTTTTTTCTGGACATTAGAGTGTCAGAATAACAAGGTTCAACTTATATATATATTTTTTTGGTACTTTTTGGTTAGTCGGGCGCCAGTGTTATATATACATACATATATGTATGTATACATACATGTGTACATATATGCATATATATATGTATATATACAATATACAGTTGGACCTCTATTTAACGAAGTCGCTAAATCCCGAAAAAAAAATCATTATATGGAAAATTCGTTAAATAGAGAGTCACCCTTTAAAATACTTTAAACTACATAAAACACATTTTAAGTCCATAAACACTAAATATAATTTCAAAAAGTAATTAGTCACACTTTTTTTAAAAATTATACCTATTTGTTTTACTTATTTTACCCATCAAAAAGAAATCTGCAAGGGAAATAAGAATAAAACAAAACATTGTCTGGAAATACATTGTATTTTCAGTTTAAAAAATAATCTTACATTAAGATCACGATTGTTTATTATGCTATTGGCTATTATGCTATAAGCTGTTTGGAGGAATACCAAATTTTAAAGCAGTATTCTTTTTCTTCATGCCTTTATCCACCTCATCAAGAATTTTTTTTTTTTTTTCTTTGCTGCTCAAGCAGTTTCGCTTTGACATTTTCGAGCTACAAGAACCGAAATTACCAACAAAATTGATCATGATCAAAAATCTAGAAAACGGGAAACTATAGTTTAAGGACACGGGCAACTCCATTGAGGGTTAAAAGGGGATATTGAAAGTTTGCTCTTCTTGGATGAAAAAGCAAAGAATCGCAACGATTTTACTGCTGTCGGTGAGTTAGGTGCTTGGTAAGACCTGTTCATGGTCATTAATCATCATAAAATGTGTTAAAAGAAAGAATAAGTTTGAAACGTTCAGTAATATTCTAAGAAATAGGGAGAAAAAAAATTTAGATCCCAAGGAAAATTTCGTTAAATAGAGAATACACTTCGCTATTTGGAGATTATTTTGCAAAGAAATTTGCAAAATGTTCTCGGTTCCAAGTAAAAGTTTGCAAAATAGAGGTTCGTTATATAGAGGTCCAACTGTATATAATGTATACATAACAGAACACTGGCACCCAGCTAACCGAAAAGTACCATATTTTTTTCAGGCATTGCTAATGGCAGCTTATGGTGTACAGTATTTATGAGTTGTGGCTAATATTTAAATATTCTCCAAATTCACTCAAAAAATAGAATTACTGGAATTGAACTCCAGTGCAAATTATGAACTGTTTGTATGCCCAAAAGCAGAATTTTCCGTGTCAGTCTGCAGCAAAGTAAAATTTATCTGCGACCTAAGAATGCTAGACTAAGCTTACTACCATAAGAAATAATAAAATCCCATAAAATAAGCAAAATTTGCATTTATAAAGAAAATATAATAAAAGATACAACATATACCATAAATCTAGAGACTTAAAGTAAATTTCAGCTAATTTTTAAGCCTAGCATTTCTTTTTAAGCTGGTGGATTAATCTGCAAAGTTTAAAATAATCTGCAGCGCCCGCTGCCGTACTGCACTGTTTCTGCTACTGGGTCTGTATGTTAAATTAAAATTGTAAAAATCCATTTCTTGCTATTTGCATGCTAAGTATTGGTAAAAAACAGTATATCTGTAGGTTTCCTGAAAAATTTGTAAGTTTTCAAAAAATAGTGGCTATATTTGTATTTTAATGGTTATAACAGAGTTCATTCTAGGCATTTTTCGCGGGGCAGGCTGCCCTGCCTGCTCTTCTTTACAAAATTTGACGCCCCAATACCTCCACTGTCCGAATTCCCTGTCCCACGAGCCCTATCACTCAGAAAATCGACCGAGGGAAAAATAGCGTCCTTTAAGTTAATTTCATCGCTTATTTCAAGCGAACTCTAAACTATTTGTAAGCATTATATAATGTCCTAGCCCCATTTTGCTCCTAATCTGTTCCTTTTCACCCCCCCCCCCCCCCAAACATCCTCATACAGACACGAATTATTTTCAGTAAAATTCCAGCACCGACACACTCATAAATTTCTCTCTGTCTCTATACCCCGTTTCTCGGCTACCGTAAAAATTCAGCCGAAATAAGAAAGGGGAAAAAAAAAAAACGGAAAGGTCCTTTGACGAAATTGGCGTTTTTTCGCGATTCTCTGACGAAATTGGTTTTTTTCAGTGAATATTTCTCAAAATTTGCGATATAGTTTATGTCCAAGTTTTCGGATTTATGACAGATTTTTTTTTTAATTTTCGGAAAAGAATCAACCCCTGCACTGCAAAGTGTCATGAATGGGATAAAGGGGTAGTAGCAAAGACTTTTTAGGGGGGTGGTGTCAGGGAGGAAGAGTTATTAGTTATTTATCATTACATTAATGTGCCCTTTTTTTCTCTATAAAGTGCCCTTTTATGGCAAAGTGCACCTGCTTGCCCTTGATCCTAGAATGAACTCTGGTTATAACAACATTTTCATTCAACTTTTAAAATAAGTTTCTTAACAGATAAAATATTCAAACATATTTAGTGGAATTTTTTCTTTCTAAATATTCTAATATTTCATAAGTGTATCTGTATATACTATATATATACATACATATTATAAAATTTTCCTCTCCTGCATTATTAAAACAGAACTTCAATTTTCCCTTCCTAAATCTGAAAATATTTTTGACCACTAAGTTCTGTGACTAATTTTGACTCTATGAAAACGAGATTTAGGCAAGCCATGCACCATGGCGACAAGGAACACAATGTGCAATTTATAAGAAAAAGAGGTTAAATTTCAGAATCTGTTACCTCGATGAGTGGCCTGCATCGCAGTTAAGTTTCACTGTTGATTTACTTTTATTTCTTTAGTGTTATATAATAAAAGAATAATAATTTTTAAAAAGAACCCCTCATAAATCAGCTTTATTTTTCTTCCTCCAGCAAATAAACTCTTTAAAAAATGAATAGAAATTTTAACATCATTAGGTACTAGTAGTTTCAAATGTACAAGACTATTGAGCAATTATCTATGAAGAATTTTTTTTTTTTTTTTTGCATATTTACAGGAACATCTTTGGTTACTGAAAATTAGTGATTTTTTCTTTGCTCACTTTCTAGGATCGTGTCAGACCATTACAAAAGTAATGTAAATAATAGTAAAATATAAGAAATTTCTCAATAAAAAAATAGAAAATATTAGATTTTTAAAATGCAATCAGAACAATTTTAAAAACAGAAAGAAAAAAGTTTTAAAAATCTTATGAGTGTAGAAAAAAAAAAAATTTAAAGTGAAAATACAGAATGTGCAAATTTAATGAAGTACAAGATATAGAGCCAAAAATATTAACTGATCTGAAAAATAGTTCTAAAGTAATAAAATTCTGACTGATCATATTATTGCCTTACATGTAAGTTTTAAAATGGGATCAGATCAAAATTTGGATTATACTTAAGGGCCATTCCATGAAAAATGGACAACATGACCTGCATGCAACACTTACCTAAATCCCTATCTCTTATAAGTTGCTAAAACGTAAACTCTGCATTAAAAATAACAAAATACTCTAGATTTTCATATTGCCATAGTTGTTTTAATTTAAGAATACAACTATAAGAAAGTATTGTTAAAACAGCAGCAGTATGTAGAAAAGCTGTACCGCACATGATATGGAATGGCTCCTTAGTAGGTTTAAAAATCTTCACATTTTAACAATTGACCCAAGTAATCTGCCTGTTTCTAATAAGTTTAAAAATCTCTACATTTTAAACCGTAGACCTCTAAGTAATCTGCCTGTTTTCTGGGCCATTCCATGAAAAACTGAAAAAATGTCCAGTGTGTGACACTTACATAAATACCTATATCTATTAACTTATTTGTTAAAAAACTATACACAGGGATGAGAGAGCTCCGACCCAAATTGTTGATTTTCACCACTAAATTTTAATAGTATTCTTTCCTTTATCAAATCTCAGAAATTCTGTCATTAACTAAGACAAGGAAGGCCATTAAAATTTAGTGGTAACAAGCAGTCATTTGGGTCAGAGCCCCAAAGCAGAATATGCTTAAAAGTGCGACGTACGTCGCAGAACAATGAGATGTGCTGCAGAACATTTCAAGACAAATGTTACTTTTTTTTTTTTTTTTTTTTTTTTTTGTAAAAAAAAAAAAAAAGTGCATATTGGTGTGAAAGCAAAAAGAATTCGGGGGGGGGGGGGGGGGTACTACTTTCGTTGCGTTCGAATCTATTTAGGAAGAAATAAGAATGTCGTGCGGCAATCAATCTTTCTCCCTCCCTCCTATTTCATCACCTACTTTCTGAATAACTAGCGATTTCTTTCGGAACGGGAGTTTTCTTCCGCGCATGGTCAAAGAACGAAGCAGGGAAAGTTTTTCACTAAAGCTTAAAAGCTAGGAATCGCGAAAAAAAAACGTGAATTTCGCCCAAGGACTACGTAAAAAATGCGAATTACGTCAAAACATCGCGGAAAAAACGCAAATTTCGTGAAAAGATCGCGTAGAAAACGCAACTTTCGACAAAGAATCGCGAAAAAGAATCACAAAATTCTTCAAAGTATCGCGGAAAAACGCAAATTTCGTGAAAAGATCGCGGAAAATGCAAATTCCGTGAAAAGATCGCGGAAAACGCAAATTCCGTAAAAAGATCGCGGATAAAACGCAAAATTCGTGAAAAGATCGCGGAAAAAACGCAAAATTCGTGAAAAGATCGCGGAAAAAACGCAAAATTCGTCAAAAGGTCGCGTAAAAACACAAATTTCGAGAGAAGATCGCGGAAAAACGCAAATTTCGACAAAGAATCGCGAAAAAGAATCACAAAATTCTTCAAAGTATCGCGGAAAAACGCAAATTTCGTGAAAAGATCGCGGAAAATGCAAATTCCGTGAAAAGATCGCGGAAAACGCAAATTCCGTAAAAAGATCGCGGATAAAACGCAAAATTCGTGAAAAGATCGCGGCTAAAACGCAAAATTCGTGAAAAGATCGCGGCTAAAACGCAAAATTCGTGAAAAGATCGCGGAAAAAACGCAAAATTCGTCAAAAGATCGCGGAAAAAACGCAAAATTCGTCAAAAGATCGCGGAAAAACACAAATTTCGAGAGAAGATCGCGAAAAAAAATCACAAAATTCTTTAAAGTATCGCGGAAAAATACAAATTTCGTGAAAAGATCGCGTATAAAACGCAAAATTCGTGAAAAGATCGCGGAAAACGCAAAATTCGACAAAGAATCGCGAAAATTCTTCAAAGTATCACGGAAAACGCAAATATCGTGAAAAGATCGCGGCTAAAACGCAAAATTCGTGAAATGATCGCGGAAAAAACGCAAAATTCGTGAAATGATCGCGGAAAAAACGCAAAATTCGTGAAAAGATCGCGGAAAAAACGCAAAATTCGTCAAAAGATCGCGGAAAAACACAAATTTCGAGAGAAGATCGCGGAAAAACGCAAATTTCGACAACGAATCGCGAAAAAAAATCACAAAATTCTTCAAAGTATCGCGGAAAAACACAAATTTCGTGAAAAGATCGCGTATAAAACGCAAAACTCGTGAAAAGATCGCGGAAAAAACGCAAAATTCGTGAAAAGATCGCGGAAAAAAACGCAAAATTCGACAAAGAATCGCGAAAAAGAATCACCAAATTCTTCAAAGTATCGCGGAAAACGCAAATATCGTGAAAAGATCGCCGATAAAACGCAAAATTCGTGAAAAGATCGCGGTAAAAACGCAAAATTCATGAAAAAATCGCGGAAAAAACACAAATTTCGAGAAAAAATCGCGGAAAAAAACGCAAATTTCGTCAAAAGATCGCGGAGAAAACGCAACTTTCCTGGCAAAATTGCGGAAAAACAGAAATTTCGTCAAAAAATCGCGGAAAAACACAATTTCGAAAAAAGATCGCGGAAAAAACACAAATTTCGAGAAAAGATCGCGAAAAAAACACAAATTTCGTGAAAAAATCGCAGAGAAAACGCAACTTTCGTCAAAAGATCGTGAAAAAAACGCAAATTTCGTGAAAAGATCGCGGAGAAAACGCAACTTTCCTGACAAAATTGCGGAAAAACAGAAATTTCGTCAAAAAATCGCGGAAAAACACAATTTCGAAAAAAGATCGAGGAAAAAACACAAATTTCGAGAAAAGATCGCGAAAAAAACGCAAATTTCGCGAAAAAATCGCAGAGAAAACGCAACTTTCTTCAAAAGATCGTGAAAAAAAACGCAAATTTCGTGAAAAGATCGCGAAAAAAACGCAACTTTCGTCAAAAGATCGTGAAAAAAAAACACAAATTTCACGAAAAGATCGTGAAAAAAACACAAATTTCACGAAAAGATCGTGAAAAAAAACGCAAGTTTCACGAAAAGATTGCGGACAAAACGCAAATTTCGTCAAAAAAATCGTTTAAAAACGCAAATTTCGTCAAAAAATCTTGAAAAACATGCAAATATTTTCAGAGAATCGCGAAAAAACCCCCACAAATTTCATTAAAAAATTACAAAAAAAAAAAAAAAACACAATTTTGTGAAAAGATCGTGAAAAAACGCAGATTTTGCAAAAGGTCATGAAAAAACGTGAATTTCGTCAAAAGATTTTCGTCAAAAGAAAAGAAAGCCAGAGGGTAAAAATGTTAATTTTGACTTATACTGGTTAGAGAAGATATTCCTGTATCCTGGGACCCTATGCACAGACTAGAGTTGGTTCAGGTACATTCAGATAGTAAAATTGTGGAAGATTCTTTAGCACTTATCAATACTGTCATGAAAGAATTCATGTGGGGGAAATCATTTGAAAGTCTAAATGAATGTGCAGATGAACTGCAAATGTTTCTCTGCAAGCCTAAAATTTTGAAAACTTTGAAATTTGTTTCTCATGCTTTTAATGTTTTTCAAACATTCCTAAATGACTTCAAAGGCATTAGTCGCAGCCTCTGAAGAAACAGAAAATGCAAGTCTGAGGGACAAACTTTTATCAAAAAGAAATATTTTCAGTATGCTGATATAATTTTGGTACTTGCTACCATGTTAAAATGTATTCAGGTAACAGATCTTCTTCCTTAGGAGTAAAGGTCTACTACTGATAATTTCCAGTATATCGTATTTTATCAGTGACATCAAAGATAAAGTGCAATATATGGATACACTGCATCAATACAGTGTCTATTTTGGACAAAGCACAGAACTTGATGAGATCATCAAAGCAACAAAATATTTATTCAATTTTGAATATCTGATTTTTCCATGTTCAGATGTGACAAACAAAATCTTGGATCTTTCCAATTTTTTAGAAATTCTGAATGTACTCCCTTGTGTTCCTCTTTCCAAAGAGGAAGGGAAGGAGCTGTATTTTGAATACCTGTATTTCTTGATTGGGTTTATTAAACTGTCAAAGAGTGCCAGGAGAGTGAAACATATTTTCAAAATAAGACCATGTTAAAAAATGCTGTGAATACTTTAAAATCAGAGATCCCGAAATTAACCAGTTTTCTAACTAAAATTTTGTCTATTTCAGTATCTGAAGCTATATGCGAATCATGGGGGTCTACAATCGATAAAAAATGTTCTAAAAGGCCCAATACAGCTGATGGGAACGAAACGACCATTGGTACAACAGACAAACGTATGTTTATTTATACGAATGGACCTCCATCTGGACATAAATCTGTTAGGAAACTTGTAAAAGCTGGCCTTATAACTATGTATGGACCAGATTTCCAAAGACACTTTCTTCATAAAAGTAATATGTCTAAATATCTCACTTCCAAAGTCAGTAACTTCTGTGTCAATGCCATGGTTCTAGAAATAAATCTTGCCTCCAGAATATGTTTCTTTTGTTTGACAGTGTTTTAAGAAACACATCTTTAGCAGTTTCATAAAAGATGAAATTACATCCTTACATGCGTATATAAACATCCCCCCCCTCCCCCCCCCCCCCATTGCGCTTGCAGAACATTTTTGATCATCTGAAATTCCGTTGCAGAACATTGCAAAGTATTCTGCGTTGGGGGGTCAGAGCACTCTCATCTCTGTAGTATACAATAAAAATAAGAAAAAACCTTAGATTTTCATATTAGCATAGTTGTTTTAATTTGAGGATATAATAGCATTGTTAACAAAGCAGTAATATGTAGAAAAGCTGTCCCACGTGTGACATGGAATGACTCTTAAATATTCACACTTATTTAATTACTTATACTTCAAAAAGTAATTTAAAATGATACAGAAATTTTTTAATGTACTCTATGTATTCAGAGGAATGTTTGTGTAAAAAACGGAGTTCACAACTAATTTATGCACTTAAAAACTTTAACACACATTTGTTTTGCAGTATATTCCTATTTACAGAATAATGAGAAAATATGTACCAAGTGTTTAGGAAAATAAGTAAATTCATCAAATTAGTTTTGCCAAAATAAATTATACAAAAACTAACTGAAACAAGCAAACAAAAAACGACGTTAATTATCTTTTTTTTGTTTGTTTGTTTTCCATGCCCTACAGTAAGTTGTCAACTGAGATATCATAAGATAAATATATTTAAAAAATAACCACTAAAATACGTTGCCAACTTAAAAGAATAGACATTTTATTTTGAAATTTATGTAATCATCTGAAAAATAAACCAGAGGTTACAACAATGAAATTAAATTTGCGCCAAACCACGTTCAATAAAATACGGCAATTGGCAACGTAACCATTTATAGAACTTTCACCCGAAATTTTTAATTCCATAGGATTTACTTACATTTTACGGCGGACGCCGCTTTATATAAAAACCACACTGGGTGAGTAAAAGCCTATAATCACCATTCTCTGATTCAATTAAATATATGTATTTGTGTGTTCATTTGTATTCATATATTTTGCACGCGTGCGTGTACTATTTTCCCATCTTATTTAATCAAATTTTTATTTGAAAAAATGAGTCATTTAAACGGCGATTACTGCAACCAAAAAGAGGTTACTTGACTGCTCTTGGTAAAACAGCGATAATTTAAAAAAATAAGCTTTCTAAATGGTTGAAACCAATAATTTTCATTAGCTAATATTATTCTACTTGTAGATAATAATTATTTAGTAATTAAATTAAAATTCTGAGACTTTCAGACATTAGCAGCAACACTCAACATCAAATTTATCGAGGAACTTTCTTTAATTTTTAATGTAAACAAAAATACAAATTACAAAGTAAGTAAAAGTAGAAGTACTTTGTGGTAAGTATCAAACAACATGCTAATCGAGCGCAAAGCTGCGATTTGCGAATTTTCGCTGTTAGCGTAACCAGATTGACCAATCAGAAGTCTGTATTCTTGCGAACTTTTCGCTGTTTGCAAAAATGATGGCTTCTGACCTGGTGGAGAAAAGATTCCTGCCGTGCAAGCGCATTGCATTACATGAATTTTAAATTTGTTTGGAATGATTATTCTTTTGCACAATTTCAGATTTCCTGTGACATTTGTGTTCTGTCTCTTATGAAAATTATCCGAATTTAAATACAGTATAACTTCAGAAACCCGGCATCATCGGGACAAACGGCCGTATTCTCCCCTTATTCCGGAGCGGAACGGAATCGGAATTCAGTTCACCCGGAATATGGCGATTATTCCGGAGCGAATGGAAAGAGCGATTCTCCCCTAGCCAGATTCCGGATTCGGAATAATCGATATTTATTCCGTGGCTTTTGAAAGGAAGTGACATCACAAATTCCTTTGAAGTGTGAAGAACCAATCAGAATGAAAATATACGTCACGTTTTTTTTTTTTTTTTTTTTCGCTTAGCTGATGGCTTTGGCTAGCGAGGAGCTTTTAATCAGAATAATAATTTTCGAATAAATTTGCGTAACTGAGTGAATACCTAAAGAAAAATAACATACTTTTCAGTGCTGTATGAAATATTTCTAACAAAGATTGAGGGTGTTGGGGGATCGCTCGCTGAAAAATAAAATATTACTATTGTTTTTGTTTTTCTATTTTTAACTTTCAGTAGTTTTTTTTTTTTTTTCCTGGTGTAGTTATTCTTACGTTAAAGATGAAATATTTAAATCGGATAAATTAAGTATCAATGATTAATCATACACTGATTTATTTGTTATAATTTTTATTAATTTTGTATTTTGATTGACAAATAATTCATGATATTGGATATACAAAATTTCAACTTAAATTTGAAATCTATTTTACTATTAGCATACTTTTGTAGAATATTAGTGTATGTCATCTTGATGCACATTTCTCATAGAAATAACATACAGATGCGGATAATGTAGGATTAAATATATGATTAAGTATACACATTGTAGGATTAAATATATGTTCTGTGTAATATTAAAAAATTTTGTATTCTAGATTACATATATCCTTCATTTTTTGTATTTGTAGTTTTTCAAATTCCATAACACATTTTATTCTTGCTAATGCAATTGTAATCATCTGTAATACAATGGTGCAGTTAAGTTCTTCGCTTGATGGCAGTTACGAATCATAAAAGGAATAATTTCTTTTTTTTTTTATGTTTATAAAATAGGTTTAGTAAGTACAGGAATGTGTAAAAACTAATGTAATGGAAAGCCCAAGTAGTCAAAATAAATTTCAATGAGCAGTTTTAAGGTTTCATAATAGGAGACCAATTTTAATCATCAGAATAAAAAGCGAGAAACTGTGGTAACAGATATACACAGGCCTTGCTGCTAATGTTTCTCATCCTCTTTCATGAATTTTGTAAAAAAAGAACTCCTATTTTGCAATCTAGAAACAGTTGCATTCTAAAATATTTTTATCTCTTCAGACTTTTATTATTTTGATTTTTACACATCATGCATTGTTATTCACTTTAATGCAAGTTCCATCATATCAGGTTTTAGGTACTCCAGGAAGGGCTGCCTATACAATATAGATAGCACCATACATAATTTTGCTTAGAATTATTATTTAGATACACATATATATTATTTTTTTGTTCAATGTAAGTTCGTGTGTGTGTGTGTATATACATTTGATACGTATATATTGTGCGTGTGTGTATATACATTTGATACGTATATATTGTGCGTGTGTGTCTGTGTCATAGCTTTCTTCAGGTATGGCAATTTTTTGCAAAGCCAAAAATTTGCAAACAATATCTATCGACTTTGTAATATACCAAATGTTTACATTAAAGATCCTGTCTTGGCAAAATATGTCAACCTGTGCTCTAATTGGGAACAAAGTATCTCATTGGCAATTGTTAGATACACTTAAATTGCACTTTTTTAAATATATTTATTTACAGTTTGGTTGAAAAATAGCTATATTAAATGAGATTTTTTTTTTTTTTTTTTTTTTTTTTTTTTATCATCCAAGTTTTTTTTTCCTTCTTTATAATAAAAACAAAAACTGAATACAATTACAACTGATAAAACTTTAATAAAAACTTATATTTATCCTATAAAAGTTTATTAGTAAAAAGTTGTTCCTTTATGGATACTCAGATATAGATATTGTCCATGTAAATAAAGAATAGTATGGTAGTACTCTTGACTTAAATATAAAAGAACCTGAGCCTTATTTAATATAATAATTCAGTACTTCTTAGTTATTCCGTCGACCAATTTCGCCAAATTATATAAATCGCCAAATTATACACATTGACATAATTTTTATTTTAAATAACAAAAGAGCAAATAAATTAGTAAAACATTTAAAACGTCAAATTAATGGTTTTATTGGCCATTATTGGCATTTAATCTTACAATTAATTAATGACAAACCATTATTGGCATTTAATCTTACAATTTGGAAACAGTAATTTGGTTGACGGGATAACTAAAAAGTACCAATAATTCTCATTACTGAAAAAAAAGACATTAATAGTCAAAACTCAATCATTGCTCCCCCCCCCCCCTCCTTTTTTTTTTTCATTGCAGCAGAATAGAGAAAAAAATATTTTAAGGATTAAATTAGATATTAAGATTAGATAATTAGTTCTGATTAATTCAAGGACAACAATGATTTGATTGTAAAAAATTATGATAATCAATATTTTACATGTAACTCATGTTACTTTTCACATTAGAATTTATTGAAGTGACTATTAAGCTTTATTATAATTTAAAGTTTTTATCATTTCGAGTTGAAAAAGAAAACTATTTTAAGATTAAAATATAATTTTATAAATGCTGAATTTTTATCTTTTTTTTTTTTTTTTTTTTTTTTTTTTTTTTATCGTCATTAAAATTGCTTGCTATTAATTTAAAATTCTTCATGTTTTTAAAGCAATAAAACTACTTTATTTTTTTTTTTTACTTTTCTTTCTTTTTTTTGGAGGGGGGGGGGGGGGGAAGCTTATTTACAATACTGCCTTATTAACTAATAAATTCAATGAAGATGGAAAATAAAGATGATTTCTAAAATTTCATCGCAAGTAATATTTTTGTAAAAAATAAAAATATTTCATTAAAAAAATCTGAACAACTTTATATGAGAGCATACATTATATGAACATTATGTGCACTGTTACTCTATGACCATTAGAGCAAATTTTCAGAAATACTTACAATTATTTTATTACAAAATGTAAATAGGATAAAATAGATAGTATAACAAGTTAAATACCATCGTGTTCTACTCACATAAAATGTATCTAATTTGTAACAAAAAACACTTTACTTGTCTATATAATATATCAAAATTTTGTAACAAATTAAATATATTTTATGTGAATGATACATAATGGTATTTAACTTTTTATGTAATGTTTTATCCTAATAATAAAATAATTGGAAATATTTCTGAAAATTTACTCTAATGGTCACAAGAGTAATGAATGGATGTACCCGCATACTTTGCTTTTTGTATCATCAGCTTTTCTTTTTATAAACTCTTACCTTATAGCTGTATGGTGGTATACATTCCTCAGATTTTTCTGTAACGTACAGCGTAGCAAACCACTGTATCTTAGTAATTTTTCAGAGAAACTCGAAGATGTTAGTTAAAATATCTGTCAGATACTCATCACAAAATAATTTCATTTTGTTTACATGTACATACAACAGGTTTATTAAGTACATGGACATGTAAAAACTAACATAATGAAAAGCCCAACTAGTCAAGACAGCATTTTGTATTCAATGTATGCACTGGAAATTTATTATAATATTGTATAGTAGTATCTACGTGAACATTAATTTTCTTTCATTTGATAAATCTAGATATTGATGTATTTTAATAAACATTTTGGTTATATATATATCATCAAATTATCAGCACATTAAAAAAATGAGCTTTTTATAGCAGTCTTGGAAGCACTGACTTTACAACTTAGTTATTCAGTCATTCAAATTAGTTATGATTTTAATTTGTTTAATGATTAATAAAATCATATATATTATTATCTAAGTCATTTAAAAGCACCGGTGCAGCGAGAGGAAAGGATGATTTAGAAATTACTCCCCCTCCCCCCAAAGCTCTAATGACTGGTAAAACAAATAAAAATACTTTTGTATTATGATTATTATGTGACATGTAAAAAACAATGCAAAGGAAAGCACAGCATGTATTATTAATTTAACACATAGCTATTTATAGATTTCAAAATAAAACTTCTTTTCTTCAGAGCTAAAGTGAATAAACAGCAATAGCAGAAATATGCATTCTTTGTGTACATTTTACACGAATATTCCCCCCCCCCCCTCTTTCTTACAAAAAAATAAATTCTACTGAAAAAGGGAATAATCCTTTTATCATGTCTTGAAATGTTGCATGCTATATTAATTATGTCTGTTATTTCTTTTCTTTAAATTAGTTTCTATACATCGTATCTATAATAAAAAAAAAAAACTCTTTTTTATATATATGTATTCCTAATTAGAAGAACAAATATTTAGAGTTGATAATACAAGTCATGTTAAACAATTTTTAAATAGGAAATTAGGGTTACAATATATTTTTAATCAAGAACTCAGGGTGTTTCTCTTAACCCTCTCGGCACCAATTTTTTTTTCCAATTTTGGGAAAAATTACTTTTACTGTAACAAAATTAAAAGTAGCTATCGAAATAACAGAAGTTACAGTTTACTGAAATTTAACGAATGTAGTTATGTTGCACGTTTTTCATATAAAAATAGTCTAAGGAAGAATTTTTTAAGACGTTTGGAAAATGTCGTATTACAACCAGATTAAAGAAACATAAAAAATTTAGTAGTATTTTTTATTTCTTATCACAAATTACTAATTCGAAAAAGGAGTGCCTAATTTAAATTTAAAGAGTGAAACATATGTTTGAAATTAAAAGAAACACCAACGGTTTACTAATAATTAATAAAACTTTTATTAATATTATTATTATTAAATGCTGAAGCATAACTAAAGTCATAATAGTACATGTATCAACATATGCTATCGCTATTAGGTGCTGGAATTAACAAAAATATTTTTTTTCTTTCAAATATTGCAATTCGAAGTAGGAGCCTCATATGAGGATCAGGGTGACGAGAAGGTTAAAGTCAAATTTGGATTTTTGTTTATAGTTTTAAAAATATAGTTCAGCAAAATATTCAACAATTAACAGATTGCTTTCTGCAAATGGAATGACATCATGGAATGTGCATTACAATTTAATCTGCGATATCAGAAGTATTGTCAGTCGCATTCTAAATTACGGAAGCCCTAGTTCAATTGTTGTTTGTAATTTGTGTACAAACGATGGTCATTTCCAATGTTACTGCTGATATGTGTTTTTGTTCCACATTTTTTTTAATCTTATGGTGAAGAATGGGCTTGCTTTTTTTTTTTTTATATATAAATTCTTGGGATAACTATGTGGTATATTAATTATGGCTTTTAATACTTTTCCTTACATTAATTTTTATCGTCTCAAATAGTCAACATAAAAATTACATTTTTGAACAATTAAACAATTTTTTTTTTAATAAATTGATGAAAAACCTTTCCTGGAGAAAAATCCTAGGCTATGTAATTGTTATGACGATGCATATTTTTTAACCCCTTCAGGATGAGCGTCTTTTACAGAATTTTTAATCTTTAATCACCGGTTTTTTAAACCAGAAATTTTTGCCTAATTGAATGGGCAAAATGCTCGTATTAAATAAGACAAAATTTACAATAAAAATCTACTGATGAGAATAATCCCCGATTCTGAGCACCTTACGCGGCACGAATACCGGTCGCTTGTCCCCAAGGGGTTAAATACGTAATCATACTATATTTTTACTTGTAGTCATCTATGAGTACATAGATATTGGTAAATATAAATACAGTAGAACCCTGATGATCCAAAATTCGGGTTAATACGAACCGATTTTATATTCGAAAATTACTGGATTTGAAATATATACCGGATTATGAAATTTCTATATTTATACTCTGAATTACAGAATGAATATCATGTAGAAGTTAGAATTAAACAAAAAAAGGCAGTAAAGCATGTTTTTCATTCTTTAAATAGTTTGAAAAGAATTTTAAAAAATACCGAATAATGTAAAAGTACAATATATGTAAGCGAATATAAAATGAAAACGTGCACTGTAGGTCTACTCGTAGAAGCCGTCGTAAAAGAAATCTTGAATATCAGTTTGTTTGCTAGTCATTATAAAATTCTTTTCTAAAATGCAAAAAGTATTTAATTCAGATGATAAAAATATATTTTTCCTTTCAACAGTTTTGTTTCGCAAATTATTTACAGAAATGTTTTTTCTTCCTTCTTACTCGACATGGTGACTCAGGTATTTATAGAATCGCGATTTTGAACCATTTGTAATGAGTTGTTACATAATTCCTCATTCTGAAGTTTCATTGGATTATTATAGACATCAGGAGTGATTAAACAAATAATACTATTCTTTTCCAAAAGTCATGCCGTACCTTAGGATTCCGGATTACAGGATGTTTACTGTACTACTACTTATAACTTTTTTAGCACGCATTTTTATTTTGCTCCTATTTTTATCGAAATTTTGGGTAATCCGAATTTTTTGTAATACGAACAGCCACTGGTCCCAATTAGTTTGGATTAGCGAGGTTCTACTGTATTTAATTAATATCAATACTTAACTTGAAAAAAAAAATCTGATTTTCAATCTTGATTTAAGGTACTGAATGTCTATCAAGAGTTATAGGTTTCCAAAACAATTAAACCTTTAATTTGATGACATTAAGAAGCATAATTTAATTTTGGTACTTTTCGGTTAGCCGGGCGCCCGTGTTATATATACATATGTATGTATATCTACATATACATACATATGTATATATACACATATATATATATGTGTATACATATAGCTTCTATATATGTATAAATATATCTGTATATATAGGTATACATACATATGTATATATAACACTGGCGCCCGGCTAACCAAAAATACCATAATTTTTTATAATTAATGAAATTATAATTAGTAATTATAAAACAATAAAAACTGCAAATGTCAATTCATTAGTTAATAGCAGAAATGGCAGTAACTGCTCTTCTTGCACTTGTACTTTGTAAAATAATTGACATCGCATAAATCTAAAATTATACACATACATGTATATGTTAACGAAAAAAATTATGAAAATTATACCCAGGGTGGGTCCGTAAATATATTTTTGAATATATCAAAAATATCCGATATTTTTTATGTATATCTAATGTTTTCAAAATAGTCGACTTATTGTTGATAAATATTTTTAAAAGTAATATAAATTAGAAACTGAAAAATATTGCACTTAATATGAAAACTTTATAAATCAATATTCTAAAGGTGATTTCCCTTTTTTTCCTCACTTACAACAAAATTGAAGTATTTTTCAAGGGACATTATTCTTTGAAAAAATAAGAGTATAATATACAATTAGTGTGAATAGCCTGTGAGCTCAGTGCCATCAATTTAACCGAGCACATTTCTTTTTATTTTTTATAAGGGTAGTTTCATTTTCAGAACTGGTTCCACAAGTGAATTTATCCTTATATATAAAAAAAGTAAATCAAAAAACTACAAATGTATAATAAAAGTTGAGAAATCTGTAAACTATCCTCTCATAAGAATAACATTAGCTTGAGTGTTTCTGTCCGTGACTAGCGTAGGCTCTTAAGAGGCTACTTCAGTTATGAGAAAAAATGAGAACATTAATGTTAATCCTATGGGGGCATTATTTTCAAATTACTCCCTTTGATTTTAATATTTTTGAATAATTGTTTTGCATAGGATTGCTGAGGACGATCTCTAACTGCGCTAGTTTTTACTTTTTCAATTTTGGTTACAGTTTTCTTTTTCTTTTTTTTTTGGTATTAGGATAGTTTCAATTTCAGAATCGGTTCCAAAAGTGAAAGTGGCCTAATTAAAAATACCTGTAAAATAAATCAAAAAATGGTCTTTGTTGTGTAGATCTACCTCAGCTATCCATTGCAATAATAAAAAAAAATCATTTAAAAATATTCAAATGCAAATGAGATATCTTAAAAAAATTCTCCCATTGGATTAACATTAGCAAATGGGTGATTTCACGTGATTGAAGTAACCTTTTTAAGAGCCCACACTAGTCACAGGAAAAAGGAAAATGTTAAATCTATGGGGGCATTATTTTCAAAAATAGCTGAGGACGATCTATAACCAGGCTAGTTTTTATTTTTTCGAGTTTGGTTTCAGATTTAAAAACGATTACTTTCACTTTTGGAACCGGTTCTGAAATTGAAACTATCCTAATAAAAAAAAAAAAAAAACTATAACCAAAATCAAAAAAGTAAAAACTAGCCTATTATAGATCGTCCTCAACTACCCTATGCCCAAAAATATTAAAATTCAAATGAGAAATTTGAAAATAAAGACCCCATATAAACATTAGTGTTTTCCTTTCTTCCCGTGATAGTGTGAGCTCTTAAGAGGCTACTTCAGCCACACAAAATCACCTGTTTGCTAATGTTAATCCAATGGGAGAAATTTCAGATATCTCGTTTGCATTTGAAAGCTGAGGTAGATCTATACAACATAGACCATTTTTCGATTTTGTTTACAAGTATTTTTAATTAAGCCACTTTCACTTTCAGAACCGCTTTCAGAAATGAAAGCCTCTTCATAAGAAAAACCTGCAATCAATATAGCAAAAGTAAAAAACAGCCTTTGTGGAGATTTACCTCAGCTATCCAAAAATAAATAAATAATAATAATTTTAAAATGTTCAAATGCAAACGAGATATCTTAAAAAAATTCTCCCATTGGATTAACATTAGTGAACGGGTGTTTTCATGGGACTGAAATAGCCTCTTGCTATGCTTATGTTTTACATATAAAAATTAAATGCAACTGATGTTAAAGTAAGTAAGTACATAAATTAATTATTCATATTTTAAATTTGCAAAAGAATTTTTAAAAAGTGGAAAGGGGAGGGGGAGCAATAGTTGAGTGATACATACTCATATATATCTGTAAAATACAGTTAAATATTAAAATTTATTATTTAAATTCAATGCAAAAAATACCAATTTAAAAAAACAAGAAACACTTACCAAATATTTAATCTTTGTAACTGTAAACAAAGAAGATAAATTTTAAATTATATACAATAGCACGATTAAAATTCCAATAATAAATGCTTTTTTTAGTCTTATTTCTTACTTGAACAGGAGTTTGGTGACGATCCTTAAACATCCTTGGCTTAAAAACAACTTGCAAACAGCCAAAAGTCATAAATCAATGTTGTCCATTGGCATCAAAACTCCACACTTTCCAAATTTCAATCTAGCTGGATACACACTCAAAAGCAGAGAACAAATAACACCTCTTAATGCTTTTAAAAGTGGTACCAGCTGGACACTATAAGTCGTAATTCTTGTCATTTGGATCCTATAGACTCTTGCACATACTTCACAGTGGACAAAAAATTGAAGATTCAATTTACAGGTTACATTTCGACTGAAAAAGAAAATAAGAAATATTACAACTGCAATACAAGTGTTTCATCATCTAAGAAATATTTTTCTGTTTCTTAAAAAATACAAGATTCCATTAAACATTAAATATTGTAAAATCATAAAAAGAATAACTGAACTACTAATGACAAGTTTAAAGAAAAAAAAATCCTCAAAACAATATAACACAACCAGATCTTATACTTGGCTGGCCCTGTATAAAAAAACTTGCAAAATAAGAGCAGGTGGCATTCTTTCATCACAGAATACAGAAATTATTTAATGAGTATACAGCAAGTTAAGCATAAGTTACTAAGAAGAAACTATAGACAAAACCAAATCAAAAATAGAGAAACATATAGTGCTGTGCTCTAAAAAAAAAACCCACAGGAAAATGTATGTAAAAAAAAAACCCACCATAGAACTTCATCAAAAAAATCACTGAAGTAAAATTTTCTTTTTTTCCTGTTTCTATATGCCATTTACAATAATAAAATTACTTTAAAAGTGTTTTAGTTTTTTTTAAAAAATGAGCTAATACAGAATTCTAGCAAAAAAAAAAAAAAAAAAAAAAAAAAAGAGAGAGCTTCATTTTCACAGTTTTTCTTGTTATAATACGACATGTTACAATGATGTACATCAGTTTTTAGATATTTTTACGTTAAACTATTAATATGTGAATAAAATGCACCATTTTCAGCTGATTATATTATGTTTGCCTCAGTTTGTGACCTTTTGAAAACAGAGGTAAAAAAACCCCTCTTTTATATATGTATATATATATATATATATATATGGTGGAGCATATATTTTTTCTTTAAAATATTAATTAAAGGGAAAAAACACAATAAATTATGCAAATTTTGCATTTCTAAGAATTTGTACAAGCTATGTCATACCTCCCCCCGCCTCTTTGTTTTTGCAAAAATAAAACCCATCCACTTTTTTTATGTGCACAAAGATATCCTTTTACTTTTATATCATACATTGTTTTAATGTTTACAAGCTTATTTAATTTTAATCATTATTTTGCTTTTTTATGCAAATTTTATTAGGCGATTCTCAAGTTCACTGTTCAACAAGGACGAAACTTTCTGACACATTTACTCATTTTTAAACATAAAGGTACAAAATTGACAGGGCTGACTAAGCGATTTGGAATTGAAATGAGTTTTACGTTTTTGGTAAATTACTTATCGAGTTACAAGCGATTTTTGGGTCCCATGACGACTAGTTTTTCACCTCTCTTTGGGTGGTTTTTCTCCTTTTGTCAGGAAATTTGGTTCAAAACGGCAACTTTGACATTATTTTCTGAAAGATCTTTTATGTTTACCAAAAAATGGAACATTTCTGTAGTTTCTGAATAATACAGTGCCAATTTCAGGCATTTCTACTTTCTGAACAAAGATTAATTAAAACTTGTGTGATTAAGTTGCCCCTTTGGATTTGATTGCAAAAAAACTGAAAAAAAAACCCTTTTTTTTTTTTGCAGAATTGTGTTTTAAAAATAATTAATAATGAAAAAATACTTTGCTGTCTAATATTTTGGTTTCTAGAAGTGTTTTTACATGTGGGTTTTTTTTAGGTAACATGGGTTATTTTTAGGAAAAAGTGGGTTTTTTTCAAATTCTTCTTTAATTGACTGCCATTTTGTAATATATTGACAAAATCAAAAATACTATACATTAAAATCTTAGAACTAGCTGTGAAAATGTAGCTACTTCAAATTGTTTTGTATTTTTTATTAAATTTTATATAGAGAAAAATTTAAAAAGTGGGTTTTTTTTAGAGGACAGCACAATACCATGTGGAAGTAAGAAAAGATTTTAGTAATCCAATAACAAATTGCATAAATAATTCTTGCCTGAATTTTACAAGAAATTAATGTAGATATAACAATTAGTGATTTTATAAATAATAAAAATCCTCTGTCTGCAATCATCAACACGCAACATGAACATTTATTAAAAGTATAAAACAACCAACAGACCAATTATATCGATGCAATTCGAGAACTCAGAAAATTTGTTTTGAGAAAAGGCAGAATCTCAAATTTTAGTTATCACACAAATAGTCATGTATTAATAAAAGAATGATATAGGACAACGTATACTAGCAAAATCTTTGTGGCTATTACTGATAATGCAAAAAGGCTTTATAGCAAGGCTGTATAGCTTTTTTTAGTTTAAAACTTACAAAGTTTCTACATCATGAGGGCATTTTAATTCACTAATCAGAATTCTCAACCCTCATTGATACTATTAATTTTAGATTTTAAACAAATACTTTAGATAGTGCAATACAACTGCTATTGTAGCCCATAGACTTTAAATTCATTTGTAAAATATCACATGAAAGTTTGAATGCAAAACTGTCGGACACAAGGCTTATTAAGCACTGAAATGTAAAAACATGAGGCAACTTTGTAATTTATTGGAGTACATTTGAATAATAATAAAAAAACAACACACAATATTACACGAGTATGTATGTATACATACTTGAAGCACAGGTTTTTAAGGTATACGTAGCTACAAAGGTCATTCCGAAATATTACGTTCAGTTAAAAAAAAAAAAAAAAAAAAAAAAAAAAAAAAAAAAAAAAAAAAAAACTAAAAATCTTCAAATTATATAAGAAAGATGGATATGTTAAACAAATAGGTACTACAAAATATTAACAAGTCATTTAAACAATTCTGGTGACACATCAATATTTAAATTGAATGAAATATATAATTTACTTCATCAACAAATCTGTAAACAAAAAAGTATACGGTGTGGAAAGGAGACAGAATTTAAAATATAATTTCTTTTTACCACATTACAAAATAAAGCAAACTTTTACCTAGAAAATAAAATTTATTACATACCAATTTGCTGAAAAATATTCCCATTTTGACCGCAAAACAGGTATGAATAAAAAAATTATTCATATCTAATGTGATTTATTACTTAAAACGTAAGATATGGTTTATGAAAATACATAAAGAATAACTGTTTACATCCGCCATTACATGATTCCGGCCTTCCGAACGATATTCCACCTGCCTCTGAGCAGCCGGAAAAAAGTAAGAGATATTCCGGTTATTCGAAATGCCTGAATTCCGAATTTTGAGGGGAGAATCGCTCATCTTCGGAATAACGACCGGAATCACTGAATTCAGTACGATATTCCGATTCCGCATGAGGGGAGAATACGGCCGCGAGACTATGCCGAATTTTTGACGGAATGAGCGTGTTCAGAGGTGCACTTTGCGCCGCGCGCGCGCTCAGAAGTTTATGCCATGGAGTAGGTCTTATCGAAGAAAGGAATTTTAACATAATTCAATTATTTCATTATTTTTATGGTTCAAAAAAGGTAAAACCAACGACTATATTTCTTCATCCTTCCAAAACATGGTTTTCGTAACAGGAATACATGCCTATGTTCACTCAGATAAAATCTAAAATAGTCGGGAAAAGCATCACGTGACCTTCTTTATCTACTTTAGCCCATTTAGCATTTACAATTAGTTAACCAACCGCACGCAAACTCCGCGCGAGCTGCTCAAAAAAATTGTGTGGGCGATTTGATCACGTGATTGTGCGTTTTCTGCTTATGTGTTATTGGTTGTGCTTTGTTTGGTAGGTTGATTGATACAATTTAAGAATTCAACTGGTGATCTAAAAATTTTAACTTTTTAACAATTTTCTTTTTATTTATTTAAAAATGATTTATCAGTTGATTTATATCTTCTGTGATAAATAGAATGCTGTTAGTAAACCAAGATTCTGATATCAACATATGAGATTTGTTTGTAATCTACTATACTGGATAGATTTCAATGGAATTTGCACTGTTAGTTAGACAGTTTTTCAGAGTAGGTTTTAATATATATATTTCTTATTTTATGATTGCATATTTTAATACCGTGTGGATAAGAGACCAAAATACATCATAAAACATGAGAAATAAATGGCATTCAAAATTCTGTTAGTATAAGCAAAATACTTACTTATACTTTCAGTAAAAAATTTATAAACATTCTAATCATACTTTATTCATTACAAACTAGGCAGCAGACCTATATATTTTATCTCTTTAAAAAAATATATGTATAAATATTTTTAGTTAAAATAATTTACAACTATTACATTTTATTTTTATAATGTTCAAAGTAGAATATGATTTCTAGCCTAGTCTGGATAAAAATTCACTCGTAAAGTACTCAAAAAAAAAAAAAAAAAAAAAAAAAAAAAAAAGGAATTATTCTACGTGCAAAAGGATATTTTCGCACTATATATATTATTTTTTTCATTTGGATTTGCTTAATGTTTATATCATTATACATATACATACTACATATATAATCACTTAGAAACAAAACTTTGAATATTTAAAAGGCGTTCAGATCTAAAACTTTCATCTCGAAATACCTCATTTTCTCACATTTAAATGAGTATTTTATTATTATAATAAAAATACACGTGCCTCTGTATAACAAAAATAAAAAATATATCTTCATCAAAAATATCTTATTCATTATGAAAAATATAATACAACCAATAAACAAAACAAAAAAAAATAGTGACACAATGTGGGACTGGAGGGATTCGAACCCACAATCCCTAGTCTCGAGTTCACTGCCTTATCCATTCGGCCATCCAGCACACGTTCCTTTTGCAACAAAATATCTTTATAATTAGCACCTTAATTAATCAAATCCATGATCTGTTCCTGAACATACTACGTGTTATTCCATACATGATATGGACCCACTCCATGTTCCTGTCTCCTGAGCTCGCGCGCGTAACGCGCGTGCTTCTTGAACACACTCAATGTCAAAACAGGTTTATGCTGCTGCTGTAGGACAGCTATCGCTACCTTTATCAATGCTTTTTCTATTTGTGTGTCCTACAGCTTTTTTCATTGTTCTCCGGTAAAAGTTCTGGAAATCGCTTACTTTATGTTTTTTGTGTCGCTGAATCTGAATTTGTAACTTCCCACCAAAATTTCCCCCGGAATCGCCCCCCTCAAATTTTGCTAAAATGTTCCCCAAAAAAGGTTTTTATTAAAAAATTTAATTTTTTTATTGTTTTAGGTAAAAAGTATCTATAAATTCAGAAAATAGACAAAATTTGCAACAAATAAGATATATGACATTATGACGTAGAATGAATGAGGTGGGGGGATCTGCCTCGGAACATTCGCCGCGTGGACTAAGTTGCGCAATTCCACTTAACCACTCCCATCGTTTACATTCGCCCTCCTGTCTCCCCTCCGAACTTTCCCTATAAGGTTTACTTTAAGTTTTTTGGATCGCTGAATCCGAATTTTTAACTCCCCCCCCCCCGAAATTCCCCCTGCAAACCCCCCAAAATAGTTGTTTTTAAATTAAATTTTTTATTGTTTTAGGGGAAAAGTATGTACATATTCAGAAAGTAGACAAAATTTTCAACAAATAGGATATATGTCATTATCACGTAGGATAAACGAGGAGAGGGGGCTGCCTCGAAACATTCCCCGCGCGGTGTTCTCAAAAACCAAACTTTTTCAAAAATTCAATTTTTTTTTCGGGGGGGGGGGGGGGGTGTTGCCGGGTGAAATTTTGGTGGGAAGTTACAAATTCGGATTCAGCGACCCAAAAAGTATAAAGTGAGTCGAAATCCAGAACTAGTATTAATTTTGCCAGGTAAGATCCCCTATTGCTGGACTTGCACCACTTAGTGCACGTAGCGCCGCAGTACATGTTCAGAGGCAGTCCTCCCCCTCCCCGTTCATCCTACGTCATAATGTCATATATCCTATTTGTTGCAAATTTTGTCTACTTTCTGAATTTCTACATACTTTCCCCCTAAAACAATAAAAAATTTAATTTAAAAACAACTATTTTGGGGGGTTGCGGGGCGGAAATTTTGGGGGGGAAGTTAAAAATTCGGATTCAGAAACCCAAAAAACTTAAAGTAAACCTTATAGGGAAAGTTCGGAGGGGAGACGGGAGGGCGAATGTAAACGATGTTAGTGGTTAAGTGAAATGGCTCAACTTAGTCCACGCAGCACCGCGGCGCATGTTCCGAGGCAGATCCCCCTCCCCATTCATCCTACTTTACTTATAATGTCATATATCTTATTTGTTGCAAATTTTGTCCACTTTCTGAATTTCTAGATATTTTCCCCCTAAAACAATAAAAAAATTGATTTTTTTAATAATAACCTTTTTTGGGGGGGGAGGGGGGTGCCGGAGGAAATTTTGGTGGGAAGTTAAAAATTCGGATTCAGCGACCCAAAAAACATATAGTAAGCCTTTTTCCAGAACTACCATGAATTTTGCTAGGTAGAGTCCCTATATGGTCTCTATTGACTATAACTAGGAACATCAAAAGTAGTACTATATTCTTAATGGTACCTTTAGTCATAATTAATTCAATATTAAGTGATAATTATGTAATAAAAATAGGAAATTAAATATAAAAACTTACATTATTTGATATTTTCTGTGTTACAGAAAAAAAATCTAATAAAGAGTGAAATTATTTCTTCTCGTGTAATTTCGGAAACATCGATGTCAATTTTCTTTGCTTAAAATTTTTTGGCCATTCTTTAACAAGTTTTTCTTGTATTTTATACAAATGAAGAATCCCTATTTCAGAAATACAGTCTTGTTCTTTAAGGCAGATATTAATTTTCCAGTCAAATTTATGCATTTTTCTAGTGACACCTTTTCTTCTGTCTGTTGTTCATCTTCGTTTTGGGAGCTGGCGGAAAGTATCGGCGGTTGTATTTAGCACAGCATCAGAAGAGAGACTCGATCCACGCTGTTGTTGAGCAACGGTGCAGCTCCATGAAAATTTGTTCAGAAAATAATCGCCTCTGACAAATGAAAAAAATGTCAAATATATATATATATTTTCATTTTTACTTTCGATCTTGAAGTTTTTAATTCTTAAACAATTGCTATTTTTCTTCTATCATAACTTGAAAGTGTAAAAGAAAAAAGAAGGGAAAATATGGTTTTGCTACTGGATTTTTGAAGTCATACTGCATTTAAAACTTTCAACTGCATTTACAATAAAGAATTATTTCAATGGCACTTTAGCATTAGTTAAAGGGAAATTAAAGAGATAATTTTCCTGTACCGAAGGCTGCGATCAGCGCCTCTATAGGCTGTTTTAATTCCCAATGGAAGAATGAAGATTAAAGGAGACGATATAAATGACGTCATTTGAAGTTGTTCCTCCCCCCTCCCCCCTGCTTCCGCCATATTTGACCGTGGTGAGCTGTGCTTTGGCTGGGATTACGGTGCCTCACTTAAGATCAACTTAGAGACTTACGATATAAACAAAACGTAAACGGCATTACGGTGCCTCGCGATCTTAGGACAGCTTGGAAGCAGCCGTAAGTTAAGACAGAAGTGGATGCGTGCGCAACCACAACAAATGTAACTGCGGCCTGTGATTGGCTGACTGCAGGAGGACTTACGCCGAAGCACGAGGACTTGCGCCGAGGCACCGTAATACCAAATTACGACTGGTCGCAGGAACGCCTATCCTAGGATTGAGCGTAAGATACGGTCGAGCGAGGCACCGTAATCCCAGCCTTTGAACCAGTTCTTCTCGCTGCGCAAATTAACTACGGAAATGTCAAATATGGCGGACGCTGGAGGGGGGGGGGGTAGAACCAATAACCCGTTTTTCAGCTTCAACGCTCACCACAGGACTAGATTGATATGTCGTCTACTTTTAATCTTTATAGCTCCATGCTTCTGATTGATCAATCTCGTTGCGCCTATCGTCGCTGTCAGAATACAATATCAAAAGCCATATAATTTTGCGCATTTATAACGATTGAATTCATCTTTCATATGACATTAATGAGTCATACGTTAACTGAAAAGGTAAAAAAAAGGTTATACTATGTTCACACTACGATACTTAAGATATCTTAGGCCGCCGAACTTTCTTAATTTTGAGGTGGTACCCTCCCGGAATTGGAAGCCTGTTCACATAGAAAAACTCACTTAAGATAACTCAGTGAACGTCACTGTGTTGTTTGCGCATGCGCTTAAGACAAAACCGCCCGCAACACCCAATCAGTTAATGCGAAGCTTTACAGCCAGCGAGAGTGAATGGTCGTGACTGTCTCTAGCCCGAAGAAAGTTGAAACTCTCTCAGAGAGTTTGTGGAACTCCCTTAGAGAATTCGGAGGTTAAGATAGTTCCGATAACGCAGTGTGAACAGGGTATTATCCGAATTTAGTTTGACAATTAGTTTAAAGGATATTTTTTCAACACTGCTCTCGAAGCTGGTAGACGGGAGGTGCTGGGTTCGAACCCAATCGCGCCCGTCGGCCTAATCGTTCGGAGTTTTCTTCGAACCTTGGATTTCCATGCGTAAATAAGGGTTAGGTTCCCTTAGAAAGACTCCGACGTAGGGCACTCCCCCCCCCCCCACCCCTCGGGTCTATATCTTATCGAGTAGATAATCGGCCGTCAAAAATCAACCCATCGACACTGGTAGCGTTTGGAAAAATGCCTTGTATGGACCATTGTTGAACTCGCGCAGTTAGTTTTCCCCCCTTTATTCATAATCAAAAGCTTCGTGCTGAAGCTGTGCCGTGCAAAGTAAATGGATTCATTTCATTTTATGCACTGTAAATTATTATTTCTATGTTTTAAAGAAGCTTTAACTTTAAAATAAACATTTAGAATTGGGATAATTCGTCTTTTATGTTTTTTAATGCATATTTCTTCAATGCACAGAAGTGTAACACAAGTAACAGGAATCGAGAAATTAAATAATTATATATTTTTTCCTTTTTAAATAAATTAGTAAAGTTTTTTTTTTTTTTGCTTATTTTTAAATAAATTAGAAATGTATTTTTTTAAATAAAGTAACACATTATTTTTTTTAAATACAGTGATCAGACTTTTTTTAAATTTGTGAATTTTTCTAAAATTTGAAGAAAAAAATCATAATTTACGACTAAATAGTACAAGTTAAATTTTACCAACTGTTAGGAGTGTTCAAAATAGTTTACTGTGAGATCAATGCGCTGTTGTAAACAATTTCTTTTAAAAGATTAATTGCATATAGCCAAATCAATTTCATTTTTGGAACGAAAACGATCGCCACGTTCTTTTTTTTTATTATTATTATAGATTAAAACTCCCATAATTAGCATGGCCTCGTAGAATAAAAGTCTTTTTAAGCGGTGGTGCGACTTAAAAACCCGTTCCGAACATCCCAAAGCAAAAAAGAAACAAGACGAGAAACAAGTGGGTAAAAGTGATCACAGATCGCACAGAGGGTTTCGTTTAACATTCCTTTCAAAACACTTTATCCTTTTGAAAAATCTGTTAGTTCCACCTTCCGCAACCAGGGGCGCAATCTATTCTAAACAAACCTCTATCCGAACGAAACTCCGCTTTACATACTATCCGTATATATATTAGTCGAAGGGATTGGGCCCATAGCAAACGAGATAAGTAGGCGCCCCTGGCGGTAAAAAGTGGAACTAAAATATGTAAGGCTATGGTGCATAATATGAAAGAATTGTCAAAGGGGTGTCGGCAAAAGTTGGAAAAGTGCTCTGCGGGTGAAAAGGGCGGAGGTTAGAAAAATTGCTTAAAATATACAAGTTAGAGCACGGAGGAGTAAATAATATAAGACTTTTTGAAAATTTTATGATTTGTCGTGTGGGAGGTATTCAGGTATACGTATGCAAAAATTCATGTCTCCAACTTAATTAGGGGCTCTCTTAGAAAGAATTGCTTAAAATACATATGTGGTAGCTCAAAGGGTTAAACGTAAGACTTTTTCAAGATTTTATGATTTGTCGCCTTGCCTCAGGTGTTCTGCTATAAGTATGCGAAATTTCAAATCTCCAATTTAATAAGGGGCTCAGTTAGAAAGAATTGCTTAAAATAAGCATGTGGGAGCCCAAAGGGTTAAATGCACGACTTTTTCAAAATTTTATGATTTGTCGCATGATGGTGTTCAGCTATAAGTATGCAAAATTTCACGCCTCCAACCTAAATAGGGTGTCACTTAGAAAGAATTGTTTAAAATGCACATGTGGGAGCCCAAAGGGTTAAATGTACGACTTTTTCAGAATTTTATGATTTGTCGTTTGATGCGAGGTGCTCAGCTATAAGTATGTAAAATTTCACGCCTCCAACCTAATTAGGGGCTCACTTAGAAAGAATTGTTTAAAATACACATGTGGGAGCCCAAAGGGTTAAATGTACAACTTTTTCAAAATTTTATAGTTCGTCGTTTGATGTGAGGTGTTCAGCTGTAAGTATGTAAAATTTCACGTCTCCAACCTAATTAGAGGCTCACATAGAAAGAATTGTTTAAAATACACATGTGGGAGCCCAAAGGGTTAAATGTACGACTTTTTCAAAATTTTATGATTTGTCGCTTGATGTGAGGTATTCAGCTATAAGCAAAATTTCACGCCTCCAACCTAATTAGAGGCTCACATAGAAAGAATTGTTTAAAATACACATGTGGGAGCCCAAAGGGTTAAATGTACGACTTTTTCAAAATTTTATGATTTGTCGTATGATGTGTGGTGTTCATCTATAAGTATGCAAAATTTCAAGTCTCCAACATGTATAGTTTCTGAGAACGGGCTCTGTGACGGACGGACAGACAGACGAGCGAGACGAATAGGGTTTCGTCAGATGAACGAAACCCTAAAAAGTTAGTTTTTTTTTTTTTTTTTTTTTTTTTTTTTTTTACGTTTTTACAAGTCTGCATCCACTTAATAGTTCGAAATACTAAAACACAAAAATAGACCCAATTAACTATCGTACTTTTTATTTTCTAACGGTGTTATTCGTTTCAAAAAAATATTTTCGAAACTTCTATATCCTATTTTTTTTTTCTTTCTTCCGCATCCTTAACAAGCCCACATCCGCCCTCCAGCCAAAATATGAAAAAAAAAAAAAAAAAAAAAAAAATAACAATAATTACCATTTAATCTGGGCACTTTTTCCTTTCTAACAACGTCTTCGCTTAAAAACGATACAAGCTTAAAAAATATATATATTATATAAGATAATATAACCTTTTTCAAAAATGGTATCAGGAAAAAAAAATTCCCGATATCACTTTTGCGTTTTTCGTTTTCACTGCAATATTTAGAAATATGCATCCGCTCTGCAAATTAAAATACCAAAAATAACATGAGAACCATTAGCTTAATAACGACGTCTGCCGTTAAAAAAAATACTAATATTAATCCTTTTAAAAAATATGACGATTTCGCGATCTTCGTTTTTTTTTCTGCTATTTTTGAAAATCGGCATCCGCTTTTCTGATCGATAAAAGAAAAATACCAACTTAATCAGAGTACATTTTGCTTTCTATACACGTCGTTGGTTAAAAAAAAAAAAAAAAGGATTAATATTTATTATAGAAAAAAAAAAAAAAAAAACTCTTTTCTGAAAGTCACTTCACGATTTCGCCAGACTTTCTTTTTTCTAAGTGAAAAGTTTTCCCACTTCTTAGAAGGCATTTCAAGAAGTATGAGGTTTAAGAATTTACTTTCGGTTTGAGGTAGCATCCAACGTTCCTAATCGGAAAATAGGAGGGAGAAAAAATAATATTCCAGGTAAAAATTAAAATAAAAGGTTACTATTTGGTCTTGATGGACACAGTGGCGTAGGAACTTTGTACAAACAGGGGGGGCCGGGGCATATTGAGGAAAGCTAGTGGCGCATATTATTTCGTTCATTTTGGAGGGTTCCTTCATAGTGTTGCACGTTTCACAAACAGAAGTATAAAATAGAAGCATATCAAAAGATCAGCAATTCTTTAATCCAGTTAAAGTAATTTTTAATAGATATACTTGATACATAGAAACTTAATTTATGCGCGATCCTGAATACAATATTAAAAAATTAAGGCTTCTCCCACTTCCATTTACCAAAAATTAAAGTGCTTTCTGTTGTTTTGCTTACAAATCTCTTCCAAATCAATTTTAAAGGCCTCCTCTTTATAAATATGTTATCGGTGCAGGTAATTTGGAAATTGGGAGGGTTGTAAACAATGCGAAAAAGGGTGAAGGCACAAACAAGTGTGCTCACGACCCTCTCTCTCTTCTCTTTGTTGTTTATTGTGTGAATTTCCTAGAAAAAAGTATACTTTATTTTTTAATTTAGCAATGTATCGTAAACAGATGTGGTGCGAGAATTTCTCCCGGGGGAGCTGAGCCCGTCTGAAATATTCCAGGGGGAGCCACAGTTCCCCTGGTTCCTACGCCCTTGGATGGGCATAAATCGCCATCAAGATAAATAAACTTGCGGAAGCGAAAAAACTAATTTATTTCGTTTCGCAATCATTTTGATATTTTGAATAAACAATAAAATTTTCTACTCGATAATTGTGCACCTTTGAATGTCCCGGGATGACGCATGAACTTTATATAATTAAATCTGACTTGTATAAAACTTATAAACTGAATTAACTGTTTTTTTATTATTTTTTTCATGGTGTAATTCTTTTTTCTATTTCATTTCTAAGATATGTACTCAGCAAGGAAAGAGGGCATATAGAAGCTATCTATTACACATTAAAATGTATCCATTAAATAAGTTAAAATATTATTTTATTATCATTTAATAATATATACACAGATTAATAATCAATTTTATTCAAGATGCTGACATAGGCGTAGAGTTTTCAAAATTATTGGAGGGGCTCAGCCAGTGGCGCAGACAAGGGGGGGAGGGGGTCTACACCCTCCTGGAACAGGGAATTAATTTACTAAGTAATGAATACAAAAATAGTAAAACCTGCTAAGACAAAATTATAAATAACCGCTGACAGTTTCCGTTTTATACAGGTTTTTGTCTACCTTAGCAGGTAAAAATTCAAAGTGTTCCTTTCAATGGGATCATGAAATGCCTGCCATTAGAGAAGATTTCGTTATAGGCAGGCTCCGTTTACACAGGCTAACCGTATATCCATACAGTACCTTTGTAAGAGCAATCGTAAGCCACCGAAACAATATTCCGTTTAAGACAGGTTTATAGTTAATTAAGTAAAATTGTACGGCAATCTTTTCTTCTGGAGCATGAAAAGTTTCCATTTAAGACAAAATTATGCCATAGACAGGTTTCGTTTTAACAGGTTTTACTCTGCATATATAATAATCTTATAATAAAAGACAAGATCGCTTGTTGTGTGTGTTTATTGTCGATGGCTAGGAAAATCTATTACCCGCAGAGATCTGATAATTTATATGAGAATAGTTCAATGCAGGCATGGATGCCCCCGAGGCTCACATTATTAATTTTTTTATAATTGGCCGAGATATTAATTAAAAATTCATCAAAAAAGAGATTTTTTTAAATTGGCTGAGACGCGCTCGTGCATGATCAGAACCTGCTTTTCGAGCGGAAAGGAAAGAACTAAATACATTTTTTTTTTTCCGTTTTGTTTTAATGCCCATCATCCGTGCCGTTTGAAATACGGAAAAACGGATGACATATTCTTATAGTTCATACATTTACGTCTCAAACGCCGCAATCAGTTAAACAAATATGGTTCTTAACTCTTTGAAAATTTTTTTCAAAAAAGGATTTCTCAGTCGACTTTTTCTCCCTTTCGCCAACGCTTACTCAGGGCTCAATTTTAGAGGTACTGATTCACAAAAAATACGTATTTAAAGCTAAGATCTTCTTCTCGTCGCCGGTTTAATCGGTTTTCTAAAAGACTAATTTTAATTCGTTAAACAAATTCGCGACCGCAGATCACTTCGCGCCTCACCGTGACGAGACTATCTTTTTTCCACAATCTTTTTAGAGCATTTCGACCGACTGGATTTTACATCTATTAGAACAGTTTCGTAATGTTAGAACAAGTAGAAGTATTTAAAAATAATAACAATAAAATCTTAGAATATTTCGGCGAAAAAGGCTAAAAAACGGTTTCGGCGCGGTTTCACTTGGCTTCGGCATACGTTTCACTATTAAATATGCATATTTTTCATGAAATTTTATAGAGTACTCGGGTACAGTTATATTTATAGCATATTAAAATTTCAGATAGTTCAGATGACGAAAACTATTTTTTTATGTTAAAGAACCCGACGCGAAAACAAGAAAAACTAGTCGGATGTGAGAATCCCAAAACTTTCTTCTATCTCATACATGTTAATACTTCAAAATTCATTATCACAGTGCCAAAATTAAATGACAATCTATAGATTGTCATGAGGAGCATATATGCTCATCGTCATTTCCATCATAAGGATTCTAAAGATATAGGTTCATTAAATTGTGTGCATTTTAAAAGGAGATATAAGAATCGCATCTTTGAAACAAACAATTGAATTTTGGCATCCACCCTTTTAGATGTCTGCAAGAAAATTTCTCAGCTCAAAGAGCACAAAAGCTACACCTGTCGCGCTGTATACACCCAAGCTTAAAAAGAGATCTATTTATATGAAAGTGTAACAGAATATCTAGTCTGATTAAATTCCGTGTATTAGTTTTTGAGGCAGAACAATGGATAATTTGCACGTTTTAGGTAGCTTCTTTACAAAAAGCTACCTATTGCAGCCGTTCGGAGGAAAGCGATTTCAAAAAATTTTGGTATATTTTCATCGATCATGACCCCCAGACCCCGAAACCACCCTCCGTTCAAAATTGATATATATATATATATATATATATCAATATATATATATATATATATATATATATATATATATATATCTGAACTATGTCACACTGTAACTCTCGTATTTATGAACCGATTTGGATGTAATTCGGTGTGTACATAGTACATACCAATGTCTCGACCGAGTTCGTTGGCCAGCTTCATCCGCCATTTTGTTTCAAAATGGTGGCCATTTAAAATTTTTAAAAAAATTTAAAATTTGAAATGTGGTACCAAAAAATTGAAAATGGAAAAATATTTTATTCTTATGTATTTAATCTTTATACAAAGACTCCGTAGCAGTTTTTGTTTCGTCTATATCTTAAAAAATGGCTGAGTTATAGCATTTTGAATTTCTAGCGAAGCTGACATTTTGAAACGTCCTGAATTTTGTCACGCGATAAAAGGCGTATTTATGAACCGATTTGGATGTAACTTCGTTTATACATAGTACAGACCAATGTCTCGAATGAGTTCGTTGGCCAGCTTCATCCGCCATCTTGTTTAAAAATGGCGACCATTTAAAATTTTAAGAAAAATTTAAATTTGAAATGTGGTAGCAAAAAATTGAAAATTGAAAAAATATTTTTTTCTTATGTGTTTGACCTTGATAAAAAGATTCGGGAGCAGTTTTGGTTTCGTCTATATCTTAAAAAATGGCTGAGTTATAGCATTTTGAATTTCTAGCGTGGCTGACATTTTGAAACGTCCTGATTTTTGCCACGTGATAACAGACGTATTTATGAACCGATTTGGATGTACCTTGGTGTGTACATAGTACATACAAATATCTTGACCGAGTTCGTTGACCAGCTTCATCCGCCATCTTGTTTCAAAATGGCGGCCATTTAAAAAATTAAAAAAAAATTAAATTTAAAATGAGATACCAAAAAATTGGAAAATGAAAAAGATTTTTCTTGGATGTGTTTGACCTTAATACAAAGATTTCGGAACAGGTTTTGTTTCGTCTACATCTAAAAAAAAGGCTGAGTTATAACATTTTGAATTTCTATCGTGGCTGACATTTTAAAACGACCTGATTTTTGTCACGCGATAACAGGCGTATTTATAAACCGATTTGAATGCAACTTGGTCTGTACATAGTACATACCAATGTCTCGACCGAGTTCGTTGGCCAGCTTCATTCGCCATCTTGTTTCAAAATGTCGGCCATTCAAATTAAAAAAAAATTAAAATTTAAAATGGAGAACAAAAAAATTATAAATCGAAAAAGATTTTCTTCTTATGTGTTTGAGCTTGATACGAAGATTTCGGAGCATTTTTTGTTTCTGAAAATTTGTTCTTTTGTTTATATCTTAAAAAGTGGTTGAATTATAGCACTTTGAATTTCTATCATGGCTAACACTTTGAAACGATCTTGTATTTGTCACGCGATACCACACGTATTCGCCTATTTCGATGGAAGAAGGCATGTGGATAGTATACATCAATATCTCGATCAAGTTCGCTGGCCAGCTTCATCAGCCCTCTTGTTTCAAAATGGCGGCCATTAAATTAAAAAAAATTATATTTAAAGTGAGGTGCAAAAAAATTAGAAATTGAAAAAGGTTTCTTTCTTAAGTATTTGACCTTGATCTAAGGATTCAGGAGCATTTTGTGTTTGTCTTTATCTTAAAAAATGGCTCAGATATAGCAGTTTCAATTTCTAAACTTGGTGACATTTTGAAAAATCTGATTTTTTGCCTGCGACAGCACTCGTATATATCAACCGATTCCGATATGAGTGAGCATGTGCACAGCAATTACTAAGGTCTCGACCAAGTTCACTGGTTAGCCTCATCACAATGTTGTCTTAAAATGGCAGGCACTTTAAGAAATCGCCGAATTTGGCAGCCAAATATAAATGACTTTAAATAAAAGCAGCTTGGATAAAGCTGACTAATTTCGCGAAATTCTCATTCATAATGATTTAGTATTGATAAAAATTAGTATTGAATCTCCTACATTCGGTTTCCACTTGATTGAGCTTCGTGTGTTTGAATAATATAAGTTGGCTTTTTAAAAATAAGGAATATCAAAGCTACCTCTTCCTCCCGGCACTGGCCGGAAGGACTTTTCTAACTTTATCACGAAACAATAGTACATGAAAAAATAAGAAGGATATCCTGCATATTTTTTTATTTTGAGCTTTTATTACTGATTTATGATTGTTTTAATATCGCACTATTTACCGTATCCGGAAAACGCTCCGTAATACATCTGACGTCACAGTTCATGACAACAAACGACTGTTATTCTTTACGTGTGTCGCTTTTCAACTTGTTCATTTTAAATATTGCTGTTTCTAAAATTATTATGACTGAGAACACAAAGTCATATTATAAATACAGTGAAACCTCTCTGTGCGACCACCTTTATTAAGCGATCACCTCCATGAAGCGACCACCTCCCTGAACGATCAGTTTTTCATTGAACGAAATTTATTCCCATAGGCTCAATACTAATTTTACTTCCATTCAGAGACCATCCCAGCTGACCTCTCTCCATGAGCGACTAATTTCTTTGAAGAAAAGGAAACAAATTCCATTTTTCCCTGTCACTTGAAGAAGGTTTTATTAGAAAAATAATTCCGAGGGGCTTTAAACTTCTAAACTAAGTTTAGATTTTTTTTTATTCCGGTAACTTTTAAGTGTTTAAACCCCTTTATGCCTTTTTAGACAATGAAGTTAACTCTGATGACGAATTAAGAATGACGACCAATAAACTCCTCTACCCTATTCTGTTACAGTGGTGACCATCCCCCCCCCCCAAACCCAATGACGCAAATTCCCCCCCAAAAAATCTTCACACATTAACACTGAGTCCCCCCCCTAAACAGAAAATCAATTGTAAAATATATTCTTATTATTAAATTATTTAATAATAGTATTTTTACGTGCTGTCATACAAACATAAAATAAAAGTTTTAACAGCGTAATAAATAATAAAAGACACATTTTTTATTATTAGCAATCTGATTGTTTTCACATTTATTATACGTTTTAATAAATAAAGCTACTTTTTTATGAAAATAAATATTTACTTACAAGTATTTAAAATAAAAATCTTTTAAATTATTAGAAATTAAATCCTAAATACAAAAAATGCATATCGTTTTAAGAAAATTAAAATATTAAAGACGAGTCGTTTATATCAAACGCATATCAAATACATTTGCATGTACATACGCCCTTGTTTAAGATTAAATCTTAACGCTTAAGATTTCCCAATCATTTTTTTATACTATCTAGTCATACAGTTTAATCTCACCCTCCCAAAAAAATTCTTTAAATCACCCCCCCATCCTAAAATAAACTGTGGATTGAAGCGTTTATTTCAGTACAAGTGTTGCTTTATACTGCTTTAACAACATACAATATACTCTTATACAAGTACCGATTCTTATAAAATGGCAGACATTATACCATTAAAACATAGTCCTATATCTATTGTAAGCCCCTGCATTCTGTATAGGTATGTTTTTCTTTCACACCATAATTTTTTAGTCTTATTACCTAGTAATTAATCCTCCTTTCCCTCCCAAAAAATTCTAATTTTTCTATAAATTTCTCCCTTCCCCCTAAAATAATTCGTGGACCAATAAAAAAAATCGTAATCGGTAAAAAACACAATCGATATAGTCATCAATTACTTCCGAGAACCTACAATCGAGATGTTCTACAATCGTTTATAAAAATCATTGTTTTTATATGTTTATAAAGCATTATTTAGTAAATACATGGTAACTGAAAAGAGATGGATTTAAAAAACAACAAACCGAAGGAAGGCTATAATGGAGCCATAATAGTGGAAAAGTCATGTAACGACGTTCTTTGGTTGCAAAAAGTTGAAAAGTCGCGAGTAGGTATGAAACGGTAAAATGAGTTTAAGTATCAATAATTAGAATTTTTCGACAATTAGCAGCAAATTGGCCAAAGAAATAAGAATAAAAAGCACCCCTAGTGGCAAAAACATGAACTGAAAGGATGGTAAATAATATCAATATTTTTTATTGATGTTTTTACGTCATTTGAAATCAGTTCTATGATTTCCCCTTTATTAGAAGACCATCTACTGGAATGCGTTAAACAACCCCCCTGTGGGAGGGAAATAGGGGAGGCGCAATAAATGCATAATATGAATAAGTGGTCATAAGGATTTCCAACGATATATCACATGAGGGGTGTCGGCTAAATTTAGAAAAGTGACTCCCCGCGGGGTCAAAGAGGAGAAGGTCGCGGGAGGTATGTACATGAAGTAATAGTCACAGAGCTTTCCAATGATATATCATATGAGGGGGGTGACGGCAAAAGATAGAAAAGTGCCCCCAGGATTCCAACTATTGCGCGACCCGGAATACACCCTCCCCCCTCTCTTTGAAATTTTAATATATTATAAATTATTCATCTGAGGGTTCCCTAACAAAATCCGATCTAAAATGATAAAAACGCTACGATTTCAAAAAGTTCGAAAAGCGTCTCACCCGGGGAGCCAAATTGGGGAGGGGGGAAGAAAGATTCATAATATGAAAGAGTGGTCCGAAAACTTTCCGATGACATATCACATGACGGGTCCAAAAAGTTTGAAATTTACCCCTCACCCACGGGTTCACTCTTTCTTCCCAGAATACACCCGGAAATCACGCAACCCTCACTTTTAAATTTTTATATTTAATAAATAATATTTACCGGAGGGCTCCATAAAAAAAACACACTTAAAATTATATTTCTTGTAGAAATCGCAACGATTTAAAAAATTCACCCCCTTACTGCTTCCCCCTCCCAAAATTTACTCCAGGAGGAGAAAGGTTCATAATATGAAAGAGTGGTCAAAGGGCTTTCCGATGATATGTCACAGGAGGGGTTCGGTAAAAGTTTGAAAATTAATCCCCCGTCGATCCATTCTCGCGCCTTCCAGAATTCACTCACCTTCCTCTTCTGAAATTTTATATTTGATATATAATATTTATCTGAGGGCCCCAGGTATGGGGCAGCTTGTCAGAGCTAAAGTAAGAGAAACATTGAAAATTCGGGGCAAAATGACACTAAATTCAACAGTAATTTTTGAAATTAGGACTATACAGAACTGAATAAATAAACCACTATACCTCCTAACCCATATCGGTTAATAACAAAAAGAGATTGGATAAGCAAATGCACTCCTTCGAGAAACTATGACTTAAACCAAAAATGCGGTAAGTTGACTCTGAAAGCTTCATTTCTCTCTTTCTCTGGCATTTCCGCAAATCTCATCTCGATGATTTTTGACCGGCATCTCGACTTTTGACTTCCCGATTATTCCTCTCGCGCTTTTCAACATTTCGTATGTTGGCCGAGAATGAGAAATCAATTTTCTTCGCTTCTCGATATGTTGTTCTCGATTAGTGTCTTTTCATAGGTTGCCGAGAACGAGAATTCAATTTCTCGTTCTCGGCAGAGAAGAGATGTGAGAAGATTTATCGAGACGAGATAGAGAAAGAGGCATGACAATGAGCTGTGAAATGAAGCCCTAATATTCAAAGTTTCTCTTATTTTAGCCCTATCAAGCAGTCACATACCTCGAACCCTCTGATAAATACTATTTATTAAATATAAAAATTTCAAAAAGAGGGGGGGGCGGAGGGGATGAACAAATTTTTAAAACCGTAGTGATTTCTACAATGAGTATAATTTTAGATGTGTTTTTTGATGGAGTCCTCCGGTAGATATTATATATTAAATATAAAAAATTAAAAGTGGGGCATGCGTGAATTCCGGGCCGAAAGAGTGAACAAACCCGGGGGGGGGGATTTTCAACCTTTTTTAAACCCTTCATGTGATATATCATTGGAAAGCCCTCGGATCACTCTTTCATATTATGAGATTTTCTTCTCCCCTTCCCAATTTGGTCCCAGTTTTTGAACTTTTTTGAGTTTTCATCATTTTAATTCGAATTTTTTAAGGAGTTTTCCGAAAAATATTACTTATAATATAGGAAATTTCAAAAAGGGGGGCTGAATTCTTCGGGGGTTGCGATAGTTGGACCCCCGGGGGGGAGCACTTTCCTAATTTTTGCCGACACCCCTCATGTGATATATCATTAGAAAGTCCTGCGATCACTTATTCATATTAAGCACCTACCGTGCCCCTTTCCTCAGTTTGACACCCAGGGTGGCAGTTTTCTAAATTAACCGAGACCCCTCATGTGACATATTGTATGAAAGTACGGTGCCGTATGCAGAGGGGACCCAGTTTGAGATTTCATATTACAAGATTACGTATAAATTAGAGGCCCTGATTAAAGAAGGGGCGCACTAGCGGGCGTAGCCAACTAGTCCTTATTAACCCGACTCATTCCAGCTTTCCCACAGACGATTCTTGATAAAATCGAATCGGGTATGGTATAAAAGCAATTGGCAAACTGGAATCATTGAGAAAAATTTTGCACAATCAAAAAATATCGAGATGTCCATACAATCGATAAAATCTATAAAAACATCTCGTTTTCGCCCATCACTAGCTGGAAGTCTTTTTCTCTGTACAGGTTGTTTACCTTATACTGTTTTAATGACACACAATACTACTCTTCTAACATCACTAAAATATACTGTACTTAAATCCTAGTTTTCTGAAAATCGTCAAGTAATTTTAGCGTTGTCTCTTCCTCTGAAATGCTTATTTTGTTATTATTTCTTATCATACCCATCAAGAATGTATTTTTGCACTCGGACTGTACGATTCGACCCTGTCAAACAATATAATAAATTACTTAAGGCGCTTCTGGAAAGCTATTCCTTTTATCACGTCTTGCGGTCCTAATTGCCTTTTAGAATGTGTTAAACATTTTCCCACCTGTATACCAAGTATTTTTTTATTCCCGCACTTTCAAAGATATTAAGATGCAAAATCGGCTCTTATTGCCCTTATCTAGAATTTAAAGAATGAAAAAAACATGACCATTTCTGGAAATTGAATGTTGAAAAGAAGTTAAAAGTGATATTAAAAAAATCAAAAACTTAAAAAAAAAAAAAAAGGAAATAGTATTGAGATTTTAAAAATCCCCCCCCAAAATGTACTTTTTCTCGAAATTCCCCCCCAAAAATAAATTTTATGACGCATTTTGCGTCACCAAACCCCTCTCTGGGCACCCCTGTTCTGTTAGGAAACTCTCAAAGAAATAGATAAATTAATGAAAATATCATTATTTGTTCCCGTCCAAAAAAAAAAAAAAAAAAAAAAAATGCATTTATTTACTGAACTTTGAAAAGACTTGGAAATAAAAGTTATGAAAGATAAAACCGTAAAACCAAAGTAAACGTCAATATATTCATTTTTAAACACTGCAGTAATTAACTTATATAATTAACTTTTTTTATTTTGATACTTAAAATTTTATATTTTTTCCTAATGTGAAAAATAAATTCTAGTAACATTATTTCTACTTTTTTTCAACAATTAAAATCTAGATTTAAACATGACCTCCATTAAGAGGCCACCTCTCGAAACGATCCATTTTTATTAGAATGAAACGTGGTCGCTTTAAGGAGGTTTTACTGTATTGTATTGTACCACTCTGCACTAATACAACCAGTAACTTCTAGCGAAAAGTTGTTTTTCAGTGTGTCAAAAGACCCTGCTAGTAGAAAATCATGGACTAAAGCTATGAAGAGAGATGACAAGAAAAATCCTAATTTATCTAATACACCATCTCTTTGATCTTGTGAAGATCATTTTTCAGTAACTTTATGTTTGATTTTATAATATTGTTTAAATATTACTATTTTAGAACATTAATTGATTGGATAAATAGTTACTCAATAGAAAAAAAAAGCATTCATATTTATAATGTACTCATTCGTATTTAAAAACAAACAAAAACACTCTGTAGTAGATTAATAAGCAATAACCCTGTTTTATTGATGATTAAATAGGTAAAACGTAGAAACGTCTAAGATATGACACACACAAATATGTTAGTTTTTATTTAGGAAGTAAATAAAAATTTTATTGCGTAAGTGTACATTTTTATTAAGTTAGGGACTAGGTTTAAAAAATAAAGGATTTATTTCGAAACAATATTTTGTCATGTCTTAATAGAGATTATAAAACGTAAAAATATTGAAACTACTAAAAAAAATTTTAATATTAAATTTTTACTTTTCAACATAAAAGTACTTTAGGTCGCGCTGCCTATGACACCGTGTAGCAGGCGTGCTTCGACAGTACTGCATAATCTTTAAAAAAAAATCAACAGGAAAAAAAAAACCGCGAACCACATCCCCGCTGCCTGCGGCATCGTATAGCACCATGTGCTGCACACGCACTGCAAATTCTTGTAAAAAACCTAAAAATTTACAAAAGGTCCCCGAGGGGGCGAAGTGGGGGGGAGGGGCACCGGATGTACATAATATGAATAAGTTTTCATACACCTTTCTAACGATATGTCACATGAGGCGTGTACTCAAAATTTAGAAAATAGCTCCTCCCCGGATGACCCTCCCCTCTCTCTGCATTTCCTACTCTTTCAAATATCTAATGTTAAAAAATAATATTTATTTGAGTGTTAAATGAAAAATCGCATTTAAAACGCAATAAACAGTTGATCTGAAGAAAAAAAGAGAAAACTCCCCCCACACCATCACCAAAAATCAACTCATCTTAAATTTATAAAATCTTTATTATGCGTTAAAAACAACGTCAAAGTTTAAAAGCGATCAGTTCTTTATTTTTCCTAATTTTAACAATATCCCGTCAACTTTCTCTATGTGAAAAGACTTTTAATGAGTTTAAAAATTGATTTTTTCATAAACTTAGCTTTAATTTTTTTTTTCAAATTGACATTTTATAAATCAACGTACAAAATAACATCCAGATGCGAAAGAACCAAATTTGTAAAGTCAGTAGTTTAAAAATTTCGAACCTTTATTTCCAAAGCCTAGTATCTCTTTTCTTTCCGTTCCGCTTGCCTGTCGTGAACTGTGACGTCATAGTAAGTCACGCCCCGATTTTGAGCGACGTGATTTTAGCTTACTTTTAGGACTAATTATTTAATAGTATAGATATTTTTTTCACGTTTTCGAGAACATTTTTGAAAACTGTGGATGTGGAACTATCAGAAAAATCCCCCATGTGTGCAAATTCCTCATTGCGGAAATCGTAAAAAACGGAGCATAGTAGCGCCACCTATTGCGCGATTACACCAAAACGTAATAAAGAATAACATATATCAACGTCTAACTGAATTTTAAGTTTGATGAAAATTTGTGCATTAGTTTTTAAGATAGAGCTGTTGCGAAAATCATGAAAAATTCTGTATCGCAGTGCCACCTTTTGGGCAATTTACACCAAAAAGTAATCAGCACCATTTTATATCACGGACTAACCTAATCTGAACTTTGATGAAAATGCGTGCATTAGTTCTTGAGAAAGAGCTATTGCGGAAATCGTGAAAAATGCAGCATTTCAGCGAAACCTGTTGGACGATTTACACGAAAACGTAATCAGCCCGAAATAATATCAAGATATAGCTAAATCTGAAGTTTGGTGAAAATCTGATTATTAGTTCTTGAGATATAGCTATTTCGGAAATCGTGAATAATGCATCATAGCTGCGCCACCTATTGAGCAATTTGCACCAAACAATATCAAGGACTAACAGAATCTGACGTTTTATGAAAATCTGTGCATTATTTCTTGAGATATAGGGCGATTTGCACCAACAACTATTCAGTATATCAGAGACTAATTGAACCTAAAATTTTATTAAATTCCGTGCATTAGTTCTTGAGATAGAGCACCCAAGAAATTTGTGTCATATACAAACTCACAGACAGACATTTTGTAAAAACATGTTTTCGGGATCTGTGACCGCTAAATGTGTAAATCCGTCGAAAAGCGGAATTCGAAAATTTTCTTGAATCCAATACTTTTTCTTGCAAAGATAGAAGAAAGTAAAAATTAAGAAGAAAACATATTTCTTTTAGAAGTAGATATCAATATTTTTTTACGAAAATTTTACACGCGCTGAGAAACGGTTATATTTATAACGATAAAAATTTTAAAGAGTTCGGACCAAAAGAAACTATTTAAAAAAAATTATGTGTGAAAAACAGAAAATTACTTCTTGCGAGCGCTTTTACCATTAAAAGATCAATATTTTTTGGAGATTTTTTCATTTAAAAATATAAACTCACACAAAATAGGATTAAAGGATATAAAATCATACAAATCTGAGCTTTATTAAAGGTCACTATCACGGGCCCGGGCAACGCCGGGCGTGTCAGCTAGTGTATAATAATAAAGAAAGAAGTTTGTCTGTCGGCTATGTTTTGAAAAAAAAAAAAAAAAAAAAAAAAAAAAAACGCTGAACGCAGAGCTGCAAAATTTCGTATGAAGGTACCTCTATGTATTTAGTTATGCACCCCAAAGACCGATTTTGGACTTTTTGATTAGACTTTTTCAATATAATTTTTAATGCAATTTTTAACGTTTTTCACGGTTCGAGGCGATTTTTTTTTAATTATTAAAATAAATGAGGTTTCAATCTTTTAGCGTATAATATAGTAAACTTTGTCGTCTTTTCAAAAAAGTTTATTCGGAATTCATACATCGATTTTTGAATTTTTCGCAAATATTTTCATGCTATTTTTAGCGTTATTTCTTGTTTCGCAGCGATTTTTTTTATATTGATAAAAGGAATTCGGTTTAAAATTTTTAGCATTATACAGTAAGTTTTGTGAATTTTTAATTCGAGATTTTACGATTTTTCGTAACGAGTTTAGTTTTGACACTCGTGACAGAATTCCTGTTAAAATGTTTTAGAGCACTTGTAGTAATTTTTGGCCTTTGCGATTTTTGGAATTTTTAGTGCTTTTTAATGCAATTTTCAGCGATTTTTCGCTTTCCGCAGTGACTTTTTTACATTGGTAAAAAGAATTCGGTTTTAATGTAGTAAATTATTTTTCACTTGGAGCGATTTTTTGCATTCCGTGGAGATTTTTTGACATTCGTGAAAGAATTCCGGCTAATGTTTTTAATCCACTATGGTGATTTGTGTTCTCAGCGGTTTTTGAATTTTTAATGTTCTTTTTTGCGTTTGTTTGCAATTTTTTTTTTCGTATTCCATAATGATTTTTGGCATTCATAATATTTTTTCAGTTTCAAATTTTCAGCCTAATATAGCAAATTTTCTCTTTCGCAATTTCTGAAAAAAAAAAAAAAAAAAAAAAAAACGCATTTCAACATGATTTTTAGCATTTTTACGCGTTCCGTGCCTTTTTTTAACATTTATAAAAGAAATTCGTTTCAAACTTGTAACACGCTGTAGTAATTTTTTTCCTCTGCGATTTTTGATTTTTTATCGATTTTTAATGCGATGTTTAGCGTTCCGCTGCTATCTTTGGAGATTCGTAAAAGGATGTCAATTTTTAGCCCAATATAATAAATGTTGTTATATTTTCAATAAAGTTTATTCGAAATTCGTACAGCGATTTTTGAATTTTTTGCGGCTTTTTATGCATTGTTTACAGAATTTTCGCATTCCGCGCTGATTTTTTTACTCTCGTAAATGGAATCCAGTTTTAACCTTTTAGCCCATAATAACAAAATTTTGTCATCTGCGATATTTAATTTTTAGCGATTTTTAGAGTTTATTCGCTACAATTTTTCCAAATTAGTAAAAGGAATCCGGTTATCTTCTAGCCCAAAATAGTAAATTTTGTTTTCTTTTCATTTAAATATATTTGGTATTCATGCAGCTTTTTTTTTAAATTTTTCTCGATTTGTTGAGTTTTTTTGTGTCATGTACTGTTTTTCGACAGACCTGACGACGTCGGGCATGTCAGTTAGCTAGTGTATAAATGTATAATATAAATACTACAGGGTTGCGCACAAAAAAGCGGCCCTGCTGTGCTTGTACAGATAGATACTTTTATATGAACGTCTAAAAGCTTGAAAATATCACGAAAATCGAATCAAATGTCAGTGCAAAACGGAATGGAAAAAAAATTAAGTTTAGGCCTGGCCCGGGTTTACAGAAAAAATTAGACCCGGTCCCTACTCAGCATGATATTAATGAAAGAAAATGGGTCTGAGAAAGGGTTTCTTGCTTGGCCTGAATAAGAACAATTGAATATATACGTTTACTGTTACCCTGGTGAATCGTCATTTACTACAGAGACACCGCTTGGTAGATTTGGACTATTTTAATAAATATGAGCTTTATGCATGATTTAGAGACAAAGAATGTCTCCTTTATATTCTATGCATTGGAGACACTGGTGATTTTTCCTGGCTTCTAGTTTCATCATTTGCAACAAAACTTAATTCCTCTCCCCCCTCCCTCCCGAGTTCTTCAAAGCTCGTAAATTAGAGTCACTTTCTTTGTAGGTTCGGGAAACGGCGAACCATCTTATTTGTGCTCTAATCAGATCATATCGGACACCATTTGTTGTCCGTTAAAAACGTGAATTTATTGCTCAATGTCTATGACGCCGAATTAGAAAAAAAATTCTTACCAAAAGTGTGCCCAGTGTCCAAAGAAGGAAGAAAAACACACATGGAGTGTGCTTAGTTTTTTCCCATACGCCACGCAAAAATTTCCCAGTTGTTTTACTTATTTACAAAGAATAAAAGTAAATAGCGAATTTAGAGAAAGAACAATTATCCATCGAAAACATTATACGCTAAAAACTTTTGTAAATTGTATGAAATTACAAAATCTGAGTTTTTTTCGATGTCAGTTGGCGTAAAAAAATATAGCCCACCTGAAAAAATTATTGGAGGGGCCCGAGCCCCACGGGCCCATATAACTCTACGCCTATGGATGCTGAATAAGCCATATATTAAAGGATAAATTTTCCCTTCTAAAATATAATAGAGAAAACCATGTGTAACTAGTGCAAGCTATGAATAAAAAAACATATCGGATACCATAGTGGATTAGTAAAAGGAGAAGTTGCCTGAAAACAGAGTAAATTACAATTTTCATAACTCTGATTGTGGAATATATTTATATTTTGATGTAAGGGCCCGTTCAAGTATTACATAAGCCTATTTTTAGTCATTTTGTACCCCTCCCTCCCCCTTGTAAGGAAAAATAAGCAAATGCTAGACCCCGCCCCCCCCTTTGTTTACGTAAGATTTTATGACATTCTAACATCAACACTGTTTGCCATAAAAAATTACAGTTAGTGATAAATTACGTTATTAATCCAGCAAATTTACATAAATAGACATATAGTGGTTGTGGTATCGAAGGAAAACAAAATCGGTTAATATATTGTTACTTATTGTATTAAACAATTCATAGAATACAAATCTGTTTTTATTATATTATTATTTATCGCAATGAACAACAACAAAAAAAAACTTTAAGAAATGCAACAGTCCCTAACTTATTTAGGCACATAACTAAAAATTTTAACAAGAATCATAGGAATATTATGTGTTTGGCGTTCACATTTCTAGTCTGGTATCCAAGGTCTTTGAATCCATATTTCTGCATTGTTTATTATTACGTTTTCAAAGAAGTGGTGGGCTGGAATGTTCCTCATTTAGAGTCCTTGTTTACTCCATATCTTTTTTCTCAAGTCGTTCAACATCTGCAGAATGTTCATCCAAATCATGCTCTTTTGCTTTTTGTTGTTAAACTATAGTTGCTTCGTTGTCTAATGCTTACGTAAGAATTCTCGTGACCCCCTCCTCCCCCTTGTCAGTAAAAATAAGCAGACACTGGACCCACCTCCCCCCATTACTGCTTACGTAATACTTGAATGACCCCTAAATAAAATTAATATTTATCCCGAAAATAAAATTCCGAATTCACGTCTATACCACAGGATGCAATATCCTATCAAGATCATGAGATTGATGTATAAACGAAGATATGACAATGCAGAAAATACTGTGAGAGCATTTGAAGTTCAGAAAAACTATAGCAACAAAACAAATAATAAATATTGCTCCAACTGTTGTATGAGAAATCATATCACCCAGGAATGTTGGCATAACAAAGCTAAAACACAAAATATACCACAAAATCAACATAACAGACAAAACAAAAAACATTACTCTACATCACTTACTTAAATACTTACACAGTGGTGCTACAATCCATGTAGGATTTTGACCTCCCTCAATATACTTCTTCAGACCTTCCAATTTCTGGCCTTTACTTTATAATTTGTTTTTCTGCAAGATCTTTCTCTATCTCTTTTATCCAACTCTTCCTGGGTCTACCAATACTTCTTTTCCCAATTAAATTACCACTATAAATCTTCTTTGTGCTTCGCTTATCCCTCATTCTGATTAGATGGCCTAACCATTGCATTCTTCTTATTTTTATAGTATTTATTATATCTTTTTTCATTATATAACTGTTCTAACTCCATATTTGTCCTTATACACCATCTATTGTCTTCTTTAATAGGTCCAAAAATTTGCCTTAAGATCTTCCTTTCCCAAGTGATAAGTAGCTTTTCATCTTTTTGTGTAGTGGTCCAGGTCTCACTACTATAAATTACTATTGGTTTTATAAATTTTGAGTTTGGATGTTCGAGATATTAGAGATGATTTTAGAATGTTTCGAAGAGAAAAATAGCATCTATTTCCTGCTGCAAGTCGGGTTTTAATCTCTGCTTCTACCATATTATCACAGGTGATCGTAGATCCTAAATATTTAAATTCTGTTACTTCATTAAATTGTAATTCATTATTTATTGTTAAAGCTGCTGTTGCCTGTGATTTCATTCGGTCCATTTTCATGTATTTTGTTTTTTCTTTATTAACCACGAGGCCTAGTTTTCTTCCTTCAGTGTCTAATTTATTGTATGTTTCAATCAAGACTTTCTTATTCCTAGCAATTATATCAACATCATCTGCAAATGCAAGGATTTGGAGGGAGCAATTCATAATAGTACCACCTCTGTTGTTGTAAATGCTTCTAATTATTTTCTCCAGGCATAAATTAAAAAGAATTGTCGAGAGAACATCACCTTGCTTTAGACCTGAATTCACTGCAAATTCTCTTGAAAGTCTTTCCTGTACCTTAACTTTAGCTTTTGTATTTTCCAGTGTTAATTTTATAAGCTTAACTATTTTATCGGGTATTTTAAATTCCTTTAATATTTCAAATAACTTATTTCTGCTTATACTGTCATAGGCCTGTTTAAAATCAACAGACAATTGGTGCAAATTAATATTTTGTTCATAGAATTTTTCAAGGATGTTCCTGATACTAAAGATTTGATCCATTGTTGATCTTCCTTTCCTAAAACCACACTGATAATCACCTATCACCACTTCAGCATATGGTTCTAATCGCTTTGCAATTATCTTTGGCAACACTTTATATGTAACATTTAATAAGGCAATGACTCTATAATTCTGGCAATTTAAGATATTTCCCTTTTTATGAATTGGGATAATAATAGCACCATTCCATTCATTTGGTATATATTCATTCTGCCAAATCTCTACTATTAGATCATGTAACATTTGTACCAACTTCTCTCCACCATATTTCAAAAGCTCAGCACTTATCAAATCTTCACCAAGGGCTCTTCCATTTCTTAATTTTGCAATAGCATCCCTTACTTCTTCTACAGTTGGTGGTTCACAGTTTTCTTCATTCATGTCATAATCATTATGATTAGATTGTATTTCTCTTTCGTTATTTGACTGTCTGTTTAACAATTCTTCAAAATATTCTGCCCATCTATCTGTCACATTTGCGTGCCCTCCAATAAGTTTATCATTTCTGTCTTTACAAAAAAGTGTGCGTGGTTGATAGCCCTTTTTGATTCCTTTAAGCTTTGAATACATTTGGTTTATATCACCTAATACTGATAGGTCTTCAATTTCTTGAATTTTACTCTGCTCCAAAGCTCGTTTTTTCATACGTAACAACTTTTGAGTATTTCTTCTAATTGTTTTAAAGTGATTTTCACTATGTCTTGTTCTATGTTTCAGCATTTTTTCTCTTGCTTTATTCTTTTTCTTAATCAGTTGCCAACACTCATCATCAAACCATTCATTAATTTCCCTCCTTTCTTCCTTTCCAACTACTTCCTCAGCAGTTTTTAATATATTTTTGCATTTAGCCTATTTACTATTGATTATATCTTCCTCATTAAATTCAGCATATTCACTAGCAATTCTTTCTGTTAATTTACTTTGATAAACCTTTCTTCTCTGCATGTTTAGTAAATCTTTTGTTTTAAATTTTACTTGTTTAGTTCCTTTTGCATCTCGAAATCTTGTAACTCTTTGTCTGTATTTCATAATAACAAGGAAATGATCAGTATCTAAATCTGCACCTCTATAACTTCGTACATCCATAACATCACTAGCATGTCTTCTGTTGATCATAATGTGGTCAATTTGGTTTTTTGTCTTTCCATCAGGGGAAATCCAAGTTTCTTTATGTATGTTCTTACGCTCAAAACATGTGCTACTTATGATTAAGTTGTTAGAAGCAGCGAAGTCCACAGCTCTTATTCCATTTTCATTACTCAAATCATGTAAACTAGATTTTCCAATTATTGGTACAAAAGTGTATTCTTTTCCAATTTTAGCATTAAAATCACCTATTACCATTTTAACATCATGTCTTGGTATCTTATCAAATTCAATCTGTAGTGTTTCATAAAAAGTATCTTTTTGTTCGCCCTCGGTATCTTCCGTTGGTGCATGGACACATACTATTGAAAAGTTAAAAAACTTTGCTCTCAATCTCAAGATACATATTCTTTCATTTACATTGTGAAAATCAATAATATTTTCTCTAAGGCATTTTCTGATCCTAAATCCAGTACCATGCGTGTTTCTTCTTGTGCTTGCACTATTAAAAATTGCAAAATCACCAATATCTCTTATCCCACTCTCCTTCCATCTTACTTCCTGTATGGCCAATATGTCCAGTCTATAACTATCCATCTGACTCTGTAGTTGCTTCACTGCACCAGCTCTGTATAAACTTAAAACATCCCAAGTTCCAATACTCTACATCACTAGCTTTTCAAAAAAGTGAAAACAATTTTAGAAAGGAACAGACACCAGAAATGAACCGTGGGTTCAGTCACTCCAAAAATGAAAACAATACATGGAAGGCAAACAAAAATAAAATTACGCTTTTATAACGCAAGGAATAGAAAAAAAAACATTTATCGTAGACAGTAGCAGCTCAAGCCATATTGTATGTTCTGAATCAATGTTTACTGGAATAAAATAGCGTAACATCATGCGAAAAAAAACCAATTAACCACTCCAAACGAAAAAAAAACTTGTGGCTTACTGGTCAGGTGACATAAATATAAAGACGCGAACATCAGACAATAGAGTCCATAAAATAACACTTAAAGATGTATATAAAGATGTAAGGCAAAATGGATGTGAAATTATATTCAGAAATGACAGATGTATTTTCAAACTTAACGGAGAAATCTGTTCAGAAGAGTAAAAAGTAAATAACCTACACGAAGTTCAGCTAGCAAACAAAAACTATGCAAACGTAACATAAATTTGTAACAACAAAAATTGCCCAGAATTATGGCACCGAAGATTAGGACATATAAATCTAACATCAATTAAAGAAGTTGTGCAAAAGAAATTAGCTAGAGGAATAGTACTAAACAACTGTAAGCACAACATAGATTGTGAACCATGCATTAAGACAACATTAACTGAAGAACATATCCGAAAATTGCAGAGTATAGATCAACTAAGACTCCAGCTCATTCACTCCGGCATGTGTGGAACTTTTCAAACACCAATTATTATAAATGAAGACCTGGGTTTTCGCCCTTATTGCAAAAGAAAAGTTCAAGGTTTGACTACTGCACAAAAAATAAAAAGATTACAAAGATGCAAGAAATTGCTGAAGCAACATGGTAGGAAAAGTGTTGACCCCAATAATATTTTCTGATGAGAAGCTATTTTGCACTGAATGGTGTTATAATGCTAAAAATAATGTCGTATATTCAGCAACCTTCGAAGATATACCTGAAAACCTTCGAATTGTTAAATGCTTTCAGAAAAAAGAATTCTGTTATGGTTTGGGCTGCAGTGTCAAACAATGGAAAATTGCCTTTGAAATTCATTGATAAAGGGATAAAAATCAATGCGGAATATTACAAACAAGACATATTGGCTACACATTTATTGCCACATGCTTACAGATTGTATCCCAAAAAAGAATTGGATATTTCAGAAAGATTCTGTACCTCTGCACTGAGCTAAATCAATACATAGTCCAAGAGCCGGCAGCACAAAAACCTATGTTATCAAGCACAAGAAAAAAACCTTTATTTTATGGAAGAGTAGAGGTAGGGGAATCTAATGATCCATGTCTGCCGGAAGTGAAGTGGTGCATAAGCCAAAAATGAATACCATCAGTGGTTGCCTCGTAGGTTTATCATTGTGTTTTCCTGCTCCCAGCCCTCTATGTTTTCATACCTTTGTTTGTAGGACAAAAACAATGATAACCTATGAGTCAACCACTGGTGGTATTAATTTTTGGCTTATGAACCACTTCACTTCCGGCAGACATGGATCATTAGATTACCCTACTTCTACTCTTCCATAAAATAAAGGTTTTTTTTCTTTCTTGTGCTTGATAACATAGGATTTTGTGCTGTTGGCTCTTGGACTAACAGGCTTGGCTCTATGTCAATTGTCCAAATTTTATCATGCAAGAAGATTGGCCACCTTCATCGGATCTAAATCGTTTAGATTATTGCATCTGGGGAATTTCAGAGGCTAAAGTAAATAGCAAACAACACAGAAGTTTGGATTCTCTCAAAACTCTCATATTGCGTGAATGTGACCGATTATCTCTTAAAATAATTCGTGCCGCAGTCGTACAATGGCATAAGAGATTATCTTTGGTATTTGATAAAGATGGCGGTCGATTCAAGTAAAATTATTTCCCAGCAAACTTTCATCTCTGATGTTCATCATATTAGTGTATTTATCATTTTATATTTGTAAAATAAAATGACTGAATATTTGTAACAGTATTTAGTAGCCACCTTATATAAAATAATAAATGTGTTCACTCTGTATGTTTAGTGGAAATCAGGGTACGCCGATTTAAATCAGCTTGATTTTAATTATGATTTAACTCACTTGATTTTTTTAAAAAATCATTAATTAAAATCACACAATTACATTTTTTTAAAATTTTTTCATTAATAATGCTTAACACTATACTCTAAATCAAAAAAATCTTGAAAAGAATAAATGTTATTTAAATCAAACGAAAAATAAAAGTGTATGTTCTCGTTCTCAACACACTCTAAAAATGTTTTTTCATTTTCAAAAGCAATCTTCTGCTTGCTTTTCTTTCTAGACACCCAGTTTACAGATAAGGGAATAAATACCTTGAATAGTGTGGTATCTCCCAGGATAAATACATAACAAAGAAGAATTTCTATCTTTTGACCACTGACCAAAAGGTGTTAGTTACAAACCTGGTTTTCAAGCACTCTTGAAGCAAAGAACTTGAATCAACCACTAAAAAGTCTTTGCTAAAAGTCTGCACACTGAACTGTCGATAACAATACTTGGTATATTACAGGGCAAATTAAAAAAATTAACACAAAGATGGCAGGTAAGAAAAAGGATCTTATATGGCTCCATTTTACAGAAATTGCAAAAAGTTCAGATAAAGCAGGAAAATTAATTTTTCTCTACAAAGCATTAAATTTGACTTAGCTAAAAAAAATTCATGATTACATTTTCCGATTTAAAGTAAATAAATAATTAGTTGCTTAATACTTTGTTCATTTTTTTCTTTCTCTGAAAATATCAGTATAAAATTAGTATTTTTATTGTTATTTTAATCTTGATTTGTGAATATATAGATACACGGAACAAAAGATTCATTAGTACTTTTCTGGATGCTCATTCTGGATTTAGTCTTCATTTGTTTACTGCTGAATTATAATCCTTTTGTATGGGTCAAATCAACCAAAAAATTTCAACTTTCAATCTGACCATTTCAGATTTCAATGAAACTGTCAGGGATCATTCTCTGTGGTGATATAAATGAGAATACATTTTTATAATTTTTTTTTATCATGTTAAATTTTCATACAATTAATTATTTAAATTTTGAAAAAACATCATTTTTTGGGTTACATAAATTTTTCAATTTTGAATTTCTCAAGTTCTATCAGGTTTACAGAATTTTATGACCCCTTATTTTAAAGAGAATTTTAAAAATTTTAATTTGATACCCAAGTTGACAATGCTCAGTTAAAAAAATTAATTTAACTTTTTTTAAAATTTAAAATTAAAAAATTTTTTAGATAGTGTTTTTTAAAAATTTTGAAAAAAAAATGCATGTTTGTTTTAATATTATAAGCTAAAATTTCTGAAATTTTTAGAGTGGGATCTCAATGGGATCAAGAGTTATGAAATAAAAACTGAAAATTACCATTCAAATAATACATAAATAACAAAATAGCTAGAATTAGATTGTTATTTGAATGGTAATTTTTAGTTTTTATTTCATAACTCTAGATCCCATTGAGATCCCACTCTAAACATTTCAGAAATTTAAGCTTATAATATTACAACAAACATACATTTTATTTAAAAAATTAAAAAAAAAAAACACTATCTAAAAAATTTTTAAATTTTAAATTAAAAAAAAATTAAATTAATTTTTTTAACTGAGCATAGTCAACTTAAGTATCAAATTAAACCTTATAAATTTCTCTTTAAAATGAGGGGTCATAAAATTCTGTATGTCGGATAGAACTTGAGAAATTCAAAACTGAAAAATTTATGCAACCCAAAAAATGATGATTTTTCAAATTTTAAATAATTAATTGTATGAAAATTTAATGTGATAAAAAAAACTATAAAAATATATTCTCATTTATATCATCAGGTAGAATGATTCCTGAGAGTTTCATTGAAATCTGAAATGGTCAGGTTGAGTCACTGGTTGATTTGACATGGAAGGATCCATATATTGTACTAATAACATATATTCAAAATAATGTTATAGTGGGGATTGCTTTGATGAGTTGGTACAGTAAGGCAACGGATGATATATTTAATGGTGTTAACACATCTTATCATGAGATTATATTTAATGGTGTTAACACATCTTATCGTGAGATCATAAGGTGGTGATGTGATAATTACATGGAATTATAAAAATTTATATACATAAAAAATTAAATACCATTTTCAAGCCTTTGTCTTAATTGCATTTATAAAACTATTAAAAATGGCATGCTATATAGCGCTCAAAGTTTAAAATAATACATTAATTAATTTAAATTAAAAAAATCAGATTAAAATCCAAATAATCTGATATAAAAAAAAATCATGTTTTTTTTTCATACCCTGGTGTAAATAATCATAATTGAAAATTCCACCCAAAATTATCATTGTAAAAGCCATTCTTTGTATGCAATACTTACAAATTTAGCATAACAAAAATTAAAACAAAATGAGATATTTATTATTGCTGCATAAGAATGTGGATAACTTGAAGAACTGGATTTAATTTTTTGTTTAGAAAAAAATATATAAAGTGTGTACTTGAAGAATTAGAAAAACATTCTTTCAAAATTAATAATCACACAAATCTTTTAATATGTGATATACATGAATAATGGTGTACAAAAGATTTATGCACTTTACTGAACAGGTAATTGTATTAATTTATTTCTTAAAATACATGTGCATACATTTCAAAAACATTCACAATAACAAAATAACACACCAGCTATAATTAAAAAAATTTAAGGATTATTATAAAAATTGTTATTTACAAGAAAAGAATCATTCAGACATTTGTATTTTCATTTAACAAAGTAAATCTGACACTGCATGTTTTTCTTTTAAAAATACAAATGAAAGCTCTACCAAGGTTTCAATTTAGTGTGTTCTTTAGACTTAAAAACAACATATATCTGTTCTTAACATATATACATAAAACATAAAAGAAACTGATTTTGTATAGGAAGAACATTATAAACTGCATAATAAAAAAGATATGAAAGAAAGTATCACATAACAAAAATGTTTGAACATAAAATGTTATTTAATTAATAAATATGAATTTTACTATAAAAAACACTTTTGTAAATTTCACTCAGTATACTTATATAATATACTATAAATACTGGTAGGTAAAATAAACTCAAAACATATACTTTAAATTTTGTAGTTATTAATTCTTGAATGTCTGTACAAATTTCATTTTTTATTGTAATAAATTGCAGTTCCTGGCACTTTTGACTAGTAGAAAAATATTAATTTCTTTAATGATATTATAATGATAAAATATATCTTTGCTATAATGCAAAGCTATCAAATGCAAAAAATTCACTGCTTTATCTGAGAAAAAAACTATTTCAAAGTAAAATGGGTTATTTTTAATATAAAATTTTCAAGGTAGGCCTTCTGATAAGACTTCACATTCCTTTACAAAGAAAAAGAAATTTTTTAAAAATTATTACACTCTTTATTTTTTAATTATATTTTATTTTATAATTTTTTGAGTTTAAAATATTTCATTGTTGTAGTTTCATGACCAGTTGGCATATTTTAGCGAACATAGTTTGGAGTATCATTAACTCTATTTTTGAAGTAACTTGCATTCAATTGTAACCATAAAAATTACTTGGTATATTATCACCTATACACGGCTAACTGAAAAATAGCTTGCAATTAATTTTTAATTAAGTCCTAAAAATATTGAAATACTGTATTGTTTCTGAAAATAAACCTGTGTACATAGTTTTTATAATTCTAGCACATCAGTGAAAAATCAATCATGAAATTCTATCTTTACATGTACATGACCCAAGTTAACTAAAATAAAAGAGTTGAAAAAAAAAAAAAAAAAAAGCTTACATAGTAATAATACAATGGCTTTTCTCACAGGTTCTGCATTGCGCTGGTGATAGATATATCTTAAAACATTATATGCAGGACATATAAAAATACGTTTTTGTAAACTTTGTATACAGTGTAAGTCTAGTAATAAACAAGAATGTAGTGGAGGGTATATGGTGGCATATGCTGTATACATTCTGGATTTTTTTAAAAGAAGCTCCATAGCTCTGTTTTGCAAGTAAAGCTATAGTGTGCATATACTCTTTAGGTTATACTCCCTGGTTTTTTATGACTACAACCAGGGTTTGTAAATATCATGAAGTTTTTTTGAAAATATCAAAAATATCCGATATTTTCAAAATAGCCGACTTACTGCTGATAAATATTTTAAACCATAATATAAATTAGAAAAAACACATATTGCACTTAACATGAAAACTTAATCAAACAATGTTCTCAAAATGCATTTTCCTTTCCTTCTTTTTTTTTTTACTTGGAACAAAATTGAAGTTCAACTGTTCAACTAAGTGAAAACATTAACAGTTTGCTTTATACACTGATAAAAAAAAACAAGATATAGGATTCAGTATCAAGTATTAAAAAATCAGAAATATATAAAACAAAAATTTAAATACAAAATAGTTTTTTTAATTGAACAATTTTAACATCAATGTAAGCTTGTCTTAGTTTTTATTCCCTAATATGTTGCACACTTTAAACTGATCTAAACCAAAACCAGAAAATACAGTGAAACCTCCCTGAAAGACCACCTCTCACAAAGACCGTTTATTTATGGTCTACAATTTTTGGCTATAGGCTCAATGTTAATTTTCCTCCATTAAAGGACCACTATTTCCCATTTCCCTCCCTGAAAGATCACTTTTCAACTTTTCAGTCAAAGAGTAGGATTACTTTCCTTTGCACGGGAGAATCTCAAAACTCTACTTCTCTTTGTAAAACATGCTCAGCTAAATCTACTCCCTTAGACCTGGTGAATAAAAATAATCTCTACCGCCACCTCCCCTAAAGAATTGGTTTATAAATTTTATAAAATAAAGAATTTGTTTAAAGAGATCAAAGGATGTTTAGAAACAAAAATTGTTATTGAGAAATAGTTTAAATCAAAGCAAATTACAATTAATTCCTTCTTTAAAGCTGTATAGGCATGGAATATAATAAACTAATTCAATAATATTATTTTTACAGTATGCATTTCATAAAACTTTGCTTTACCCATCACCTCTATTCAGAGACCACCTCTCTGAAAGACCGATTTTTTATGGTCTAATGAGTGGTCTCCTTAGAGAGGCTTCACTTCTTCAGATATAGAAATAGAGAGGTATAATAAAGAATAAAGAGGTACTCTTTTCTAATGAAGCTGTATATAACTGATTATCGAAATTAGACAGTTTATCTTTCAATGGCTGTTCTGAATTTATGTCCCACATAGTTATTAGTTCTACATTTAAAAATAAAAGCTTCAAACATAAAGCTTGAAAAAATATATTTGTTTTCTTTTTTGGCTTAAAAAGGCATTGCCAGAGACAAACGTTTTCTATCAACAACAGTTGAAAATTTCATTTACACTTTTTTTGACTGAAAATATCAAAAATATCTTGCACAGTGATGTTCTAAAAATAAATAAATACAAATACAGTCAAACTCGCTTATAGCGAGCGCGAAGGGACTGTAATATTTGCTCGTTATAACCGGGTGCTCGTAAAAAACGGGTTTGTAAAAAATTGCAAAAATTCATGCATACTTAATTTATTATACATACTTTATTTATTTTTTATTTCTGTACAGTACAAAAGAAGTTGGTTAATTTGTTTTGAACTGTCTTATTGTCTCTTAATTGTGTTATTGTTCTTCGGAGAAGACTCGTGGCCCGAAAAACATCGTCATTTGTATCCCTGGCTTTGAAAAAAGTTTGAAGTTTATCTGCATATTCAATTTCGGTTGAATTTGGAATGTTAAAGTAATTTTTCCAAGAAACTATTATCTGCGCTGGAGGGATGGAAGTCAATAGAAATTTTATGAATCACAAAAATATTGCTCGCTATAACCGGGGTTTGCTCGTTAAAAGCGAGTTATGCTTCCATAGACTTAACATTGTACCAACCAAGTGTTTATGATTTCCTCGTTAAATCTGGTTTCTCGCTAAATCCGGGCTCGTTATAAGCGAGTTCAACTGTATACAAAATATCAAACAACTTGTTATTTTGAAAATAAATATCAAGTACAGTGAAATACGTTTAACACGAAAAATTGGTTAACACGAAATGATATAGCGGCCCGGACAGTATACTATGTAATTTAATACATTTTGTTTCTTTTAACACGAAAGAAAAATCGTTTAACACAAAAAAAATTCACTTTCGATCTAGATAGTTTGAGTTGAAATTGGTAAATTTTGTGTTAAAACCACTAAATTTTTGGTGAAAATCAGTGAATTTCGTGTTTTTATTGTAAATTGGCTTTTGTTTTATGAGCACAATGGCTGTGAAATTGGTGCGAAAACAAACTGCTATTTCGCTTCAAATGAAGATGAAGCTGCTTAATGCAGTTGATGAAAAAAAAAGAACGAAAACAGAAATCTGCAAAGAGTTTGGCATTGCCAATTCTACTTTATTAACGATAATAAAAACAGAGATCCTATTACTTTAATGATTGAGTGCAGTATGTTTAAGCCAGAGAGAAAACGTATGAGAACCGCAAAGCACGAAGATTTAGAGACAGCCTTGCTTATTTGATTCAAACAAGCTAGATCTCAGAATGCTGAAAAAGACACTTTAAAACAAGATATCTGATTTTTTTCCAAAAAAACAATATTTTTTTACTTGCTTTTTATGCTAATGGATGCAACCTATTGATAGTTTAACAGGAAATCGAAATAAAATTTGACGACGTTGAAAATATTTGTGAGTTTTGTTCCTTTTTTTTTATGAATCTTTTAACGCGAAATTCTTTTAACACAAAAAAAAATTTCGGTCCCCTTAATTTCATGTTAAACGTATTTCACTGTATATGAAAATATCGAAAGTATAAAAAATCTGATACTTTGAAAATAAATATCAAAGATAGAAAATATCAAACAACTTGTTAATTTGAAAATAAATATCAAGTACAGTCGAACCTCATTAACACGCTTAACGTGAATTACTTTTAGCACGAACTGTTTCCAATTGCCCCATCCAGTTGTATTTAATATATTTAAGTTCGGATAACACAAATTACTTTTAACACAACCAAAAGTTTCCCTTTGAGTGTTCCCGTTAACGAGGTTCGACTGTATATGGAAATATAAAAAATCTTGATATTTTGAAAATAAATATCGGATATATATCCGTTGATATATATATCAATGAACCCTGACTACAACACTGGTAATATTTTTTTTTTACAGATTGATGGTTGAAAATACTGCTTGTATTTGCAGTAGAAATGTACAGAGGAAAATTGGAGGCGTAACCCAATTCATTTTAATTTAAAACTATAGTATAGCAGTTTTTACCTAATAGTAATTTTCATAATAAGAAAATAATTTATGCACATTTTTTGAAAAATTGTCTAATCCAGTCGTAATGTTGTTGCATGAAACACCTGCATACAATGTGATAGTATGAGTTTGATTCATAAGAATGTTAAATTTGAATATAATACTCAAGTATACTCAACTTTGAGTGTCATTGTTTGTATGAAGGCGAGCATGTTTTTTCATATTACCAGACTGAGTAAATGTTTTATGACACACTGGACACTCATAAGGTTTCTCGCCATAATGCATTTTGAGATGAGTCTTTAAATAATACGTCTGCGTGAAAGCCTTCTGACATATTTCGCATACATGTGGCTTCTCGCCAGTATGAGTTCTAATATGCAAATTCAACATATGTTTTCTCGAAAACGATTTTTTACACGTATCACATGAGTGTGGCCTTGCTTTTGTATGAACAACCATATGCCTCCTTAAGTCTTGCACTTCAGGAAATGCTTTCTCACAGAGATCACACGCAAAAGGTTTCTCACCCGTATGTGTACGAAAATGTCTTTCTAATCCATGTTTTCGAGCAAATCCCTTGTTGCAAACTTCACACCTAAATTGCTCTTCTTCATCATGAGTTCTTAAGTGATCCTTCAAATGCTGTGATTGAGAGAAGTTTTTCTGGCAAATGGTGCAATGATAGGGTTTGTACCCAGTGTGTGTACGGAAATGTTCCCTTAAATAATCAGGTTGAGCAAAAGTTTTTGGACACAGCTCACATTTATAGGGTTTCTCACCTGAATGAATACGCTGATGTTTTGTCAAATCGTTGGCTGCTATAAAAGATTTTCCACAAGTATCACATTTATAGGGTCTTTCTCCTGTATGGATGCGGTAGTGAAGTTGCAAGCTACCTTTATGAGCAAATCTTTTTTGACAAAAATCACAAACAAAACGTTTTTGATCCATCTGTGAATATAGAGATATTTATTTAAGAATAAATAATATTTTGATATATAATCAACACTGTATGAAAAATAGTTAAATTATAATTAAAAGCTTAAAAAAAATGAAATAAAAAAAAAAAATGTGATTTCACAATATTTCTATAAACAAAGTTATAAATGTTGAAAAAATTGTACCGCACAAAACTGGGAGAAGAGCCGCGGCCTTTACGAGAAAAAAGTAGACATTTTTTTGGGGTGCGGCCTTTCTCTGGATGTGGCTCATCTGATGATTACTGGGTCTACACTGCCTAATTTCCCATCTCTTTTCCTTTATTTTTTAGCTCCTCCCGAAACTGGCCATTTTCTTTGCGATCGCAAGTCATGCTTTTAAAAAATTTAGTTAATCTTTAAATGTAACACTTTACATATTTTTATGTGCTTACTAAATTTTATAGTAACATTTAATACATTTTATTTCAAATCTACAATATTGTAATTGTCAGGCTTATGCAAATTGCATAGCCATTTTTGATTGACAGATCTTTCCACTGGCTGTTTCAAAAGCACCAAACTCGATCTTTTAGATTTAGGAATGCAGTACAAAGTCTCAAACCTGGAATTTAGAACCCCCCAAAATCTGGACGTTTTGCAAACTAGCTTTTTTTAAAACCCTTATATAAAAAGAAAAGTATATTTGGAATTCTTAAAACCGGATCGAAGACTCCTCCACTCTAACAATTTTTAAAGAACAAAGATATTCATACCCTTTTCATTTTCATTCCACATGTCTACTTTCGGCAAAATGATCTCGCGATCTGTTCTTCCATAATGCTTTTCTAAGCCCTCAATACCCAACATGTCTTGCCAGGATGGCTTTTTAAAAAACAGTGATGATTAAAATCTCCATTTTTCTCTCATTTTTTGATTGGGAAAAAACTATACAAATTCCATTCTTTTACACATAAAAAGTACTCCGGGAATGTGTCAACAAGTTCGCATTGCTTAAGTGTGGAAAAAAAAAACTATTGAGTTGCAAGAAAACAACAACAACAAAAAAAGAACTAGATAACAGGAATTCTGCTTTTTCAGAATTTAGTGTCGTCCCCAATGAAAAAAAAAATTATATAAATATATTGAAATGTAGTAAACCAACGTTTAAATTGCACAAATAATCCGTGAAAAAGCAGCAAACAGCTGTTTCGAATCTACAGTGAGATTCTTCTTCAGTGCAAGAGAGGGAAAAAAGGAACAGCGTGCTAGAAAAAGCAAGGCTGAGCAAAATGATTCATTCATCATTCATTCAAAATCATTATTCTTGGTCTTCTCAACATAGGTTCGATTTTTCCTCAGCCACCATTATCCAAAAATGTTCTTCTAACCTTGATCTTGATTTTTGGGAAGCTTACCACATCATTAAAAAATCTCACTCTTTAGTCAATGACTTATCTAGTACTCCAGATTTTCCAAGTATTTGGAAAGCATTAATTTAATTTCCTCTTTTTTGGTTTCATTTTCTCTCCTTTTCCGGTAGATGTCGCTACTTGTCCACCCAGTCGTTTCCACTGCTTCTCTCTCATTGGTTGTTTCTGGCGCTTTCGCTACCCGCATAGGGTATATAAGGCAGCGCGTCTCTGTCTATCATTTTGCCCAGCCTTGCTTTTTCTAGCACGCTGTTCCTTTTTTCCCTCTCTTGCACTGAAGAAGAATCTCGCTGTAGATTCGAAACAGCTGTTTGCTGCTTTTCACGGATTATTTGTGCATTTTAAACGTTGGTTTACTACATTTCAATAATCCTGCACATAGGCTTTAATTGCTATTTTAATATATAAATATAGATAATACAAAACACATTTCAGTTTTAAGACTTATAACACGCGCTTTTATTTGATATAAAATGACGTCATTCGCATCCTCTGAAAAATTCCTCATTTATGATCCAGTCTTAAACAACATCTACAGTAAAGTATTCATATGATGTCACTATCACTGAATAACACACAAATCCAAAAAGTAAAAACAGGGCTATCAAATGATTCATATGACTTAATTTGATTGTAACATAGATAATTAAATTAAATATAGTTTATAACAGCTCCATGCTTTATCCAAAATCAGTCATTTATTTTATTTTTTTCAAAATAGCACATATTTTAAATACATTTTTTTTTCAGTAGTTATGGGAAAATGGCAACAAAAAGATATAATTAATATTTTCCAACTATTTTTTCTTTACTTTCTACAGAAATAGATTACTTGGTTACCAAAATTAAAAAAATAGTGCTAAAAACTAAAAAAAAAAAAATCTCAAAAATAAATTGAAATGCAGTTTTCAAACAAATTGGATTAAAAAGTACTTTTTTTCCCAATACGACGGTATAAAAGTCAAGCAATGCTTAGAAGCTTAAAAAATTGCAGTCAGTATTTAACAATACAATGATACATCTGGTTTGTTTTATGGCTGATTTATACAATGGAATGCTATTTTTTTGAGACAACACTTTATTTGCTGAGAGAAAGAAATAGAATATCGGGGGCTAAAAAGAATGAAAAACGGAACTCTTTTTTTCGTTACTGTAAAAAAAAAAAAAAAAAAAAAAAAAAAACATCTCCTGCGTAAATTGACTTATTTCTTTCAAATTTCAGCAAGTTAAAATAAAAGTAAATTAGGCTGTGTAAAATTTTTTAATTAAAATATAATAAGTTATTAGAAAGTTACAATGCCTGCCAAAAATGCTCACTATACAGAAACTAACAAAGAAAAAGTTGTTTATTCACCTTGCTCCGTGAAATCGGAAGTTGAATATTTACACAATCAGATCATCAACTTCGGATGGATAATAAAAACATTTTGCTATGCAGAAAGAAACCATGGATAGATTTTTATTTTTAACTAAAGATACTTTTATAAAAACTTATATTTAACTTTTATAAAAAAAAATATCTCAAATATCTACTTTTGTTTTATTACTTTTAAGTATCTTTTTTCAGTATTGTAAACATGCTTCTGATGTAAGTAATTCGCAGGAAAAGAAGCGTTCAACATGACTAGATTTTTTTTTACCTTTCTTAAAAAAAAAATTCTTTATTAAAATATCTACTTTAATATTATTGTTTTTTAGTATTGAAAATGCGTTTTTTACACAAATCACACACTTTTTTTTGTCTTTTGCGAGGGGAGGGGTGTGGATTGATTTTTTTGACAAATAAAATGAAAATGATCTGAAATTCAGAATCGCTGAGGTCCAGAGGGTTCCAGATTGTGGATTTTGTAGACCAAGGAAAGCGCTGTCCTTTTCTATACAATAGCGATTACGTGGTATGATTGAGGGAGTGACTATAGACAGATTCTTTTGCTGTTCTGTAGATTGTACGATTACGATGTTGTTATTTCTACATTCATAAATTTAATCATTGGTTTATAAAAATGCCGCCTCACGTATAAAAAGCTATACAGTAGACTCCCTCAAATCCACAAAGCTTGGGATCAGAGGTTGTGCGGAATTCAAAAATTTGCAGATTTCCGGTCATTGCTTTGTTTACATTTTTAAAACAATCATTTGAATGTAATAATGTAATCGAAATTATAATAAAATATTAAAATAATTAAGTAAAGTAATAAACTAAGATAATAAAAAATAAAGTAATTTAAAAATGATTAAAAGTAAATAATTAATAATGTACATCAAATATGTATAGTAAAAAAAGGTACTCTGTTAATTCACATCAAAATCATAAAGTACGGAATTTTATTTCAGGTTTTGCCAGTCTTAATAACCAAAAAAGCTTGATTAATACATAAATATTATTTAGCAAAGATTGTAATTTCCAGAGACATCAGCAATATCTTGATTTTTTTTTTTCAGAAATAAATTTATACATCCTTCATGAAAAACCACGAGTTCAGTCATATTATTGAGAATTAAATATTAAATTACATGCAATTTGATATAAAATTAAAAAATTCTGTAATTTTGCCCCTACATCTGAACTGGAAGTTTCATTGTTTACATCTGCGATGTTGTGTGGATTTTAGACATTTGTGGATTTTAGGATTGTGGATTTGAGGGAGTCTACTGTACTATTGGATTTAAACTGGTGGTTGTTGAAAGAGTGGAAACAATTGAAAATAGAGCAGCTTCTCGAGAATTCTATGCTTTTCTTCCTTTTTATTAAATATTTAAAAATTAAAAGTCTTTGTTTTATAACTTTCTTTATTTTTAGTTTAAATACGCTGATATATGATAATTAAAATCCTCAGTAAGTATGTATTGTTATTTTATTTATTTAATTTTTATTTAACGGCAATTCGATAATCAAACCTTTTGCTACTACATTTCATTGTGCAGTTCATACACGGATGCGACTGTCCTGTGGAATCTGATTATTTATTTGTTTACTTTTTGTTCGTGCGGGGCTAATGTGGATGCGTTGCTTCTCCTGGTTTTTATGGTAAATATAGAATACTTTTAAAATAAAAATAAATTAAACCAAGGAATAAAATTAAGGGATCAGTTATCTGACATTCTATCTGCCACGTCACAAAATTTTATATTTAGTAGTACCCCGACTTACGTCACCCTGCATTTATGTCGTCTGGTCTGGAAAAAAAATTCCTTAATTAAGACACGCTTTCAACTTTTTAGAAGACTTTTGGTTCTACGAAGTGAAACTTTCCCGTGACAATCAAGTGATAGTGACAAACAAATAAAAAAGCAAAATCACTAGAAAAAGCTTAGGAAACTTCTGCCTTCTGCTGATACAAAGAACTTCTAAAATTAAAAAAGAAAAATTTGTCGTTTCAAACTTCATTGCAGGGTTTTTTCTGTATCCTCAAAGACTCAAACGGGACAGCTAGAAGAACAATAAATTGTAAGTTAACAACTTATTGATTTATTCCAAATACTTGTATTGCAAACACATTTTTTTTTTGCTAATGTTAAATGTATGTAATCCCTAAATGTATGCACCCCTAAATACAAAAGAATATGTTCATTAGATTTTGGAGAATTTTTATTACTTATCTTTTTTTGCTTATGCAAGTGTACTTCGACTTACGTCACTAGTTTTGCAACGGATTGCTGATGTAAGTCGAAGTATTACTGTAATAAAATCACCCTTTACAAAATTTCACATAATAAAATAGTGTCCTTTGCGAAGTTCCATATAATAAAAGAAGCCTCTTCACAAAATCTGTTTTAATTAAAGAGGCTTCTTTACAAAATTCCAACCTATTAAAGCAAATTCTTTATAATTATTCCTCTCTCTCTTTCTTTCTTTTTTTTTGTTTTAAATGTCTAATTAGCAAACAAACAAGTTTACTAGATAGGAAGAAGAAAAACTTTAAAATATTATTATTAACACAACCTTGGTTCAAACCAAACTCACTGGGGTTGATCTTTTATTACAAAATTTTATTTTTCACAAAAAAGTAACAAATTTCATATTTTTTTTTCTTACCTTTTAAATAAAATGGGGCTTTAAAAAGAAAAAGCCTTTATTGATCCCTGGATAAGATACAGATTGCAAAAAAGATTATACAATGAAATTAAATTTTTAAAACAACCAATCACTGTATCAATGTTAAAAAAATTTCAAGATTTATCATTGTGTTTTCCTGCTCCTACTCCTCCATGTTTTCATACCTTTGGGTGCAGGAAGACACAATGATAAAACTACCAGTCAACCACTAAAATCGGGTTTGTAGGTGGCTTCCACCAAGATATGACTAGGCAGACCAGTTGCATTTTAATATGCTAATAGAGTTCTCTCTAATCCTGGAATTTCAGCCGCCAACTTGATGATTAGAGGTGATAGTCTGTGGAGCCACCTTCCAGTCTATGATCATTTAATAGTTTTAAGCAAAAATCTATTAAAATAAACCTAGATATGGGAACCCCGCTGTTTTCAGTAGCATATTCATGTTCTGGCTGTTCTTGCAAATGAATTTCAGATTTATATGATCTTATATTTTTAAACAAATTTTTTTTACAAACAAAGTAAGATGAACATTATAGTGATTCATGATCTAAGTTCTGACATTTAGCTCTATATTACACTTTCAATTCTAACCTAAAGTTCTTGAGACAAACCATAATAAAAAAAAAAAAAAAAAAAAACAATGTTCTCTAGTGATAGTAATTTTTATAACTATAACTTATATTCTTCTTTTCCTTTTTTTTTAAATAAAAAAATTTGGTAAAAAACCCCCACCGAAATTTATCAATTAGCTGTGGCCAGTGCTGTCGTTGGAAAAAAATATTTGTGGGAACTCACCTTGTCATAGAATAGATGTTCATGCTATACCGGATTTTTGCTAAGCAAAAAGCCAATTTAAAACATTTAGCCAAAAGTAGACTTTGTTTAATTAACAGTGATAATTATTATATTCTAGTTTTTATAGTATTGTATTTGTATAGCATTCATCTAAAAGCATTATTTAATCAGTCTTATAATAACATTTTCCATCATGAATCAAAATTTAATTGAAATAACAGAAATAAAATCCATTATATTAATTACTGCCACATCTTCTAGAAGTGTCCCTAAAGAACGATAATGAGAGGTGTTTTCTGTGCCCTTTGATTTACGACAAGCTGTCTCGTCTGCTAATCTTCTTCCTGATTGCTACCAAGATTTCACATATGGCTTAGGACAAAATTCTTTTAAGTGGAGTCCTACACGGCTTATGAATATAAGTGAATTGGCTTTTTCAATAAGGAATGAATTTCTCGCATCGATCACAGGGTTCATACAGAGTTGGGAAGAAAAAATCCAAGGAGTACGCGAAAAATCCAAGGAGTCCAAAAAATTTTAAGGATTTGCCATTTTTTGTTGTTGCTTTTATGTGCTGCATCGTTATGTGGTATGCACACTCCAATTTTTAATGCCCAATTTGGAGAGAAAAACATTTCAAAAACAAATTTTACTCTATTAGAATATAATTGTTAGTGCTGAAATTGCACAGTATTCACAATATATTGCTTATTGATTTTGTAAGTTTAAATACAAAATTGACAATCTACTTTTTTATGCAGTGACCAATGGTCATGTCACAGGGGTGATCTGAGTAAAAAAAAAATTCTGAAATTCACAGCAAATCTTCTGAAAAGTTACACCAGAGAGGGGGGGGGGGGGTGAAATCTACTCCCGACACTAGCTATGCGTTTTCTCCTTGGCTCTTTGACGAAATTCGCGTTTTAACGCGATCTTTTGACGAAATTTGTGGGTTTATACACGCTCTTTTGACGAAATTTGTCGATTTTTCGCGATCTTTTGATGAAATTTGCTGTTTTTTCGCGATCTTTCGACGAAATTTGTGGGTTTTCGCAATCTTTCGACGAAATTTGTGGGTTTTTTCGCGATATTTTGATGAAATTTGTAGGTTTTTTCGTGATATTTTGACGAAATTTGTAGGTTTTTTCGCGATATTTTGACGAAATCTGTGGGTTTTTTCGCGATTATTTGACGAAATTTGCGGCATTTTTCGCGATTATTTGACGAAATTTGCGTTTTTTCGTGATCCTTTGACGAAATTGGTGTTTTCCCCGCGATCCTTTGACGAAATTGGCGTTTTCCCCGCGATCCTTTGATGAAATTGGCTATTTTTCTGCAAGCGATTGACAAAATTAATTTTTTTCGGCGACTATATGTTCGAATTTTCGGATTGGTGACCGATTTTTAAAAATTTTTCAGGAATGAATGCCTCACATTTTCGGAAAATTCTAACTAAAATCACCCCTAGGTCATATAAATAGACATTAGTCAAACCCTAAACACTTATTATGTATATCACATGCATGATACATCTTAAAGAAAATTTTAAAAGGCAAAAAAAAGAATGCTAAATGCTATACAAGAAAATGGCTGTACAAGAAAAAATATAACAAGTTTTGAATTTATTCTTTTAGAACAGCGATAATCGCTTTCTTTAAAGGTGAAAATTTGACAAATTCGCATTTTTTTCGCGATCTTATGATGAAATTCGCGTTTTTTTTCGCGATTTTCATATAGAAATTCTGTTTTTTTCGCGACTTTCTGGCAAAATTCGCTTTTTTCGTGATCTTTTAATGGAATTCGCGTTTTATTTTAATTGTTTAACGAATCTAACGTTTTTTCGCGATCTTTTGATGGAAACCGCGTGTTTTTGCGTGATCCTTTGGGGAAATTCGCGCGTTTTTCACAATCCTTTGGGGAAATTCGCGTGTTTTTCGCGATCTTTTGGGGGAAATTCGCGTGTTTTTCACGATCTTTTGGGGAAATTCGCGTGTTTTTCACGATCTTTTGGGGAAATTTGCGTGTTTTTCGCGATTTTTTGAGGAAATTCGCGTTTTATGCGATCTTTAGAGGAAATCTGCTTCTTTTCTCAATCTTTAACGAAATTAGTGTTTTTTCGTGATCCTTTGAGTAAATTCGCTTTTAAGAAATTCATGTCTTTTTAAGAAATTAGTTTTCCCGCGATTTGTAGGCGAAATTCACGTTTTTTTCACGATCCTTTGACAAAATTTACGAATTTTTCCCGCGATCGAATGATGAAATTTGACGGTATTTTTTTGGAACATATTTGCGAAAAACGCAATTTTTCCGAGATTCTTGGCTAAATGCCAAACATCGATAAAATTTAAAATAAAGGTCGGCTAACAGTGTCGAAAAACGGACTTTATGAACCTAGTGGGAGCCCTGCTAGTAAGATTACCCTACCCAATCAATGTTGTGCTTCAGATGAATGACGTACATAAAGGATTTACCGTGAATTTTTCAATCGCGATTTTTTTCCCCTCGGCAGCAATATCGCTTGTGTCCGAAGCCGCAATAGAATATAAGGAGTTTCTAAGTAGTGGTTTGCTTATCTAAGTAGTTCTAAGTACTACTTGGGAATGTTTTAATTTCTAAGGAGTTTCCAAGGAGTTTGTGCGAACCCTGCGATCATGTCATTCATACAGCTGAATACTCTTTCGCAGGGGTGTAAAAATACCGGGCACCAGGTCGCCCGGGCGACTAAATTTTCAACACTGGCACCTAGATATGTCTTAGGAAATGAAAAATAATTCGTATTTATAACCTTGATTATTTATGGATTTTTTTTTCCATGCGCAAAGAAAAGAAAAGAAAAAAAAAAAAACGAAGTTCTCTTTCACTAAACTGGACTGATATTTACAGAACTGTTGGAAAAATTAAGGCATTGCAAATCACTATCGGGAGGATTGCGTAACTATTTGTACTTTTGAGGTGTTTAAAGAAGTTTTTAATGATTATTATTTGCATTTTACATCAGCACTTCCAATTTTTTTATATCAATATTTATAATTTTATGTAACATTACTTTTTTATACAAGGACAATTTATGTCATGTGTCAGATATATTTAATTAAAAAGAGTAATTTGTATGTACTATTATATTAACTTATACTGTAATTTCATTTTACAAATTTGTTATCGATAGTAACTGGCTCCTAGATTTTCAAAAAATTTTTACACCCCTGCTCTTTCGCATTCAGATGTTGAAATGAGTATAGTTTTTAGAGTCTGGAGAAGAGGATTTAGCTCTCTATGCTCATTTCCTGTATCAATAAGCTTGATAATTACTGTTATAATAAATAACAATAATTATCACACCGAGTGAAAAAAAAGAAAAGTTTGTGCTCGTGCGCGATATATATATATATATATATTTTAGATAACAAAGGAAATATTTCAGGGAACGACGTTCCCACCCAACTACAGCACTGGCTGTGGCATTATTAAATTTTGATATTTTAACATGGCCAATAATAGTACAGTAAAAGCTCCGTTATCCGGCATTCAAGTAACCGGAAAGCTCAACTAACCGGAAAAATTCGCAGAAATCGTTTATTTTTTTTCCCCCATAAACAGTTGAAAAATTTTTACTACTATTTTAGGAAATTTACTGTTAGCATTCTCAAATTATCTCAGCGATTAATTCGGCGTAAAACAGATCTGTGTGTATGTTCATAACAGTGAACATTATAAAATAAAAATATAGCATAAAGAACTGTCTATAGCTCGTTAGCGCAGAACAACTTCATGTTGCGTCATAGTACGAGATAGTCCGCCGCGCCGGCTGTTTTAAAGAGAGAAGGAGGGGGTGGAAAATGAAGACAAGAGAAGAGAGGCTTGATCTTTCTTTTCTGCTCTTGGCGAAACTAGATGGGGAGGGGGGGGGAGGGAGGCGTGATAAACGGTAGAAAGCTACATCTTTTCCGAAAACTGAACTGCTAAGTGAGGAAGTTAGGAGCATGAAGGAAAACTGTTTTCTAAGAATTGGGATGGGGATATGGTCATTTCAGATATCGTATTTTTTCCCTCAGATGCACAGTAGCCCCCCCTCCCTGGAGTTACTAGAAAATTCCATCTGTCTCTAGAACTTTCCATCTGTCCCGCCCATTTGGGTCTACACATTCAGTTTGACCAATTAGAATTTGACTTAAATGACGCTGATGCTTTTTTTTTTTTTTTCCCCCGTTTTGGCACATTTTTACTGCCATTCACTTGTGCTTAATCAGCTAGCCTAGTAAATTCCTCTCAACCTTTATTAATCGTGTTCTGTCATATTTTTTGTCAAATTAAAAAATGGCAGATCAGTCAAATCCTAATAAAAGGAAACGAGTTGTTTTAACCATAACTCAGAAGCTAGACATTATTAGATGTTTAGAAAGAGGGTAAAATAAACCACAATTGATGCGTATATTCAATATTGGATCCTCAATGATTTACGATATTAAATCGCAGAAAGAAAAGTTGATGGCATTTGCTTCCTCTGCAGAATCAAGCAAAGCAACGGATGAAAGGAAAACACGGCAGCAACCTCAGCATGAAAAACTGGATAAAAGTTTATATTAGTGGTTTCTATTAAAACGAGAAGAAGGAGTTCCTATTTCTGGGCCTATGCTGATTGAAAAAGCAAGAGGTTTTTCAGAAAAATTAAATATTGCGATGGAATGCAAGTTTTCAGATGGTTGGCTTTCTTGCTTCAAAAAACGCCATGGAATTAGAAAAATTGACATATCTGGGGAACGAAAATCAGCAGATAACGAAAGTGCAGAGGAATATTCTACTTTTTTTTGAAGATTTTATTAAAAAAAATAATATTGATCTAAACCATATCTATAATGCTGATGAAACCGGAATCTATTTCCGTTGCCTTCCGACCTCAACATTAGCTGGTTCTAATGAAACGTTAGCAGATGGCTTTAAGAAAAACAAAGACAGACTAACGATTCTGACTTGCACTAATGCAACTGGCTCCCATAAATTAAAACTGTTAGTAATAGGAAAGTTGAAGAATACAAGAGCACTTACAGGAATTAAACATCTCCCTGTAGTTTACACCAATCAAAAAAGTGCTTGGATGGATAAAGATATTTTTACCTACTGATTTAAAAAAGTTTTTGTGCCATCTGTAATTAGCGAGCTTGAAGCTAAGGGGAAAAAACTGGAAGATAATAAAATAATTCTTCTAATTGACAACTGCCGAGCGCATCCCAGCGAGGAAGAATTGAAATATGGCAATATTTTAGTAATGTTTCTCCCCCCCAATGTAACTTCTCTGATACAACCTATGGATCAAGGGATCATACAAAACGTAAAAATGATTTATCGAAAACATTTCATGCATAAGTTCGTAAATGCACAGACAACGGTGGCAGAATTTCAATCAGCTTTCACAATAAAAGATGCCATTTATGATCTTGCCACTGCATGGAATGCCGTAAAACCGAAAACTCTTCGAAGGGGATGAAAAAAATTATTATTTGCAGTAAACTTTTGTTCTGATTCATCAGATGAAGAATTTGAAGGATTTAAACCCAAGAAAAGGAACGAATTGCATGAAATTATGGAAACATTAAAAAATGGGCCTAATACTAACTTATCTCTATCGCAACTGGAAATGCCAGAAATCGAAAATTGGATACCTATAGATAAAAATATTCCTGTCACCGAAACTTTAACAGAAGAGCAGTTAATTAAGAAAATGACAGCTCCAGAGGAAGAAACAAACGATAGTTCCTCAGAATTCGAAAATGAAATCGAGGAGAAAATTTCGTGGAGTGAAGCTGAGAAAAGTTTATCTACTTTTTTAAAGTTTTGTGAAAAAAATTCGCAGTATTCGGCTCAAGAAGTTTTAGAACTGCATCTCATAAAAGAACGCTTCATGAAAAAAAAGAGAACTTTCTTTCAAACAGACGGACATCAGACATGCGTTTCATAGTATTCCTGGCACATTGAAAGAAACACAATCAAACGCACAGTAACTGCTGAGAAATTATATCCCAAACTTTTTTTTTTCTTTATTTACTCAAGAACAAGAACTTATTATTTTAAAAGAATTATGTAACGAAGATCTTTATACCATATTGTATTTTAAATATATTTACTCAAGAATATTTTTTTATTGGAATGTGTTTGGATCAACTACACTTAATTGGAAAGGAAATTAAAAAAAGAAAAGATGCTGCAGGGTAAGTTTCTTTCTTTTTGCTTCGTTTTATTTTGTTAGATTTTTATCAGTTCAAACTTTTTCTTCTCAGCCGGGAGATTGCATCAAAGTTTTGCGTTGTTGAATTAGCGAGGAAAAATATTTTTCATCAACCTAAACAGTAAACAGAAATAATAATAATATTATTCTAGATAAAAAGAAAGAACGAAACGGTACTCTTTTTCCCCCCTTACTTATTATATAAAAAAAAATTGCTTTCTCTGCTGCTAATTGCCCGATTGTGTTCAAATTTTCACCGAATTCAAATAATAATAAATTAGGCCATTTACCTAATTTTTATTAACATACAATGAGTTTTCAGAAATTTAGAAATACCCCCAAAAGACTTCACTATCTGAGCCACTCCAACAAGAAAAACAAAAAAAGCTAATGAGTGTAGTTTGTTTTTATCGTGATCGGAGAAGTCGGGCATTATCAGTTTGCATCTGATAACGTTTTTAGCTATGCAGAAAAGATTCATTATTACTGTGAGGTTAGTTGAGGTAACACAAGTGAATGATACCAAAGTTAATTTTCCAAGCTTCCATGTGCTTTTTCCGGAAAGGGGAGATGTCAAATTACAGGGTGGCTACTAAATACTGTTACACTCCAAAAAATACGAATTAATTTCAATCGTTTGAGAAAACAATTTATTTCTCTATTTTAGGGTTTGGCAAGCTTCTATTAGTGCAGACGAATTTGGTTATAAAGCGAATATTTAAAATTATTTTAAAGAGGGAAGCCAAAAGAATGATGATTAAACAGCTCTTTGATCGCAGGTTTTCCTAAGGTAAAACATTTAAGCAATTAAAATGCCCTGGATTTTATGGAACATTTATATATAAAACTATAAATCGATTATTGGATACTAATAGCTATGTAAATATCGATCTAGGTCCGGTCGTCCACGCTCAGTTCTCACAATAGAGCACATCAAAAGAATTTGCGAAAAGGTGTGAAGAAATCCACAACGTTCTGCAAATAAAATGGCTGCAGAAGAGAACGTGAATTGCAGAACTATGCAAATTATTATAAATGAAGATCTGGGTTATTGCCCTTATCGCAAAAGAAAAATTCAAGGATTGACTGCTGCACGAAGTATAAAAAAATTACAAAGAAGGAAGAAATTGATGAAGCGGCATGGTAGGAAAAGTGTTGGCAGAATAATATTTTCTGATGGGAAGCTATTTTGCACTTAACAGTGTTATAATGCTAAAAATGATATCGTATATCTAGCAACCCTCGAGGATATACCTGAAACCTTTCGAATTGTTAAACGCTTTCAGAACAAGATTTCTGTTATGGTTTGTGCTGCAGTGTCAAACAATGGAAAATTGCCTTTGAAGTTCATCGATAAAGGGATAAAAATCAATGCGAATATTACAAACAAGACATATTGACTACACATTTATTACCACATGCTGACAGGTTGTACCCCCCAAAAAATTGGATATTTCTGCAAGATTTTACATCTTCGCACCGAGATAAATCAACACAGACTTGGCTCCCTGTCACCTGTCCGAATTTTATCATGCAAGAAGATTGGCCACCTTCTTCACCGGATCTAAATCCTTTAGATTATTGCGTATGGGGATTTTAGAGGCTAAAGTAAATAGCAACAAACACAGAAGTTTGGACTCTTTCAAAGCTTCCATATTGCGTGAATGGTACCGACTACCTCTTAAAATGATTCGTGCCGCAGTCGGACAATAGCATAAGAGATTATCTTTGGTAATCGATAAAGATGGTGGTCAATTTGATTAAAATTATTTCCGATTTAACTTTCATCTTTGATGTTCATCATGTTAGTGTAGTTATCATTTCCTATTTTATATTTGCAAAATAAAATGACTGAATATTTGTAACAGTATTTAGTAGCCACCCTGTATAAATAATACAACTTTATAAAAGATTAACAAATAAATATAGAAATTTGTTTACTTTTATTTTTTATTCGGAAAGAATAACTTTATCAACTGCAAATTTAATAATAGTAATAAGAGTTATTTGATCGACTTCCTAATGGCAGGAAAATAGCCTAAAAATCATTTTCCAGTTTCATTTGTACGTCGATGCCCCCCCCCCCCTTCTTTCCTGACAATTTTTTAGCGTTCAACTATCCGGACTTTTCAAGTATCCGGTAATCGGCGTTTCCCGAGCATGCCGGTTAGTTGAGCTTTTACTGTAATAACAAAATAAATAATAATAATACAACGTTTTAATTCCTTGTCATCTTTTAAAATGCAAAATGATATCTTTGAAGCCAATGAAAGGAAAAGAAAGAAAGTCTGTGTCTTGCTTGATACGGTTTTATTATGAAAACATTAAGAAAATATTTTTAAAACAAAATATACCGTTACAACTAGAAAAGTTTTATGAATAATAGGGTATTTATATTTCCATCTGGAAAACACAGATGGAATTTAAAAACTATATAAAAAGAAGAAAACATGAAAAAGAATAGGAAATATTAATATTTTTCTGAACAAAAGATGCCGACACAATTAAAAAAGTATTATGGATAAGTAGTTATTATTATTATTTTTTTTTCTTATGTTTTTGTCTAGGACACCAGAAGGCAGTTTAAAACTGCAAAAAAAAAAAAAAAAAAAAAAAAAACAGAAGACATGAAAACTACTACAAAATCGACATCCAGATATATTTATTTGAAATAGTAATTATTTATTAATATTAACACGGTGACTGACACTGAAGCTGAAAAATTTACAATGTTTTAAGTAATTTTTATTAAAGTATAATCCTGTAATAAATAAAAGTTAAGTAAATTTTACATAAATTTTCAGTAATTATTTAAAACAATATATATATATTTAGTTTTATATCATATTTTAGACCACCAGTCATCGATGAATGATGCGTTCTAAACTGAAAGTTCAGTGCCAGTCACCGGTGACCGACGTGGCACTTAACGTCTTAATAAAAACATAAAAAAAAAAAAAAAATAAAACTGGAAAGGTACCCTGAATAAGTGTGTATTTTTTTGCATTTTCATCTGGTAAATAGGTATGAATGGCAGTTTCAAAAGGCAGAAAAATGGAATGTTTTTCCCTTCATTTGCTTGAAAAACTGAGCATTTTCTGAGCACAAGGAATGACTATTCTTCAGGCATAAAAGTGAGAAATCAGGAAGAAAGGTGGAAATTTTTTCCATCTATTCAATGTCGCCAAACTTGTATCCTTTAGACACATTTTAATAGTTATTTCAAAAAAAAAAAAAAAAAAAAATTAGAACTGGAAAGGTACCTTGAATAAGTGTGTATTTTTTTGCATTTTCATCTGGGAAATAGGTATGAATGGCAGTTTCAAAAGGCAGAAAAATGGAATGTTTTTCCCTTCATTTGCTTGAAAAACTGAGCATTTTCTGAGCACAAGGAATAACTATCCTTCAGGCATAAAAGTGAGAAATCGGGAAAAAAGGTGGAAATTTTTTCCATCTATTCAATGTCGCCAAACTTGTATCCTTTAGACACATTTTAATAGTTATTTAAAAAAAAAAATTAGAACTGGAAAGGTACCTTGAATAAGTGTGTATTTTTTTGCATTTTCATCTGGGAAATAGGTGTGAATGGCAGTTTCAAAAGGCAGAAAAATGGAATGTTTTTCCCTTCATTTGCTTGAACAACTGAGCATTTTCTGTGCACAAGAAATAACTATCCTTCAGGCATAAAAGTGAGAAATCGGAAAAAAGGTGGAAAATTTTTTCCATTTATTCAATGTCGCCAAACTTGTATACTTTAGACACATTTTAACAGTTATTTCAAAAAAAAAAAAAAAAATAAATAAATAACTGTACATATGACTGTTATTTTCTTTTTGTAAATTAGATAAACACAAATTGGATTATTTTTTGTAAATTAGATTAAAAAAAAAAAAAAAAAAAAAAAATTAACTAACAATAAATGTTTAGGTTTATTGAATCAAGAAAGAAAATTGAAGGCACTTTTCTAAAGGCATAAATCCAAATATATCTGATGAAATTATGTAAAGTACTACAGCGATTAATTTTTCAAGACATTTTCGGTGGTTTAGCTGTAAGATTTCGACCTTCTTTCAAAAGAAAATAAAAGTTCTCTATGCTAAAGATATGCATGTCAAATTGATTTTTTCTCTAGAAATACATCTTCAAATGCATCCTCAAATTACCCAAAAGTGTTGTATAAATAAGACAAAACATTCCATTCCAAAAAGAACCCCATAGAAACTGCCTTTCCCTTTTAAGAAGCTTTAAAGAACTTAATTTATACATCACTTTCAGATGCTTATATTAAAAGCTCACTTTTAATTTGATTGATCTTCTGTCCAGCAATTCAGAAACAAATTCCAAGGATTTGAGAGGACAAAATATCTAGTTATTCAAATTTCCAGACCCCCCCCCCCCCCCCCTTATATGCTTCTAATATTTTCTTTGCATTTTTGTGTTAATCCAGAAAGTGGCCAAAATCTCTTTAAAAAAGGTGGAATCCTTTCATGCCTGATCCTTATGCTAGCAAACTGCCTAAAGTTGAAGCCAAAAATTAATATCTTGGCTAATTATTAAAAAAAAAACCGAAAAACAAGTGGGTAAGTGTGATAACAGATCGCACAGAGGGATTTGTTTAATATTCCTTTAAAACACTTTATCCTTTTGCGAAATCTGTTAGTTCCACATTTCGCAACCAGGGGGCGCATTCTATTCTACACAAACCTCTATCCAAAGGAAACTCAGTTTTACAACCTATCCGTAGGTATATTAGTCGAGGGGTTCGGGTCTATAGCACTACGAGATAGGTAGGCGCCCCAGGAAATTGCACGGAACATTCTTTTATAAGCCTTTTATTATGTGTTATGAACTATGTCAAAGTTTCCAGCAGATCGACTTGTTAGATTTCATAATTTTAACAAAATTGCGTTATGTTAGTTGCAAATTCCACCACCAGGGAGCGCACACTATTCATAACAAAAGTGTATCAGATCGAAACTCTGTTAAACAACCTATCAGTGGATGTGTTACTCGAGTTGGTGGCGGCCTTAAGCGAGAAATTAAGAAATTTGCTGAAAGTACTATTCGGAAATAGTGGTAACTAAAATTTTGACATTTTTAAATTTCATAAGCAGCACGTGTCTGAATATATCATAGTCCTCAAAAAACGACATCTAAAAAGGTCGTAAACACTAATTTTTAAAAAAGAAATCCAGTGCCCCTCCCCTGCCCTCCCTTAACAGGAAATTGCATGCACCATTATTTTATAAGCTTTTTATTATGTGTCATGAAATATCTTAAAGTTGCAAATGGATGACCTTGTTACATTTCCTAATTGTAACAAAATCACGTTACGCTAGTTCTGCATTCCACCACCAGGGAGCGCACTCTATTCTTAACAAAAGCATATCTGAACGAAACTCCTTTGCACAATCTCTCCGTAGATACATGGTCGGGAGGGTGGCGGTGCGGTCTTAACCAAGAATTTAAAACATTTTCTGCGATAACAAAGGCTAAGATTTAATAAATAAATCTAGCCCCCCCCCCCCCGCCACTCCTCGAAATATCACACTCCATTCTTTTTTACACTTTTTCTTATGTGTTATAAAGTATCTTAAAGTTTCGAACACATTGAGTGGCGGTCTTAACCAATAATTTAAGATATTTCCTGAAATTGCTATTCGGAAATAGTGGGATGAACACTTATAAACCTACAAACTTTTTCATATTGAATTATTAATACTTATCTCATAGAGCGCCGTCGAAACACCCCACGCAAATTGTTAGATTTCCTAATTTAAATGAAATCTCTGTTAAAAAAGCACGCGCCTCCATCTTAATCTGGCATTTGATGGAAATAAAAGGAATTAATAAAATAATAATTAATATCTCAGCTCATAATGAAGCTATCTCTTCGAACCGGGTATGTATGAAATCTGCGAGAAATTTCCAGCCCGGATGTCAAAAAATTTAATATTTAAAAAGTTTAAATTTCGTATTACTTTCCTCCCCTTAAATTTCTCCCACGCCGATATGTCTGAGAGACGACGACAGCTGCCTTCCGGTGAATGGAAATCTGTTTTCATTGTCTTTCCAAACACAGAATTTTTATCGATCGATTTTTAGTGGATTTTTTGCATTCTATCCTATGCAGAAATTTGAAATTTATACCAAAATAAAGTAGAATTTTTTCCGCGTATTTCTACACCTGTTACGAATTTGTACGACCGATACTTCGGCAGATCCGATTTTGCTTTTTAAAGGGTCACTTCAGTTATTGCTTAAATTACTCCGTGGTAACCCTGCACCGGCTGATTTGACGGAGCATCCGCCGAATTTACTGGCAACCCTTAGGAGAAACTGAGGAGGATTTCGATAACGTGTGTTCGCACCTGCATTCAAAAGGTTGACTGATTAATTTTAGAATTTAATTAGTCCGTAATTAGGTTAATTACCAACTTTTTCAAAATTTTATGATTTGTTGTTTGATGTGTGGTGTTCATCTATAAGTATGCAAAATTTCAAGTCTCCAACATGTATAGTTTCTGAGAATGGGCTCTGTGACGGACAGACAGACAGAGAAGCGAGACGAATAGGGTTTTGTCAGATGAACGAAACCCTAAAAATGAGCCTCAGGTGCATTTGGACCTGTTTTCGTCTATACTCATTCAATTTTTCAGATTTATATAGGGGATAGATTTACCTAGCCATCACCAACAGACTAAAGCTTTCACTTATTAACATAGGCATAGGGTAAAACCATAAGATAAAATCACAAAGAAAAAAAAAACTTTTTAGATTGGTTTTTATCTTAACAGGTAATATCATTTGTAATTATGGTATCTTTTTTGTTAGAGCAATGAAATTTTCTATTTAACCCTTTATGTACTGAATTATGAAATTTTTATCTTCCAAAGCATTTTTCTTGAATTATTATTTAAACTACATTAGAGGATTTACATAATCATTTAATAAATTTTAGAAGGATTGAGCAGGACTAATTAAATTTGAATTGATAGGGATTTTGTATAGAAATATTTCTGAATTGAAAAATTCCCCCTCGACACCAAGAAAACTGAAAAGATGCAAAGGCAAAATAAATCATTCTTTTAAAAGTATTTTTGTTTTGTGTAACCCATAATGCTTTTGGAATAAGATAAAGTAATGTATCGATAACTCATTCTAAACTGTATTACTACTAATCAATGAACTAAATGAATTTTATAACAAGTTATTTTAATGATACTTTAAAGTACCATCAGTAGATAAAGGGTTAAGGCAAGATTCTGATACAGACATGTTCAATTTTCACAGGTTTGACTTTTTTTTTTTTTTTTCTAAAATAATAATATTTATTGCAGAAAATAATATAAAATAGCATACATACATAGGAGAGATTTTGATTCACAGAACTCTATCAACTTTTTTGCTTGGACATCTATGGTTGGACCACCTTGTGTATAGATATACCCTGGAATAAATAAAAGCATTTCAACAAAAAAGTATGAGTTACTTTTTGGGTAAGCAAAGAAAAATCAAATCTGATTAAACTAAAATAAAATCTTGATGCATTTTATAACTTTTACTAAAATAATAAATACATAGTCTCTTTATAATACATTAAAATTTAGATTTAGGACTCGCAAAATCTTTCAAAAGTGTACTTTTCAACTCAGGTCATGATATAATTCTCTCTTTTGACCCCCACTTCCCTGTCTATGACTTTTCAAGCACATATTCAATAAAGTATTTATGCTGAGAAAATTTTATGAAATTTATTAGCTCAGAAGATATTAATGAAATTTCCTTTTTTATAATCAGAAATACAATAAAAATTACAGCTCATCAATTTTCAGATTATGTGATTACTTAATTAAAGAAGTTTATTGTGGTTTGATCTTTTGGTTGTTAACAGTCAACAATCAACAGACCATAGACATAGAGTTTTGAAAATTAATTGGTGGGGCTCAACTTGATATGTATAATTCTTCCACACAAATACATGTAGGGGAGTCTGGGACACAGGGGACCACTTTTACAGAGTTTACATTTTTTTCTCTCAACGGAAAGTGCAATCTGACTGAAAATATTCCTTAAACATGCCTCAGATTTTTTTCAGAACATAGTGTCCAATACATCTTTCAAAAAGAAAAAAAAAAAAAAAAAAAAAAAAAATTGTATGCATTCATAAAGTGGACCAGTGTGCCCCAGAAGCGAGGCACACTGGTCCACCCACTGGGACACAGCGTAAGTACACAATTTAAATTAGTTTTTTTATTAATCTTAATTTCCCCTTACATCCAAAATAACATAATAATGCTCATTTCCAAGTAACAGTTTCAAACAAAACAGAAAAATTATCAAAAATATGCATTATATTTTTTAAATAATAACAGATTAAGATACAGGAATCGTTGCAAATAAGATGAAGTAAAATCGAGTCATCACACATTAAAATTTGCAAATGAAACTTCAAAATACTTATGAGCCTGAAATTTTCTTGAAATACTTTTGGGTCTGAAGGTGACATTACGAGAACACTGATATGAACAACAGATTAATAACCATAAAGCTTTCATTCCAAATTTCTTTTATGTGACATCTAAAATGAATAAAATTTCAGAACCTGCCGGAAATTCTTTGAGCAATAACAGGCTACAGTCAATAGGCTACTTTTATATTTTTTAAAAGCAGTAAATACAAACCAAAATATTTCTTACTATGCTAAATAAATTGCCATTTTTTTTGTTTACTTTATTTTACAGTTAAATAATTACTTTAAAACAATATTTTTTTTTATAGAGAATAAGCAATTATTAAATATTTTGAAAATTCTGCTTACAGGTAACAGAATAGATTGTACCATTGTACCCCAGCAGTAGGTGGTGATGAAGTTCAATACATTCTCATAAAAATGTTATTTAAAGCTTTCTTTTAAGCATATTAACTTTAAAATTAAATAAAAACAAATAACTTTTCAAAAAAGCTGTTTTATCTTATTGATCTATAACTTTTAGTTACTAAATAAAGAAAAGTATGATGATGAAAATTTTTACTAGATTTATTAAGTTAAATAACACTATAAAAAGTGATAAAATAACTTTATTAAGGTTAATGATCGTTTCATCGCACAAACGGCGACATTTTCAAAATCATTCATGATAGAAAATCTTTACACATAATTTAAAAACAATAAATACAGTAAACAATGTCACGAGACATGATGCATAATGAAAAACATTGCAAACATAAAATTAAATTAAATTAGCTATTTGCAAGCGTGGATTAATTTATTTTTTTTAGAAGCTCAAAACAAGCAGTCAGTATGAATTGGTTCATGGTGAGCTAACAACGTGTTCTGAAGGCTATAAATAATCAATCTTGCAATCAATTAGCCTAAAAGAAAAGGTATAAATATTTAAAAATAAATAAAATATAAGGGGTGGCCTACTCTGTACTTAGGTTCACTGTACCTTCCTCTCCCCTATATGAGTCTAAAAGAGATCGATTATCAATTTAATGATGCTAATTTAACTCCTTTTTAAAGAAATAAAACAAAAATTTATACTGATAAATAAATCATAAGTTAAATAAAATGTTAAGGCAACAGAAACATTCAGATGTACAGACTCGTTTATAAAATAATATAGTGTACCTGCTGTTATCCGTGAATCATTTATAATAAAATCACAGCAAAAATTAACGTTGAATAAAGTCTTTATTATTTTGGATTATGGATTTTTTTCCTATTTTCATTTTTTATATCAAAAGTTCAAGCTTTTAGCATTTTATTTTAATCGGAAAATGGGAGGGGGGGGGTGTCATGACCCCCATGACTTACCCCTTGGATCCAGCATTGATTAGATTACTCAGATTAAGAATCAGATTCAATTAAGATAAAAAAAAAAGTTATCTAAATTTGAAAGAAGATTAGGGGGTCTGTTCAGACTTTTTTCCCAGGGTCCTGTTTTTATGAAAAACTTTTTACATTTGTGAAAACTCATCATAATTTTGTGAATTTGAAATGACCATTATATTCAGGTTCTTCTTTATACATTTTAAGAAGATATATGTCTATAAAATACACACATTTTTTTTATATATGTAAAAGTGACAGGTCGGATTTTACTTTTAAATGTCCTAATTTGTGAAAGATTCAGTTTAGAGATGAAAATTTTTTGTGAAAGTCCTATTTTTAATACAAAAAAATTTGTGAAGGGTACTGTTTTAAGGTGGCAAGTTTTGTGAAGGGTCCTTTTTAAGATAAAATTTTTTGTGAAGTGTCCTGTTTTGAAATGAAAAGTTTTGTGAAGGGTCCTTTAAAGGACCCAATTTCTTCCTAAACAGATTCCTGAAGACAATTTATAAAAATCTCTAAGAAACAACAATTCTGCATAAAAATCAATGCCCAATTCTAACTAAATATGCTTCCAATTTAAATTCTAAATTTTGGTAACAAGTTATACCATGATTATGACAAGATATCAATCAAAGAACATGTCAAACTGGCACTGTATGGCAGATTTTCTGGAAAAATTTTGAAATCTATCGAATGAAAATATCATTCTGAATAACTGGTTCCTTATAGTATATCCACTGAAAATCTTCTAAAACAGCTTTCGTAAAATAGCTTCACGAAGAACCCACGAGTGCCATCTATTGTTCACAATATAAAACTTCGGTACTACTTAGTTATCCTGTCGACCAATTTCGCCAAATTACACAAATTGATATAATTTTTATTTTAAATAACGAAAGAACAAATAAATTAATATAACATTAATCAAAATACAAATAAAGCGTTGAAATAAAAATCACTTAATGATGTAAACACGTGTAACTTGCTTAAAGTCACGTGAATGTGACATTTACGATCAACCATTATTGGCATTTAATCTTATAGTTTGGCAATAGATTTTTGGTCGATGGGATAAATAAGTAGTACAAAACTTCACATTTCCCCTTTGTATTCATGTATTACTTATCATTCTGTGTTGTTTATTTTTGAAAATATGGGATTTTGAAATGGGATGATTCATTTTAAATAATCCTTATGACTTATCACCTATGGCTGGCTAAATAAAAGTACAAAATTTTTTTTTCTTTGTACTATTAATTCAAGCTACAATGCTCTGGCTCCTGTATCTCAGATATTCAATTAATTGGGTCTCTTTTTAGTAATATATTAACAGGGAAAATTTTTATGCATCTTATTACGTTAAAGAACGCCCATTCTTAGTGTTGACATGAGAAAAAAAACAAGTAAATCCATAATGGCATCTCATCTGACATTGTAAAATTTAAAATACTCATAATTTTAAGGTCGACGAGGAATAGAATATTTAAATGAAATGTAATAAATAGTACACATATGGACCTTCATGGCACAGATGTCATTTACACCCCCATTTTGGCGCGATTTTTTTTCGACGCCAATTTGGCTAAAACCTCGTTACCATATCATCTATATCCCGGTTACCATATCAAGCAAAATAATAACGACACTTTGCTGCCAGTTAAGCACCTAGTGTGTATATGACATTGGCGTCAGAAAAAAATCGCGCTAATATGGAACGTATATGATATCTGCGCCACCTTCAATTATGACAATTAAGAAAAGTGAATTAATAACATAAAATATCACTGAAGCGCAAAGGAAATTTATTAAACAGTCTTGCTAGATCATAACTTCAAGGATCAACTTAATTGTTTAAGATTTCTGTATGTTCACACAGGAAAGAGATATGCCTAAAATTATACCAAAACAGCTTTATAAAACTAATAAAGGTATATCATTATTTGCCGAAAAAAACTGTGTTAAAAATTGACTTTAACATGAAAGCAACGGTACTTTATTTTTTGTAAGAGCGGAATAAAAGTAACAAACTAATAAGGGATCATTCTAATATTAGTAATTCGTGCTGCTCACTTTTCAGATTAATATTTTGAATTTAGAGCAGTCATTTTAAAGCAGTAAAAAAATTACTTAAGTTTTAAATATGTAAAATTCGCAATTGTCATTTGTCAACAAAATGCAAAACGGTTGATTGGTTGTTGATTTATAGAAAGATACTACACTTCAAAAGAAACCATGGAGCTTTAGAAGTTAAGATAGATTTGAGTCGGCATCTATATTAGAGTACCTTTATCTGTAACAGATTTGAACCAGTTCACCTGGTCAAGGTAAAAACTTCTAGCGAAAGAAGGGAAGACTCCGTAGACATAATGGAGGATATTCCAAATATGGGTTCGAGGCTGAAAAAAGTCACGTGATACTGATAATTTACCCAAGGAACTTCTAACTGATAAGAAAGGAAGATACTACTACTTTGCCTCATGAACCGTTTCATTGGCTAGCGGGGATTTAAGGTGCGTTTTCACTGGTCGTTCTAACGACCTAAAAAACCCTAGTGATCCAGAACCTTAACCTAAGAGCGTTTTCACTGGTTTCAGATAAAAGCCTTACGCCAACCAATCAAAGGCAAGTTTTTACTGCGCAAGCGTCTACTTTACGGCTTTACTGTCTACAGATCGATCAGATGTCCTGTCAATTGTAAACAAATAATTCTTTGTTGCTGTTGTCATTGTTAGTTGAAAATATTTTGTATAGAAATTAATCGAAAGTTTTAACTGTTTTCTCCACTAAAGGGCTTTAAAAGTACCCACAAATCATTGTTTAACCAAACTTCAAATTGTAGCAATGGAGTTATATTCCTAAATTAAATAAAAACACTAAGTCACTATGATTTATGCATTTAAAAGCACATTGAATAAATTATTTTTCACACAAGTACGTGTAGAGATCGACACAAATTTAATGCTGCTTTTTGAATTCCCTTTTAAAAAAATTAAGTGAAATTTGTTAAATAAATCACAGATTAAATAAAACGTTAAGATAATGTAAAAATTTGAATGTTCAGACCCGCTTGGGAGACAACACTATGAAGGGATGTACTCACTGTTATTTGTGAATCGTTTTTCATAAATCACAAGAAATGTTAAGAATGTTTATTTTTATTTTATTATTTTTTTGAAATATGGATTTTTTTTCTATTTTAGTTTTTTACAAAAGTTCAAACGTTTAAAATTTTATTATAATTTTTAAAGAATGGAAAATTTAGAGGATTAAAAATTCCCAATAATGTTTATCTCTGTAACAAAAGAAAAAGAAGAAAAGAATAGCAAAATTCAAGGAAAAAAAATATCTGTGAAAAAACTTCTTTAAAGCTTAAATAAAATAGTGTAAAATAAAAAAATAAAACCTTTTTTATATAAGAGTGAAAAAGAATCTATTTTAGAAATTAGTGGCGGGACTTGGGACCCATGAGCACATACAACTCTATGCCTATGTGAGACTAGCATTTAGATACACTGGGCAGATTCTCTTACCATATCACAACAATATAAAATTATCCAATATAGTTACATCTACTTTTTGTGACCCCCCTCTCCAAAGAAAAAAAAAATTCACAGTAAAATGCAAAATAAATGTACTTAAAATTGTAAGTTTTACTTTATGATTTCACATCAGGGATGCAAGTCTTCGATAAAAGTTTTTTCTTTTTTAGAGGGTGGGAGGGTAAACCCTTTTTTGTTATTGAATTGAGAAAAATAAATTTTTGTAAAGAAAAATTGAATTCAGTTGTTTAAATTCAAAGTAAACATTTAATAATCCATTTTTTAAATGTCCTCCTGCTATATTATTCTCGTGAGCTTGTTTTGTTTGCAAATTACACATTTTAAATTCCAACTATTTTTTCTTATTCTGTGAAGTCGCTTTTATGGAAAATAATTTTGTGAGGAGGCTTCTTTTATAAAGAAGAATAAAGGGGTATAAATCTTTGACATACACATGATTAACATAATGTTAAACACAAGCTAACATAAAAGGTACTTTTATGTTAGTTGGAAGCAAATCTTGCAATTATTTTTCCCTTCGGCAATAATACTTTTTAGTTTTCACTTGTGTAAATTAGAAACAATGTATTAAAGTTAAAATAACATATTTTGATTCGTTGTATTATTTCTCATTATTATTATTTTATTCCTTTTTTTAATGAAATAAGTGAAAGGCACATATTTTAAATGTATGTAATATATGTATTTTAAATGAAAAATTTGCATTTCAAATAAAATGAATGAGAGGTTTATATTTTAAAAGAAATGAATACAAATGATGACAATAGGAATAATATTTAATGGTTTATCTCAGGGCCGAAACTAGAGGGGGCATGTGCCCTGGCTGACAGAACGGAAAACGAAGGGGGTGCCAACTGAATTTTGGTTTTTGATTTCTAAAGAACCTACACTAGTCACGTGAAGAGACTTGCAAGCTAAAGTTAAATATGGGAGCATTCTTTTCAAATTTCTCGCTTGCATTTTAATATTTTTAAATGATTTTTTTTTCTTTAGGTAGCTGAGTTTGATTTTTAACTTTGTTAGGTTGTACATTTTTGATTTTGGTTGCAGTTTTTTTTTATGAGGCTATTTTAGCTTTCGGAACCGGTTCAAAAAGTGAAAGTAACTTTGTATATATATATATAAAGCTGCAACCAAAATTTAAAAAGTAAACATTTACCCAGTTAGGGATCAACCTCAGCTATCCCAAACAGAAAAAATCATTTAAAAATATTAAAATGCAAGTGAGAAATTTAAAAAGAATGCTCCTATAAGTTTAACATTATCTTACGAGTTTCTTCATGTCACTGCCTTTGGATTTTAATTGATCGATATTTGACAAAGTTGATTACGTAATTTAGTATTATGTATTTTTTTTTGTTACATATTTTAAATTTCAAATAAGTCGGCTATTAGAATTAAAATTCTCTTTGTAAATTGACTTTGCGGAGACCGGGAAAGGGGGGGGGAAGCAAAATCTATGTTTATGCCAGGTGAAGAAAGGCTAGTTTCAGCCCTGGTTTATCTCATGTGCTTGACTGACATAAAGTACCCGAAAATGTTGTGAATTTGAACAATCGAGTCAATTGGCATAACAATGATTTCACTAATCAATATATCTCCAACCATAACATGCCAATAAAACATGTTGTGTTGCCTCTCAGTCAGTTTAAATATTAAACTATGATAGTTGCTACTAAATAAGTATACAAGAAATTTTTTTTTTAATTTAAACTGCTCTTTTATAAACATTTATAAGTATCATGCTTAATTTCAGGACTGTAATTCATGTTGGTTCAAAAAACTTCTGTTACAATACATTAATTTGGAATGACTAATTATGGAAAATTCACCACTTTGACTTGGTAGAAAGCATAAACTACTGAATTTATTAAAAAAATTATTTTTTTCTCTCTCTTTTTTTCAGATATGACAATAGAAAAGGCGAAAAAAACATTTTTTAAACTATGAATTGAGAATTTCTTTAAATTATTTTTCCAAAGTTTAATTATAATTTACTTAATATTAAATTATTAATTGATAAAAGCAGATTAAAAAAAATATTTCTTTATTTTTGTAATTAAAAATTCTCTCTTTATTTTTTATTTATATTTCATTTCTTACCTTTAAATTGTTTAAAATATTTCATTGTTACAGTTTCACAGCCAGATGGCATATTTTAATGGCGCGGTTTGATGCATAATTAACTCTGCTGTTATTGTAACCATAAAGAATATTTGGTGATTTATCACCTGTGACTCTAATATAAAAATGCATTAAAATTAATTTTATAATTAAGTTCCTAAAAACACTAAAATTTATTGCCAAAAGAAGCACTCAGGTGTACATCATTTTTACAAATCTGGAACATTAGGTAAGACGAGTCTAGTCTTGGTAATAGCAATGAGATAATAAAACGAGAGTATCCTCTAGTATCGGTTTTGTGAATGATGGAGATCATAATAGTAGTGCCCCACCAGTGGCCGAGAGGTTCTGCTCTCGAAGCTAGTAGACGGGAAGTGCTGGTTTTGATCCCAATCACGCCCGTCGGCTTAATCGTTCGGAGTTTTCTTCGAACCTTAGTTTTCCAAGTTTAAATACTAGTTAGGTTCCCTTAGAAAGCCCCCCCCCCCTTTGGGCCTATATCCACCGTGCTGATAATTGGCCGTCATAAACACAACCAACCAACCATAATAATAGCTTCATATTTGCTTGTCTTCTAGATTTAAAAAACAAAATTTCTTTTTATGTCAAAATAATATATTTCTTCTTCGATTAAGAGGATGTCTTCGATCTAAAGAAACATGTTATGATAATTTTAGATATCTATATATGTATTATTGTTATTTATAAAGTACTATAGTATGAAAATATTTTAAATGGTATGAAAAATAAACACCATAATGAAAGAAATGTTTTAATTCTACATTCAAGGAAAATTTTCTGGAAGAGTATACTCTCGTTTCAAAGAAATTCAATTCTGATACTTAAAAGTAAGCAAAAGACACTTTACTCCATCCATTTCTTTTAAAATTATTAAAAGTTGCAAACTAATTTCATCTTTCTTAGTTTTTTAAATACATCAGTATGATCAGAAAGTTAAGGCTCCCATCCTTTCATGCGAAGACACTCACAAGCTAATGTTAAACCTATGGGAAGATTTAAAAAAAAAAATATTATTTGCATCTCGATATATATACATATATATATATATATTTTTTCATTGGATAGCCTGTCATTTTCTACATTCGACTCTTTTATTTTTTCGATATTTTGCTTGCAGTTTTTTTTTTTTTTTTTTTTAAGAGGACATTTTTACTTTTGGAACCGATTCCTAAAGTGAAAGTAAATTAATTAAAAAATCTGCAACCAAAACCAAAAAAGTAAAAAAATGGTGAATGCATGATATATTATTATATCGCTCGTGGGCTGCAATAGTGGCACAACTCAAAAAATCAGTTTCTGAGATTAATGGGTTTGAAGTTTCGCCTTGTAATGAAATGCAAAATTTACACGATTCATTGTTGTCATAAGTGTTAAGTAGTACTAAATGACTCCGTAAGGGTTCAATTAATAATGATGCAAAAAAAAAAGTATCCTCATATCTCGTGTTATATTGATGATAAATATGATTATATGATGATGCATTCAGATTATATCATACGTAAGGCAACAGCGGCACTTCTGCCATCTCTTGGTGAAATACTGAACTACAAGATATGCCGCTGTTGCTGAGCCGGAAAGAATACCAATCCGCAATGCTGGAGAGCACATTAACTCAAAATTCGTATTTTTTTAGTTGTGCCACTATTGCAGACCACAAGCGATATGTACAGCCATATATTTCTGCTAATTCTGTGCCAACATTTGCATGATTCAGCACAAAGTAGTGTGCATCTAAAGGAAAATAACCGAATATTTCTGTCAATGCCGCTTTTATAATTTTTGTTTTTACCCCCACATTATTCATAAATATTCTATTCTAAATGTAGTGTTGACTCTAGACCAATTTGGCAGGACGCAACCCTCAGCATCCCTTTTTAATTAATTTATGCATCTGGCAGCCCTTTTTAACTAGTGTTTGTGCCCGGTACACTTTTTTAATTATTTTATATACCGATATTCCATACTGCAATTTTTAATGCTCCCTTTCAATTTAAAAGTAAGATTTGTCAATCGGTTGAGTGAAGAAAAAAACAAAAAATTCGCCAGTCGGTTATGGGAGGGAAAAAAATCGCAAAATTCTTCAATCAGCCGCGGAAAAAAAAATGCTTAGTTCGTCCATTGATCGCATGAAAAGAAAACTTGAAAGTTTCACTAGTAAGTCGTGGGGGAAAATTAAAAAATTCACAAACTGTTTACGGAAAAAAATAATTAAACTCGTCGATTGGCTGCAGTGAAACTCATCAAAATTCATCCATCAACTGTATATTAAAAAAATCACGAGTTTTGCAAATCAGTTGCAAGAAAACCACCCCGCAAATTTCGCCAATCGGTAGAAATAAAATATCGCAAAATTAGTCAATCGGTTATGGGGGAAAAATTGCCTAAATCGTCATTCAGTCATCGGAAAAATTTGTGAAATTTATCAGTCAGTAAAAAAAAAAAAGAGAAATTTGTCAATTAGTTGCGGGAAAACATAGCAAAATTTCATTGATAAAAAAGGACTCTAAACAAACCACAATTCAAAATATTTTTGTGAACAAGGTATATGAGTGTCCTTTTTTAAAAATTCTTGCCTGGAATCCCTTTTTTCCTACAGTCAACACTACTCCGAGTATGCCAATAAAAAGGTGCTTTAAATTTTTATGCTTATATCAGCATGTTTCCCTAAACAATAATCTAATTTTATAATATAGTCTTTATTTTAATCTAAGTGTTTGTTCTAATTTAAATTTCAGCAATTGATAATAACTAAATTCCTTAAAAATTAATGTCTTAAATCAGAAAACATTAAATAGAATTTACTATTATCTAAGCAGTACATAATAGAACACACACAAAAAAAAAACAATAAGTGACTTACTTTTCATAAAGATAGGCAATACAGGAAAATAAAAAAGTAGTGTAGCTTCCATGCTGCATACAAAATGTGTTTTAGCCTGCAAGTTTGCATCTAAAAGACTAAAAGATTATTTCTAACCTAATAGTCTCCCAGGCGCATTCCAACGGGCCAACACAGGAGTAAGGCGCCAACAAGCTGCAACTCAACTAGATATTAGTTGACTTTGCTCTTTCAACATCGATCATCATCATGTTAGGACAATAATTGATGCTGCTGATGAACAGATCATAGCACAGCTTAACACCTATCATCCTTGTTGCATTTCTTTCATCAACTGAAGCAACTAGCAAATTAAAAGAGAGAAAAAAAATTAATACATGCATACATATACAGATATAGTTTTTAAAAAGCTAATATTATTTACTAATGACTAACTAATTATTAATTAAGAAATTTAAGTATGCTTATAGACAAAATTACAGATAGTTTTGCCACTATATCATCTAAATATTTATTACAGAATGCTAATTATGAAAAAACACTTAAAATGCTATAAATATTAGAATAAATTTATTGCATCATATTTTAAAAAATATATGATACTGCAAAATAGTTCTTTTGTTTACATTACATTTTTAATCAAGTTTTAGAATAAAGTTGTAATATAGATTCACAAAAGGTCTCAACACAAAAAACGGTTGAAGGTGAATACGTACACTAAGCCCAAAATATAACACAAAAATAAATAAATATTTGATTTAAACGGTAGATGTCAATTTTTTATTAAAGTACTACTCAAAATCAAATATGGGAAACTGAAAATAGCTGATTATATATATTTATTAAAATAGTATCATTTGTAACATTAACAAAAACCTCATAAAAGAATTTTATCCCTAAGCAACGATTTATAAAATTACACATGCTTCCACTTAGATTAGGCCTAAATTCCATCAAGTGTTACAAGACTTTAATTAAAACTACATTTAAATACATAAACAGTTATATTAATCCTTTAAAGTCCTACCTGCACATGCTTAAAATTGTTCTGGTGGACTTTAAAATCTTTCTACAAAAGATTATGTTTATTATACATATAAAATACTCACATCTAATTATAAGAAAGTTTCTGTCATAATTTTAATTGGAACAGATGTATTATAATCTCCTTTTAATTTTTGAAAGATTACCTTACCACTAATTTCTTTAAAAACATTATTTGCAATGTGACTTCACATTTAAATTTTTCCTTTTCTCTGTATTCATAATTATTAACAAAACAATAAGAGTAAAAAGCAATTGAAGAATCAAGATTTAACAAATTTCAGTTTCGGTCGATACTTAATTTTAAATCATACCAACTGTACCACGTAATTGCTCTTATGACACTAAATATAATTAAGAAAAACAAAAGCACTTTGTCGTCTTAAAACAAACTTTTTATCTTTTAAAAATGCTTTTTTTTTTTACTTTCAAACACTTAGTCTCATTCATATGAATAGAAATAACAAACCCTTTTTGCATCTTTTAAGAACACTTTTTTACTTCCAAAAAGAAAACACTAGAAACATTTAATACATAAAAACATATCTCCCCGCCCCCCAACTTTTTTTTCATCTTTTACAATAAAACCAATTAGTGTAATTGCTCTGGTAACAAACAAGATGGGGATACTATGTAAGGCTGGTTCACACTTTTTTTTTTTTGCTTAGTGGCAGATTTTAGGTATCAATACTTTTTCAATCAATGAAAATAATCACTCCGTCGCTAACAAGACATGCTGATTTAACTTAAAATACATTGAATAGGCATTTATTGGAATATGTATCGAATTGGAACGGTAACGTGTACAAATTTTTCGAAATGGGTACATAGAAAAGCTACGTATGGTCTGAATATCTCTCAACTGATTTAAACTTCATACAAAGTTATAAATCTTCATAAAAGTTTCAACATTGATCTTAAGAACAAAAAGAAAGATAGCATATCTGTAGGTGAAATGCATTAAAAATAAAATAAAAAATAGATGAGCAGGGTTGTTTTGCATAGAAATTTTGTTTACATGCTTGCTTAAAGATGCAGGATCAATTACCTACAATAAGCAAAACTGGATTGAAGTTTGCCTGTAATTAATTTTCCATTTAAATATCAATGGGCTACAGTAAACAATATCCTTCTTAAAACTTACAATTATTTTAAATGAGCAAAGGGAAATATAAATCTACATAGATCAGAAATATCATATCAGGTAACCGAATATAATCAATGAAGCAAGTAATTCATTTAAAGAAACAAATATTATTAAAAAAAAACTTTTATTCTTTGTATACTATTAACATTCAATAAAAATAAAATAATTTTGAGAACTCGACATATCTTCATTCTTATATCAGAAATGAAATCCTTAAACGAAGTATATAATTGGTATTCAAATATTAATAAAATGTATCTGATTACCAAAAATAGCGATATTTATCCTACAAAAGGGCAAGAATTTAAACAATCCGTATGGATTATCTACTATTTATTAAATTAAAAGACAATAATAAAAGATGATTTCTATTCAACATGTCAATAAAACTTACCATTTTGCTTCAATCACAAAAAATAGATTCCTCTTTGACGTAAAAAAAGAATAATTTTAAGTTAATACAACAACGCTATAAAGTATAAATATTACTTCGTACATTCACAACGCCGCCATTACTATAAAAAAGCTCTTTTTTAATTGGCTGCGCTTGGGTAAGCGGTGCTTAGGATTGAACAGAGTTCATTCCTTCAAAATCACGTTCTAACGACCTAAAATCTTGTGCTTAGGTAAAAAGTTAGCTAAGTTAGACCTTGGGTAGACCAGTGAAAACGCACCTTTACATTACACGTCTACGGAGCCTTCCCTTCTTTACGATACAAGTTTTTACCTTGACCATGTGATCAAAATGTAGATGGAATATCCTCCATTTAAATCCCCGCCAGCCAGTGAAACAGTTCATGAGGAAAGAAGGTTTGTGTCCAAACTATGGCAGCCTACATAACAGAGACAAGTCAACAAAAACAAGCATTAGCTCGGAGATAGCTCGGACCCTGAAAATAGGCAAGTCCTGAATATTACATCAGGAAACTCAACAAAGAGTGCACAAAGGAGTCACCAGGAGTTGAAACCGGTACCTCTACTACGCTCGAAAGCGATTAACGGAGCGATATCTTAACCACTCGGCTACAGCGCCTAGAAGATACAGTGTGGAAAACGGCTACAAAATAGTGCTAAAAAATTGAATCCCATAAATGTATAACGATGCTGAATAACATGATGTCGATCGTAGCGCCATCGTAGTGATTTAAAAATGATAGTCATTCTAAAAGAGACTCTTTAACAGATTTCACGTCATTCCTTAACTAAATTAGCTTATAACAGACTAAAATATATTATATTTATAGTTTCCGATATTTAACATTCTATAATTTTAGAAAACACAGGGTTTATATTGAAAAGAGTTACGAGATGGTGCTCGTATCAGCATATTGCCGCTGAGCATTGTTGGAGATTTATGGGATACAAGTTTTTAGCACTTTTTAAAGCATTATAGGAATAGCCGTTTTCCACACTGTATCTTCTAGGCGCTGTAACTCGGCTACTGAGGGCCCTTCAAAATCGTCCTTCTTACTAATCAAATTTCATTTTCGTATGTTGCCAATCTCATACCAAAGACAACTGACATTACTAGGAGTATAAAATATGAAGAGACGTCATCCATTTTATAGACCCCTTGCATTGACGTCACGTTGCTATTAGCAACGACTGACACTATAGCTTCTGGAGCACACACGTGGAGCACAGAACTCCCCGTTTGTCGTTAAAAGCACGTGTTATCTTTCTCTTTAATTTAGAGCTTCCTTATTTTAATTATTATAGTGTAAATAAGTCTAAAAAATCAAATGGAGAGCACCAAATTCGCCTTATATTTGGGCGCCATATTAAGTGATTTTAGACATGTGACGTCATGTGCAACCCGTCTATATGACTTGTTCCCTGCATCCGCCATATTTCTCGCGCCTTGCCCCAGAGGCTTAGTGAGTGGCTATCGCTCGAATACGCCATCTGGTGGAGAAAAGATGTAACTTCTTGCTTCCGGATGGTGCCGTACAAGCGCATTGCATTACATGTATTTTAAATTTGTTCAGAATGATTATTCTTTTGCGCAATTTCAGATTTCCTGTGGCGTTTGTGTTCTGTCTTATATGACAAAGTAAAAATTATACGAATTTGAATATGTAAAACTTTCAAATGCATTTACAATAAAGAATTATTTCAATGGTACTTTAGAATTAGTTAAAGGGACAATTTTCCTGTACCGAAGGCTGCAAGCAGCACCTCTATAGGCCGTGTTAATGGAGGATATTTCATCTACATTTTGATCACGTGGTCAAGGTAAAAACTTCTATCGTAAAGAAGGGAAGGCTCCGTAGACGTGTAATGTAAATCCACGCTAGCCAATGAAACGGTTCATGAGGCAAAGTAGTAGTATCTTCCCTTCTTATCAGTTAGAAGTTCCTTGGGTAAATTACCGGTATCACGTGATTTTTTTCACCCTCGAACCCATATTTGGAATATCCTCCATTCCCAATAGATGGAGCAGTCATAAAATGACATCACTTGAAACCGTTCCACGTCGCGAAATTCTAAAATGAAGGCCGAAAATCACACTCAGGTGAAATCCAGCCACTTCATTGGTCGTGTGGTCGCGTGGTTTTAAGAGAGATAAGGGTGAGGATCAACAACTTGTTTCTTCATTTGAATTTTGAAAAAGAGTGAGGGGAAAAGTAATTTTGAAGCGATTGTTAGCTTCTGATCTTATTTACAATAAACCATCGAAATTAACTTAAATAAGATATTTTGATAACAACGAGAGTGAAAATTTTAGATTATAAGTTGTAACAATTTTTAAATGATATGCCATGACAAATATTCTTTAATAAAAATTTAGTTTTAATTGAAAATACCTGTAATATCATTTAAAAATTGTCTAATAAATTTTCTCCCCCCCCCCCCCCCCCCCAACCACCATTTAAATCCATAAAGTCACAAAAGTTTAATATTCCAGAAAAAGTCAACAACTATATATAAAAAAGACCTTTTTCTAGACTTTAAATGAGGGTAAATTATATAAATATACATTAAACAATTACAATTCCCATTAAAAAAAATATATCAGCTTAAATATAACAAATTTATATATATATAAAAAAAAAAAACAAATAATTTGAAAAATACAAAATTTAATGTTAAAAAAAAAAAAAAAAAAAAAAAAAAAAAAAAAAAAACCTGAAAATAAATTAAAAAACTTTTTTTAATTCTCTCCAGGTTCTCTGCCCATAAAATAAATATGAAAGTATGTTTTTAACTCTTTATGCCCTGACGGTACATTAAAGTACCATTATAATAACTTATTATAAAACTAATTTAATACATCGATTAGTAGTTATACTGTTTACAATGAATTATAGGTACTTTACTTTATCTTGTTCCACAAAACATTTTTAAGTTGCACAAAAGAAAAAATTTTTAAAAAAGGATAATTTCTTTTGCCTTTGCATCTTTTCAGCTTTCTTGACGTTGAAAGATTGGGGGGAGGGGGAGGCGAAATTTTCTGTTCGGAAATATTTCTATTGTAAGAAATTATATTTGTACATTTTGTAATTCCTCAAAATACTGAAAAAAAAAAGGGTTTTAAATAAAATATTTGAGGAGAGTTACAAGTATTGCACAAAATCCCTATAAATCCGATTTAATTAATTGGTTTTGGCAAAATCCTTCTAAAATTTATTAAATGATTGTGTAAATATTCTAATGTAGTTTCAAAAATTCACAAAATAGGCTTTAGGAGATGAAATTAATTTGGGACATAAAGGGTTAACATTCTTTTATAGACATTCAATGTTCATCTTGAAAATAACGCCTAGTTCATAACTGCTATTCAAGTCCGCTACAATGTGTTAATTTGGCATAGACCCCGATTATGGAAATTTCCTTCGTTTAACGTACCTTTAGAAAAGCATATCAACAAGTGCATTTATTTAAAAAATAACAATTTTCTCTCTGTTTCTTTTTTAACATATGCAAAATGAAAAAAAAAAAAACATAGTTTAAACTTCCTTTCAAGATTTCTAAATTGTTTTTTGAAACATAAAATCATAAATTAATTAATTATTTAAATAATTATTGATAAAGTGTATTTAAAAAATATATATCACATTCTTTATATTTTACATTTTAATATTTAAAATATTTCATTGTTGCAGTTTCACAGTTAATTGGCATATTTTAGCGTGCATAATTTGGGCCATATTTAATTCCATTCTTTTCATCACCTGGGCCCACCTTAGGGAAAGATATTATTAATTTATAATTAAATTCTCAAAATATTAAAATGTTATATTGTCAACGAAAACATACCAGCTTGCATAATTTTTATAACCTTAGCTTACAAGGAAGTGAGGGAAAAATCGACTTAAAAATTCCAGATTTAAATACATAAACCAAGTTAAAAAGAGTAAAAATCTTGGCTACTGTCTTTTTTAACACTTTCCAACAAAGTTGAAAAGTGTTTATGCATTCGGTTTGTCTGCCCGTCTGTCCACGCTCTAACTCCTGTAAATATACTCGGATTTTCATGCAATGGATAGAGGTTATTTAGGGTCACCAAAGCATGTTTGCTATTGTATATGAAGTACGTAGGATTAATAATTCATTTACAGGGTCACTCAAAAGAATTCCATTACATTATGATATAGGGGGAAATATCGTTTGCAGAGTTTTTGAATGACATTACGCTTTCTCAAATGTACTGAAACTGATATAAATCACCGAATTCCACTATGATCATGTTAGAACATGGCATTCATAGCATTTTTTATTTATTTACAGGGAAGCACAAAAGAAATCGGCTACAGTACTGTCTTTGAATAATAACTGCTCGAGTGTACGTTTTAAAATTCGGTATGCGCTTTTAAATTTAACTAACTTTCTGCGTGTTTACGTGTTATATATGAATTTTTTACCTCATATACAGGGCTGCGCAAAAGTATTCATGTACCATTCTCCTATTAGAGGAAATTGCTGATGGGTAATTTTCAACTGAAGTATGTGTGTTTCTTAAGTGAACTAAATTTTGGCATGCATGTAGTTAATAGATCTATATATCATATACAGGGCTGCTGAAAAAAATTGGATAATTTTCCGATTGTAGATGGGAATAGCTGAAATTGGGTTTTGAAATGTGTTTCCATAGGTTTGAAATAGACGTATTATTTTAATTTTTTAAACGGTGCAGTTTTGTTACAGTATTGTGAATACGTTGGAAAGTGTTTCATAATCTATGCTTGACGCATAATTTTCTCTTTCTTGCTTAAAACTATTTTTTTTATCGTTTAATATCATTAACTTAGAAAACTGAAAGTCAGTAAAAAAATATAAAAAAATCAGTGCTTATGATAAGTAGTGTTTGTGAAAAAAACGGATAAGCTAAAATAAGATTACATTTACGACACTTAATGAAATACAATAATGAAAAGAAAAAGAATTACAGTAGCCTCCCGCTTAACCGGCCTAAACGGGACCGAGGGTAAGCCGGTTAAGAGAAAAATCGGTTAAAGCGGAGAAGTAAAAAAAACATTTAATATCTGTCTAATTTAATTAATTAAACCCGTAACGATGCATTTAGTTTTTCAATTTGCGCAGCTTTAAAAAAGTACATATTTTCTATATTTTTGTGACATGAATACTAGTTATAATTAACTCAAGTGAAATAAAAATTATCACTGATAACAAATAATAAAAAATATTTAACACAAATTAAATTGTTGAAAATCGTGTCGGCACCTTTATAAGAAGTTGGAATTGTTCTACATTATGTACATTTAAGTTAATCAGCCATAAAGAAATCAGAGACTTTCTTCTGTTGAGGACAAGATGCCCGACATTTTGCAGCATAGCACATTCATTCGACATTCATGCATGTTAGCATGCGACATTTTGCAGACGGGCGGGGGGACGGCCCCCCGGGCCGCACCCTGAATTCAACACTGGTGTGGTGGAGGTCAATGCGTATCCATTTAGAACCGACGTTCTCCTTTCTTAGTTTCGCCTCTTTCCCCTCGGGATTGAACTTCAACTCGAAAGCGTAAGCTGAGTTCCCGAGGCCGTCATCCTTGAATTTTTGCCTGATGTTGGGGGAAAAAGTTGGCCGGTTAAAGCGGGGTTCCGGTTAAGAGGGAGGCTACTGTAAAACAAAACCATCATATAATGAAATTGCAATCATACAAGTAACCGGTTATATCACAATTACAAACAGTTTTTAATATTTATATAATCTCCGTTTATATATATATATATATTAATCTTACTTTTCTCCCAAAATATTTAGAGAGTCTTTAGCTTTCCATTGCACACTTTTCTGTATGTCGAAGCATATTAAGATTGTTTGGAAAATATAGTCTTTTTACAAATACCATCAGATTCATAATGAGAAATCTGCAATTTATGAGATGGCGTAACGATTTATTTATTTAAAGCAGATTAGTAAGAAATAACATAACGCTTTATTAGATTACATCTAAATAAAAGCTGAAATTAATAATTAAAAAAAAAACATAAGAATATTTTTATATACAGTCGGCTCTCGTTAATTCGAAATCGGATAAATCGAATCTTCGCTTAATTCGAACTAAACATGAAGTCCCGAAATTTTCAATGGCAGAATAACGTTAAAACTTTTCCTTTATTCGAACTCATTTTCTCTTGACTTCGTTTAATTCGAACTAATAAGAATTCCATTTTTTCATTTTTCCTCACTTTCTCACGGGCTTCAGATCCTTGAAATAACTTTCTTTCTTTCATTTTTGTCAGAATTGTTCTGAACTAGTATAATAATTCCATGCATTTGAAATCCGCTTTCTTAGTGCGCCTGTCTGTCCATCAATGACACATCCGGCCCTTCTTCCATTGTGCTTTTCCTAATCCCTTCTGTAGCATTTTAATCAGTGACATTCCAAGAAATTCACTGAGTGGACATCTGTTAAAGGTAGGGGAAACCTGTTTTATCACTACATTCTACTCTCACTCTGGGGATCGAATTTTTCAGTTAATGGTTTTACTTACTGCTAAATTGTTTTTTGAGAAAGTAAAAGGTCTTGTTTCTTTAAAACATGGCTCCACGTGGAAGTTATAAATCATTAACTCTAGAAGCCAAAGTGGAAATTATTAAAAAGGTAGGATGTGGCCAATCTAAGACAGAAATTGCTGCAGAATATGGAATAAAAAAGAATACGCTGTCTACTTACTTGAAAAATAAAGAATTCATCCTGAAATCATGGAAAAGGAAAGATTTGCTAAAGGACGAAAACGTATGAGAACAGCAGCCCATGAGGATTTAGAGGAAGCTTTACTGTTATGGACAAAAGATGCATTGGCAAGAAATGTACCTTTGAGTGGACCTATATTGGCAGCTAAAGCGAAAGAACTTGCACTACTCATGGGTATTAAAAATTTCAATTGCAGCGAAGGATGGCTGACACGTTTTAAGCAGCGAAATAACATCGTACACAAAACTGTGTGTGGTGAAAGTGGTGCTGTAGACCTCGCTGCTTGCAATGAATTCTGCGAAAAGCTACCCGATCTTATTTCTACTTATGCAATGAAAGACGTGTTTAATGCCGATAAAACAGGGTTGTTTTATAAACTTCTTCCTAATAAGACTTTAACATTTAAAGGTGAAACGTGCACAAGTGATAAACTTAGAAAAGACAGGATAACTGTGATGGTAGGTGCCAATATGGAAGGAAGTGAGAAGTTAAAATTGTTAGTTATTGGTAAATCAACTAATCCACGTTGCTTCAAAGGAGTTAAACACTGCCTGTTGATTATGTGGCAAATGCCACAGCCTGGATGACGCGTGAGATCTGCATCAGTTGGTTAAAAGAACTGGATAAAAAATTTTCTCGTGAAAACAGAAAAATTCTATTGCTGCTAGATAATGTGCAGAGTCATTGTAAACTACCAACACTGAGCTCTATAAAGATTGAATATTTACCCCCTAATACTACAGCACAACTGCAACCGATGGACCAAGGAATAATTCAAAATTTAAAAACTCATTATCGTAAAAGGATTCTAGAACAAATTTTATTTTCGATTGACCTTAAAGAAAGCTACGACATAACATTACTCACGGCCATCAACGATTTATATGCGGCGTGGGACGCCGTACAACCTGAAACAATAGAAAAATGCTTTCGACATGCCGGATTTATCCATCCATCTAAAAAGAGTGGTTATAATGCAAATGACGAAAACGACAGACCTTTTGAAGAAATAGAATTTCCAAACTTTTCTGAAAAGTTCCAATGCGATATTACGTTCGCAGAGTGTGTAGCAGCCGACAATAGTTTAGAAGTATCTGGACCCTTAACTGTGGAAGAAATTGTTGAAACAATTCACGAAAAATGCAATGAGGAGATGGAATCGGATTCTGGTGATTCTGCTACTATGTCCCAAGTGCTTTCCTTACCCACAGAAAAGTCAATTGCGCAATCAATTGAGTGTTTGCGTACATTTATCCTGATGCAGTCGTCATCAGACAAAGAACTTAACTGTTTGTTACAAATAGAAAAACTGGCTAAAAAGTCAAAAATGAATAGGCCTAAGCAAACAACAATTGATAATTTTTTTCATAGAGATGATAAATAAGTGTAAATAATTTCTTAAATCTTCATCTAATTTCAGGTAAGAAAATTATAGTACAATTAAAATGTAATTTTAAATGCCGTTGTTCTATAGTGTATTATTCATTTTTATGTTTTATTTATATTATTTTAATATTACTAATTATTTTATGTATTTATATCTTTTAATTTAATATTAAGTCATTCTAACGATAACATCCGAAATTAAAAAAAAAAAAAAATACTATAACATTAATTCCTTTGTAATAGTACCCCTTTAAACATGTTTTCTCTCATACTTTCCATAATTCGAACTCTGGATAATTCGAACATTTCTTGTGGTCCCGACGAGTTCGAATTAACGAGAGCCGACTGTATAATGTTAAACTTTTATTTTTGATGGACAGTGTAGCATAAACAAAATAACTTAGTCTACATACTATTATAAAATTGTTCATGTAATATTTTTTGTTCTGTTTATTCTTATTGATTAAAATTGGTTTAAAAACTGACATTATTTTTTTAAATTATTTTCTATTAGGCAAAACTTTTTGAAAGTTTTTAGTATTCTAAGTTAGTTATTAAATTTTTCTAGAGAAAAGTACGAATATTTGCTTTATTTTGGATTTGAAAAGTAACATAAGGAAAAAAAATGTAAGTTTCATTTTTAATTCTCATTAACTAAAAAAGTACTTGCCATGTTATTTAAATTTTTTACAGCTTAAAATCGAAATCTTTCATTCACATTTTATAAAAAGTCATCAAAATATCTAGAATTAATTTCGATGGCTTATTTTAAATGCAAACAGAAAAAAATTGCTTAAAAATTGCCGACATGATTTTTTCTCGGTTTTCGTCGGTATTCGACGTTTCCCCTACCGCTAGAGATTGCTCTCTGAAAAGGACGCGACTCGATGACAAATGGGGTGTTTGGATTTCACCTGACTGTGATTTTCGCCCTCCATTTTAGAATTTCTCTTCCACGTCTCTTTTCCCTCCCCTAAAAACATTCTCCTCAACTACACTTTTAAAAGTATTCATTATTCAAATCAATCGAGAAATATTATTCGAAGTAATAAAAATTATTTCGAGAAAAAAACACATTTCGTTGAATCAAATTCTTGAAAAATAATAAATCTTGAAAGTCTTTTTCTTTTATTTTTGACAGCACAGCACGACGACATTTAGAACAATTAATATTTAACAGTTAAATAAGATAATAAATTCCGAGAATGCCATATAAATATGCATCTCAGCCAAGTAATAAAGATATTCTAATCTTCTAGTTACATAAATTCAAGCATCACTTCACTACATTAAATCACACTTGTTAATATAAATATTTACAATTCCGAGAAAACATTTTTTCCCGACCGAGCATTTCAAGTTTTTTTTTTACTTATAAAAAGAATGGACGACAAGCATTTCCGACATCATAGCACGTCACGGTGAGTTATAGCTAATCAGCTTCTCGATTTTCCCCCACAAGCGTTCACCAAACGCCAATCAAGTACTGCAATGCTTGTGGGAAACATTGCGAGCTCCGCCCTGTGCGTGTGGTCAATTCTAGCATCAAGCTGCGCGCGCTCTTTCGCAACACATGAGCCGAGTCATGTGATCTCGGCTATTTTTAGATTTCTCCCCACGCAGGTGGGAGCCATTTCGTAACAACTTTTAAGTAACTTTAGATAACTGTCGTCAAAGGGGTAAGGAAATGTGCCATTTAAAAATGCTTAGTTAAATTGCGGACGTGAGTTTTAAAACTCGCCTTATCCAAAATTTGGCATACAATTTGAAATATAAACTTCTTTAGAAGAGAAACTGCCCACCCTCCCGAACTGCAGCTTCTCTCAGATGGCAGTAAGAAGATTTCGTTGTGGGGGGGGGGGGGAGATGTGCCTCCCCCGTGGACGTTATTTTAATACGGTTTTTCGTCTTACATTCATGTGTTCAAAATTCCTTTTAAACGGTGGGTACATGGGAGCCTGCCCCCTGACGAAAGAATAAGAGATATTGCTCCAATTATTAATTTTGAAAAATGCTGGTAGAACTCATTTTAAAACATTTAATATTTTCTAATTGTTAAACGTTTGTGGTTCTTTTTATGTTAATGTGAATTAAATAAAAAGAAAATTGCCCAGTTAAACTGATGGCATTGAGCTAGCAGGCTAGTCACACTAATTGTATATTATACTCTTATTTCAGAGAATAATTCCCTTTGAAAAATAAATGAAGGGATTAGCCCCCGTTTCCCCCCTTTATAGTTAACCAAAGAACCTCCAAATCTAACCAGGGAAGCTCTTTAACATAATAAACTGGCATACCAAATTTGAAGCAAATCAGATAATTCTGCATGAAAAAACCAATTCGCTAAATTAAGGGTGTATTACCTCCTCCATTTCTCCCTTTATGCTGAACCAATGAACCTCCAAATCTAATCAGAAAAGCTCCTTATAAGAATGAACACAGAAAAAAAATTGAACTAAATTAGATAATTCTGCATGAAAACCCATTTATCTAAATTAAGGGGAGAGGACACTTGCCCCCCTTTCCCCTTTTATACTTAACCAATGAAACTCCAAATTAAATGAAGAAAGCCATATTGGAATAAACTGGTATATCAAATTTGAAGCAAATCGAATAATTCTTCATGACAAAACACATTTATATAAGTTAAGGGGGGAGGACGAGCCCCCGTCCCCTCTTTATACATAACCAATTAACCTCCTAATCTAATCAAGGCAACTCCTTAACATAATAAACCGGTATACGAAATTTGGAGCAAATCGAATAACTCTGCATTAAAAACCCATTTATCAAAATTAAGGGGGCGGGGGCTAGCCCCCTTTCCTCCCTTTATATTTAACTAATGAATTTCCAAATCTAATCAGGGAAGCTGCTTAACCTAATTAACCGGTATGCGAAATTTCGAGCAAATCGAATATTTCTGCATGAAAACCCATTTATCTAAATTAAGGGGGGGGGGGGCGCTATCTCCCCTTTCCTCCTTTAATATATTACTAATGAACCTTCAAATCTAATCAAGGCAGCTCCTTAACATAATAAACCGGTATACCAAATTTGAAGCAAATCGAATAATCCTGCAAAAAAACCCATTTATCTAAATTAAGAGGGGTGGACTAGCCCCCTTTTCCCCCTTTATTCTTAACCAATGAATCCCCAAAACGAATCAGGGAAGCTCCTTAACATAATAAATACCAAATTTGGTGCAAATCGAATAATTCTGCATGAAAAACCCGTTTATCTAAATTAAGGGGGGTGGACTAACTCCCCTTTTCCCCCTTTATCCTTAACCAATGAGCTCCCAAACCTAGTCAAGGATGCTCCTTAACATAATAAACCGATATACCAAATTCGGAGCAAATCGAATAATTCTGCATGAAAAACCCATTTATCTGAATTAAGGGGGGTGGACTAGCCCCCCTCTCCTTCTTTATCCTTAACCAACGAACCCCCAAAACTAATCAGGGAAGTTCCTTAACATAATAGACCCGTATACCAAATTCGGAGCAAATCCAATAATTCTGCATGAAAAACCCATTTATCTGAATTAAAGGGAGGGGGGTGGACTAACCCCCCCTTTTCCCCCTTTATCCTTAACCAATGAACCCCCAAAACTAATCAGGGAAGCGCCTTATCAGAATGAAACTAGAACAAAAATTTGAAGCAAATGGGATGTTTCTATCAACAGTTATTGCGTTACGTACATACGTACGTACGTACATACAGAACCTGCGGAGACATAAGCTCTCAGGCTTTGATAGCCTGTGAGCTAAAAAGTCTTACATGCAGATTCTGACCAAAAAATTGTTATTTTAGTTTATTTAATGTTTTTATTCTCTAATAGCGGAGCATCTCCGGTCAGTTTAGTCCAAACGAACACCGTCTCAGGTCTCGGATTAAATGAACCTTGAATTATAGTGATTGTTTCTTTCAGTTAAGATTGAATTAAAATTTTCTGCATCGTGGTTTAGGTTGTTATAGGAATCGAATCGGCATTCTTTTAACTTGAATTTAATCAAGGCTGTTGTAAAATTTACCTGTGAGTTATTTCCATTTAAGAATAAGGTGTCAAAAATCACCACGAAATGCAAAAAAGTGTAAAAAATTTGAGAAAAAATCAAATAAGACTGAGAAAAAAATTATTATATTTAGAAAAAAAATTAAAACTGGATTATTTTTCAGAATGGCAAAAAATTGCACGCGGAAGAATATGCGAAAATACACATAAAAAAAATTTCGAGAAAAATTAAAAAAAAATTGAATAAACTTTATTGAAAAAAAGACAAAATATTGGGCTAAATTATTGACACTTGATTCGTTTTACTAATGGGAGAAAACATTAACCAACGTAAAAATTCGCATAAAAATGATTTGATCAAAATATTCAAAAACTGGTTTCGATGTGCATAATTTCTGGCATACGCGTATCAGCATTACCAAATCTTGTACCACTGTTCGCAACGATATCTTAAAAACTCAACACACTCACAAACATTAATTTTATTATTATAGATTTTTATAAACGCATCCAAGTCTGCGGATCACAGGCACATCTCATCGAAAATCATATCTCTGAATGGATTTCGATCAGCTACTGTAATTTTACAAATATGTCAATTCAATAAATGTAATTCCATATTGTTAATTTTTTTTTACGAAAATTGCAGTTTAAGTATAACTTAGTGTTTTGAAGACAAACATAAAACATTTACTTTATATGTTGTATTTCTGGTGCATTTTCATATTTCTTGGGGCATCCATGTTTCTTCGGTAGGTGTCATCCACATACTCGTTTCATGTACAGTTTTCGTCAGTATTTCTCTTTAGCACAGAATCTACGGTCACTAAAACTTCGGAGGGATATCTATTTTTAAAGCCTTTTTTAAAAATACATATACCTGAAATTAAAAAAAAAAAAATATTTTAGTTATAAATACAAACGGAAAAGTTAAATTCATTTACTGACTCAAAAAAAAAAAAAAATAACACATATCATAATAATTTTTTCAACTCATCCTAAATGTGTCCAGACCGGGAATCGAACCCGGACCACATTGGCTTTAACCCCTTGGGGACGAGCGACCGGTACACGTGCCGCGCAGTGTTGCCAAGTGGGGTACTTTTTTTAAATTCAGAGTTCTTGATTGGCACCACTTTTTTGAAATAGTAAAATTCGCCTTATTTAATGATATATTAATTAAGGCGAAAACAAGGGGGATTTTACCATTTCAGAAAAGTGGTGCCAATCAAGAAATCTGAATTTAAAAAAAGTAGCCCACTGGCAACACTGGTGCCGCGTAAGGTGCTCAAAATCCGTGATTATTCTCACCATTAAATTTTTATTGTAAATTTTGCCTTATTTAATCCGAGCATTTTCACGATTCAACTACGCAAAAATTTCTGTTTAAAAAAAAAAAAAAACGGTGATAAAAGATTAAAAATTCTAAAAAAGACGTTCGTCCAGAAGGCATTAATTCTCAATGCTGGTTTAAAGCCAAGGTTCTAGGTCCGAGACCCGGGGTGGACACACTTTCGCACAGATGGAAAAATTACTATTCATTTGAATTGTTTACCAATCAGATGATAGTGTTAAAAAATAATTAAAATAACACTTGTGAGATGAAATCTCACAGTGTTTTAAATCATGTTACTTTATTTCTTTTGGCCTTATACATCGATGTTCTTTAAACTTAAATCTATATTTATTTTTGCGCGGGCGATTCGTTTCGACCGCACATCGGCAAGTTCTCCGATGTTCCGCAGCGCCTGGCATGGGGTGCTTCTCCTTTGAGATTTGTACGATTGTGATGACGTCATCGGAGCAAGTCTCTCACGGCATATGCATTGAATGGATGTCGATCTTTTGGAGGTGTGTCCAATCGCCGAGCGTACAACAAATAAAAATAAAACTTTTTAAATGTTCTCTTTCGGATTTGTTTATTAAGACATTACCTAATATTTTAAATTCTCTAATAGATTTAAATCTTTTCTTTCTCTAACTTTTGAAGTCCCCGTATTCTTACTATAAATTAAAAATTCCGTTAATTTTAAATTAGAATCTGTTTTGTTGGTGATCTGTCATGACTTAGTTTTTGTTTTTAAAGATCGCGGGCTTCGGCTCCGGTCTGTCTGCCGGTGGATGTGGAATCCGGTAAAAAGTTTCCGAAAGCGATGTCTGCGTTTTTAATAACTCCTGTTAAATTTATTTTCTGTTGGTTTTAAAAGGCTTTGAGATTTTTATCTATAGAAAATTCTCCTAGTGCTGTATCTTACATTTTTAAAGATTTTCTTAAAGAGGAATAAGTTATTTTATCGGCAACGTATTTATTTGAAAATCGGTGACCAAAGGGTGAGCCTCTTACTTCTCTTCAATAAGATGAATAAAAAGTTTGATTTGTGCTTACAGGTCTCCTCATCATTTCCTTACAGATATACAAGTAAGAAGTTTCCTTTTTATTTTTTTACAATTGCTGACCTCAAAGAACAGAGGGTTTTATTGCAAATATTACACAACGCATGTTACTAAAAAGAACTTCAAATTTAATTATACCTTTCATATCACGGCACATTATTAGTAATACCACAACACTTACCCCCGATATTGGTGCATCCATGTGTTTCTTGAGCAGGTGTCCATCCCCATACTCGTTTCATGCACGGTATTTTTGGAATATCTATTTAGTCCAAAATTTGTGGTCACCACCACATCGGAGGAATACCTATTTTTAAGGCATCTTTAAAAAATAGATACACCTGAAACAAACAAAAATTGTTTTACTTATGAGTGCAAACAGGAAATTTAAATTTATTTACTGACTCATTAAAATAATAGATACCTTCGAGATTGGTGCATCGACGGGTTTCTTCGGTATGTGTCGTCCGCATATTCATTTCATGAACAGTTTTCTTCAGAATGTCTATTTATTTCAAAATCTGTGGTCACCATCACATCGGAGGAGTACCTATTTTTAAGGCATCTTTTAAAAATAGGTACACCTGAAACAAACAAAAATTACTTTAGTTATGAATATAAACAAAAAATTTAAATGCATTTACTGACTTATTAAAATAATAGATACCATCGATATTGGTGCATCCACGTGTTTCTTCAGAAGGATATATCCAGATATTTCTTCATGCGCAGTTTTCTTCAGTATTTCTCTTTCGTCGAGACACTATGGTCATAGAACTTCAGAGGAGTTTCTACACTATATGGCCAAATGTGACCGATCACTTGCGATTTTTGACGTTTTATTAAATATCTAAAAAAATACACGAGGAATCAACCTGAAACTGCAGGTGTGTAAACAGTATAGTACAGGTCATATATTTCCGTGAAGAATTTTTCCCGAAACCTGATTGATTGACTAGTATCTGTTGATTAGTGCTAAGATAGCCTATACAATATTGCATGTACCACTATATTTGGATACAACCCCTCATCTTTTTGCTTCTTTTTGGGAACAACGGATTTCGAGCTTATTCTATCGAGGATAATTTTCAGAATTTTCAAGCTACGATTTTGAGACTTTCACAAAAGTTGCTCGATATACTTAGCTAATACATTATGCATATTACATTTTGATTGCATTCGCACATGCACAGTGAAACATTTTTTAGTAAACCTGCTCGTTTTTCATCCAAATTTTATTATTTTTTAATTCTGATTACAGAGTATTGTGTACAATGCTGTTTGTCATACTTTCTGAAAATAACTTTTTTTTTATATTAAGAACTCTGCAAATTATAAGCAGAAAACTTGGCGAAATTTGGGACTGTTTTTATAAAAACCTTAATTTCTCTACTAATATACATGCTATCCTCATAAAAATGAACACAGTATATTACAATAAGGGACTTATTAATAATCTCGAGTTTGAACGCTTTTGCTACAGTAGCTTTTACAGGGTTATCCAAAAGATATTCGTTCTTTTTCAATTTGTTCACGGTCCTCTATGGGGTTTCGGGAAAAAATCTTCGTAGAAATATATGACCTATACTATAGTGTTTACACACCTGCAGTTTCAGGTTGATTCCTCCTGTATTTTTCTAGATATTTAATAAAACGTCAAAAATCGCAAGTGATCGGTCACCGTTGGCCATATAGTGTATTTTTAAGACATCTTTTAGAAATAGATACACCTGAAACAAATATACAGTAAACTTTGCTGCGAATCCATAGATATGGAGTATAATTTATCTAAGCGGAATATTGTCTACTACGGAAAATTTTCTCGGTCCCGATCGATTCCGCCTTAGACAGAGTTAACTGTATATATATATATATATATATATTAGTTATGAATACAAATTTATTTGCTGACTCAATAAAATAATACATACCTCCAATATTGTTGCATCCACGTGTTTCTTCGGTAGGTATAGTCCACATACTTGTTTCGTGCTCAGATTTCTTCAGTTTTTCCATTCAATCAGTCAAAAGTATCTAAGTTCGCCAACACTTCGGAGGGATATCTATTTTTAAGGCATCTGTTAGACATAGATATACCTGTAACAAACAAACAAACAAAAAAAAAATTGCTTTTAAATACAAGCAGAACAAATTAAATTCATTTACCGACTCAATAAAATAATACTTACCTCCAATATTGGTGCTTCCAATATACTCCTTTGGTGACTGTGATCCAGATACTCGTCTCATGCACAGTTTTCTGCAGTTTTTCGGTTTGGTCCAGAATTTATGGTCGCCAGCACTTCGGGGGGATATCCATTTTTAAGGCATTTTTTAGAAATAAATATACCTGAAAAAAAAAAAAAATGCAGAAAATAAAAATTTACTTGTTGGCTCATTGAAATGACACAAACCTCCGTTATTTGTGCATCCATGTTTTTTTACTGTGTCTCATAGACATATTCATCTTATGCATACTTGTCTCCAGTATTTCTCCTTAATCCTGAATCTAGCGTCGCCAGAAATTTGGAGGTATACTGTTTTTATTGTATCTTTTCGAAATAGATACACTTGAAAAAAAAATATATTTTAATTTGAAATACAAGAAGAAAATTTAAATGTATATACTGACCCAATAAAATAATGCATACCAGGTATACTGGTACATTCAAATGTATCTTAGGTAAGTCTCATCCACATATCCCTCGCATGGAAGGTACAGGAAAAATAATCCCTTCAGAAATAAAAAAATAACTGAAATAATCTGAATTAAAAATAATTTTTTTTTTCAATTCAATAGTGATCATTGATGAAAAAAGATAATAAAATTGTGATACTTTACCTCTGTTTCTCTCTCTCTACTAAATTTTCATCCTATCCTCGACTGACACAATGGTTTAGTGTTAGACATAAGTACATGTATTGCATAAAACACAAAATATGAACATTATCCACATTTAGGTGATATTTAAAAAAAAAAAATAGAATGTCATAGCTGAAAAAAATAACTTTTGCCTCAAAATAAACAAAATGGTAGCTTATTTTTATTATTAAAAAAAAAAAAAAAAATCACCCGCTTTCAGGACCTAAGTTAATCATTCGGACATGGAGTCTTACTCTTATGAAGGAAGAAAAAACTTACACTTTTGAAAAATTTGTCATCTAGAAATTAAAGGGTATGTGTTCTTTCATAATTGGGAACCGTTTTACAACGACTGTGTCAAATTTTTCAAAATTTCACGATATTTACAATTTGCTTTCACTGAAAACGGAATATATCATTAGACACGAACTCAATTTTTTTCCATACAGAATTGATAATATAGTAAAAATAACACATATTGTTTATTTAATAGTCTGCTATAAAACTATTTACATTTTACTTTTAAATTAGAAAGTTGTTAATACTTAGTAATTTATTAAAATATATCCGAAATCAAGAATTAATATAAGAAATTTAGTGCACTTACATAAGAGATAAGTTTCAATGAGAGAATGAAATAATTTGTTGTATTAAACAATTGTCTGTAGTGTTGAGTTCATCATTGTGAGAAAAAGAAAAGAATAAGTAGCGAAAACTGTTGTTGCGAATTGCGGAATTATAACAGAAATGCTTGATTAGAGTTTAGAAATATCATTGTTGATCAAAGAAACGGGACATAATTGAAATGCATTGTTGTTGCAAGTTGCATTCAAATGAAATGATATTTTTGACGCCATAATATACTTTATGCAAGAAATTTAGAAAGGAAATCTCTTGACTCTAAGAATTTCCTACAGAAAATAAACAGTTTTATTATGCTTAACTTACACATATGAAAATTTTGTCATCTATAAATTAAAGGGTATGTGTTCTTTCATAATTGGAAACCGTCTTAGAACGACTGTGTCAAAAGTTTCAAAATTTCACGATGTTTACAATCTTCTTTAACTGAAAACAGAATCTATCATTAGACACGAACTCAATTTTTTTTCTATACAGAATTGCTCATATAGCAAAAACAACACATATTGTTTATTTAATAGTCTGCTGTAAAACTCTTTACATTTTACTTTTAATTTAGAAAGTTGTTAATACTTTGTAATTTATTCTGTTACGGAAGAAAAGTTTACGCATTCGAAAATGTCGTCCTCTATAAATGAAAGCGTATGTGTTCTTTCATAATTGAGAACCATCTTAATACGACTGTATCAAATGTTTTTCATAATATTTACAATCTGCTTAACTGAAAGTCACGAATTCAAAAATTTTTTTGATACAGAATTACTCATATAGTAAAAACAAAGCAGAATGTTTTATTTAATGTAAATCTACAAAACTATTTACGTTTCTCTTTTCATTTAGAAAGTTGTTAATAGGTAATTTATTGAAAATACCTGGAATCAAGAATTAATATCAGAAATTTGGAGCACTTGCATAAGAGATATGTCTCAAAGAGAAAACGAAATAGTTTGTTGTGTTAACAATTATCTGTACCGTTGAGATCATCATCGTGAAAAAAAAGAATAAGCAGGGAAAAAGATTGTTGCGGATTGAAGAATAACAATAGAGATGTTTGATTAGAATTAAGAAATGCCATTGTTGATAAAAGAAAGGAAACATTATTGAAATGCATTGTTTTTTTGAAATTACCTTCAAAAGAAGTGACATTTTTGTCACCATTAAAACATCTTATTGCAAGAAAGAAATTTAGAAGGGAAATCTCTCGACTCTAAAGAAATCCTACACAAAATAAAAAAAAAAATATTATATACAGTAAAGATATTTACTTTTTCACCAATATTTTCTTGGTTTTTACACGTTCTAAATTAATTTGATGTCCAAATATCTGAGTCAAATCTTGCATTTGAATTTTTATCCTTAGATAATGAACATGTAATAACAAAATCAGTAGCAATAATGTCTCTGAAAACTACTAAAAAACAGATACATCTGAAATGTAAAAAAAAAAATTAAAATTATAAATGCAAAAATAAATAAATGAAAGAAAAAGAAAAAGAAAAGAAAAGAAAAGAAAAGAAAAGAAAAGAAAAGAAAAGAAAAGAAAAGAAAAGAAAACAATAAATTTATTTGCTAAGTTAACTAAATAATACATATACCTCTGATATTAGTGCGTCATGTGTTTATTCGGCTAGAGTCATCTCCATGCTTGTTACCGGAACAGTTCCTTTCGTATTTCTCCTCAGTAATGAATCTAAGGCATAGATATAGTAAAAAGAAGCTCCCCCCTTCTCCTGAAAAAAAAAAAAAATATTTAAAAATGTACATAACTTTTATTTTGGATAAAAACAAATACTATTGAGGAAAATTCAGTTAAGTACAGTTTTGATTCACTTTCACGTTGAAGAATATTTAAGTATAATTGAGAAAAAAATGATAGTTTTTGAAAGTGAATAATCTATCTTATTCATTTTTATCATAAAAATTACTTAAAGATAAAAATTGCTAATTTGTGGTTAAAAACGATTTATATTACTCGTATACATTTTGAAATATTTATCAAGGCTTAACCTTATATAAATGCTATTTAAGAACGCACAAGCTATTTCATTTTCTCCTTATATCTATGGATTACCGTCCATTTGCCACCCTAGTGGAGTAGTTTCGCTCGCGCGAGCAGAATCAACTTTTCTCCCCGTATGCATAATCTAGTTATTTTACAAGATCTATGATCTAAGGTCGAAGGCACTGCGGAGAGATATCTCTTTATGTGGCATCTTTTATCAACAGATATACCTCAAATAAACAGTTTTTAAAAATTATGAATGCAAAATAAATAAATAAATTAATTAATAAAGTAATAAATAAATCAAATAAATAAATTTATTTACTGACTTAACTAAATAATACATACAGCGATATCTGTGGATCTATGTGTGTATTCGGCGAGAGTCATCCACATACTAGTCACCGAAATAATTTTCTTTCGTATTTCTTTCGTATCTTTTAGAAACAGATATTGGGATATTGCTATCACATTTCTTTTTTATTTACTGAATTACCCATATAGTAAAAACAACACAGATTACTTTATTTAATGCGTATCTACAAAACTATTTGCGTTTTAGTTTTTATTATGAAACTTGTTTATAGTTAGTAATTCATTTTAAAATACCTAGAATCAACAGTTAATATCAGAAAGTTAGTGCTCTTACATAAAAGAAACGTTTCAATGAGAGAATGAAATTGTTTGTTGTGTTAAACAATTGTCTCTATTATTAATTTCATCATTGTGAAAAAAAGAATAAGCAACGAAAACGATTGTTGCGAATAGAGGGATAACAATAGAGATTTTTGATTAGAATTAAGAAATGCCATTGTTGATAAAAGAAAAGGGACATTATTGAAATGCATTGTTGTTGCAAATAGCGTTAAAATAAAGTGACATTTTTGACACCATCAAAATACCCAATGGCAAGACATAAATAAAGGAGGGAAATCTGTCAATTCTAGGGATTTCCTACACAAAATAAAAAGTTTTATATATACAATAAATATATTTAATTTTGTCGTCAATATTTCTTTATTATTTACACGTTTTAAATTCGTTTGTTGTCTGAATATCTAGGTCAAATCTTGCATTTGAATTTTAACTCTTGGTTAATGAAAAAGTAACAATAAAATCAGTAGCAATATGATTTCTGAAAAAAGATTACTAAAAAACAAATACATATGGAATAAAAAGTTTTTTAAAATTATAAATGCAAAAATAAATAAATAAATAAAGTAAAAGAAAAAAAAAGAATAGAAAAGAAAAAAAATAAATCTATTTGCTGAGTTAACTGAATAATACATATCTCCGATATTGGTGCATCATTGTGTTTATTAGGCTAGAGTCATCTACATACTAGTGACTGGAACAATTTTCTTTCGTGTTTCTCCTCAGTCGTGAATCTACGTTCGAAAGTACCGCGGAAGGATATCTATTTATATGACTTATTTAAAAACAGATATTGGGATATTACTATCACATTTCTTTTTTCTTTACGTGCCGTATTTGCAATGTTACATGCCGCCATGTTGTTTATGCCTCATTTGGAATCTATTTTCTTTGCAATACCTTCTCACAGCAATACTTTCATTTTACTGTTAATGTAGTTCAGAGAGCTTTTTCTTCCCGTGTTGCTCTTTACCTCGCATCGTACTTTAAGCGCAACGCGCTTGCGCCTGTGGCGTCTCTGCTAATCTATTTTTACCTCTCTGGAGCGTCGATGAAAAGAGAGGTATGTCTTTTCGTCTTTTTTATACGTTTTTAGGATTACGTACTTAAAAAGTATAAACGGAATCATTATAAGATCACTCCTGTGTCTGTCTGTGTGTCTGTCACAGCCCTTTTACTCGTAAACTATGGAACGTGGAAAGTTCAAATTGGGCGAAGTAATAAAGACCGTTTACCCACATAGTTTCAGATTATTAAACATTCATAAATATATTTAGTAAAAATGTAGAGGGGCTAATTAAGCTACTTGAAAAAAATTTCTTTGTATATCGTGTGAAAGCTTTCGTAACGCTGTACTCAAAAATGCATTCCTTTTAATTTTAGGTATCATATTTTAAAAGATATCGTTGAAAATGTAGCTCAAAAATATGTTCCCCCCTATCTAATTCCGAATATACTAATAATAAAATTATGAAAAAATTAGACGTAGTAGACGTTATTTTAAACCTTGAATGAAAATTATAGCGATTACCCTCGGCCTAGGCCTTATAGTTTTTTAGAAAATCGCATTTTTCTGTTACACACAAATTTCGATTTACGGGCATTCATCAAAAATGTTGAGCAGCGATGGAGGTATCTATTGTATCAGAAGTATGAAAGCGTTGTTGATAATGATTTTTGAAAAAAAATCGTCAGTAATTAGCCGAGATATTAACCCTGAAAAATACGGACAGTTTGCACATACACAATGACAGGGCGGCGTACTCTATGCCTAGTTAACAACTTTTAATGATATATATGTGTAATATAATGTCTGGTAGCAGTACAAAAGCAATAAACGTCAAATTATTAAAAACAGACTAATTTAAGGTGTCTCAAGACTCTTAAAATTGGAAATAAAGAAAAAAAGAGAGACAATTTTCAACATTTAATGTCTTAAAATGTATATGATTTTAAAACACAATTTTAATTGTGATGAAAGATATATGTATGTTCTTTCATTTCATGTATTTAAAAAATTGCAAAATGCAGAATTAGTATTTATAAGGGCTCAAAACTCTTAGACATTTGTCGAGCAGAAAATTGGCATAACAGCTTACGCGCAGGATTACAAAATAAATATTCCAACTAGAATGAAAGCTTTGGTACCTACTTATACTTCAGATTGAAATAATTATCCTGAATTTAAATAAATTTGTATTTAAAGCATTTTTATATTTTAATGCGAAGTTGTATTTAGCTAATACAAAATTTTAAAAATTTCAACAGCATAATCACCTAAAAAATATTTTTTTGAACAATAAAAAGGAATAAAAATAGCAAATAAAGCCTTTGTGCAACAATATTAAAAAGCAGAAAACCAGCGTTTAAACTAGTATGTTGTGGCCATCACAAAACTTTCTTCTATATAAATCACGTCAATTAAATCATTTAAATAGTACAAGAAATAACAACGATTTAGCACCAATTCATATCAAAGTATATCTGAATTTGAAGTTGGATGAAATTTCGTGCATTAGTTCTTGAGATAGAGCTATAGCGGAAATTCTGAAAAAATATAGCATAGCAGCGCCACCTGTTGAGCGATTTACACCAAAAGTAAACAGCACTAAACGATATCAAGGTATACTTGAATCTGAAGTTTGTTGAAAATCCAAGCAATAGTTCTTGAGATAAAGCTATTGCGGAAATCGCAAAAATACAGCATAGCAGCGCCACCTGTTGAGTGATTTACACCAAAAATTAAACAGCACTAATTTATACGTCAGTTCATCTCAAGGACTAACTAAATCTGAAGTTTGATGAAAATACGTGCAATAGTTCTTGAGATACAGCTCTTGTGGAAATAGTGAAAAATGCAGCACAGCAGCCCCACCTGTTGGGCGATTTACACCAAAAATTAAACAGCACTAATTTATATCAGGGACTAACTGAATCTGAAGTTTGATGAAAATTCGTGCATTTTTTTGAGTTAGAGCTATTGCGATAATCATGAACAATGCAGCATACCAGCGCCACCTGTTGGGCGATTTTCACAAAAAAGTAATCAGCACCAAACTATATCTTGGACTAACTGAATCTGAAGTTTTATGAAAATCCGTGCAGTAGTTCTTGAGATATAGCTATTGCAGAAATCGTGAAAATGCCACATAGCAGCGCCACCTGTTGGGCGATTTTTACCAAAAACTAATCAGGGCCAGTTTATATCAAAGTCTAACTAAATATGAAGTTTTGTGAAATTCCGTGCATTAGTTCTTGAGATAGAGCGTCCACAAAATTTTTGCCACATACAGATTCACAGAGTGACAGACAGACTCACAGACAGACATTTTCTAAAAACCATCAAATCGTGTTCTGGGCATTCTAAAACGCATAAATCCGTTGAAAACCGGAAGTCGAAATTTTTCACGAATCCAATACTTTCTTCTTGTAAAGATAGAAGAAAGTAAAAAGCAAAAATAATGCATAAAAAGCAGCAAGCTTTTCATGTGTTATTTGTGCATTTTTAAACGTTGGTTTTCTGCTTTTTAATAAAAAGGAAATTTTAGGTTCAGTTTATACAGGCTAACATGAAATATACGCTTAGAAAATTTTATGAAAAAATATTCAGAAGTTTTTGAGATATCGTGCGCGTTATGTCCAAAAACGCCTTATCCAAAATTTGACATACAATTTGAAATATTAACTTCTTTAGAAGGGAAATTGCCCCCCGAACTGCAGCTTCTCCCAAATGGCGCTAATGAGGAAGGAGAGGGTCTTTGCCTCTTACTAGATTTTGAAATTTATTTAGCAAAATTTTCTTATTCTCTGGTGATTTAAAAAAAATAGTCAAATTCATTCTTTATATAAGTGATTTAAAATTATTAAATACAAAGAGAAAATATAAGTAAGAAGTTTTCGTTAGGGGTAGGGAAGGTCTGCCTCCCCCGTGGAAGTTATTTTAAGGTTTCTCAGGACTTTTAAGATTGGAAGAAAATAAAAAAAATCAGACTATTTTCAACATTTAATATATCTTAAAATGTACATGACTTAAACATACAATTTTAATTGTGATGAAAGATATAAGTATGTTCTTTCATTTCATGCATTTAAAAAATTGCAAGATGCAGAATTAGCATTTATAGGGGCTCCAAGCTGTCAGACATTTGTCGAGTAGATTGGTATAACAGCTTACGCGCAGGATTTCAAAATAAATTTTGCAACTAGACTGAAATTTTTTGTGTCTAATTCTACTTCAGATTATAATAATTACCCTGAACCTAAATAAATTTGTATTTAAAGCATTTGTATATTTTTAATGTAAATTTGTATTTAGCTAATACAAAACTTTGAAAATTTCAACAACATAATAACTTTAAAAAATGTTTTTTTAAACAATAAAAGGAAATTTTATGTTCAGTTTATATACAGATTAACATGAAACGTATGTTTTGAAAATTTCATGAAAAAATATTCAAAAGTGTTTGCAATATCCTGCGCGTTATGCCCAAAAACGTCATTTGGAGAAAAATCACTTCAAATTTTCAGAAATACCGCTTCAGACATTGATCGGGAATAATTCTAAAAGCCATAACTTTTGTTCTAATGGGAATTTCAAGGAAATAATTATATCAAATTGTTCAGAAAAGATAAGATTTTAACATCTAAAAAAAAAAAAAAAAAAAAAAAAAAAAAAAAAAAAAAAAAAAATGAAATAAATAAATAAAAATTTCGAAAATTTTGTAGCTTTAAGAGTCTTGAGACCCCTTAATACTGTTTTTCGTCTTACAATCATGTGTTCAAAATTCATTTTAAACGGTGGGTACATGAGAGCCTGACCCCTGACGAGAAAAAAGAGATATTGTTCCAATTATTAATTTTGAAAGATGCTGGTAGAACTCATTTTAAAATATTTAATATTTCGTAATTGTTAAATGTTTGTGGTTCTTTTTATGTTAATGTGAATTAAAAAAGTGTTGCATGCAGGTTCTGACAAGAAAAAAAAAATTGGTATTTTAGTTTATTTAATGTTTTTATTCTCTAATAGCATAGATTCTCCGGTCAGTTTATTCCAAACGAACCTAGGGTTGGGTGCCCCACCTCCTTCGACACCGTCTTAGGTCTCAGATTAATCGGACCTTGAATTATAGTGATTGTTTCTCTCATTTCAGATTAAACTAACATTTTCAGCATCGTCTTTCACGTCGTTATAGGAACCGAACCGGCATTCTTTTAACTTGAATTTAATCAAGGCCGTTGTAAAATTTACTGGTGAGTCATTTCCATTTAAGAATAAAGTGTCAAAAAATCACCACGAAATGCAAAAAAAGTATAAAAAATTCGAGGAAAAAGAAACAAATAACACTGAGAAAAGAAATTATTATATTTGGCAAAAAAATTAAAACTGGATTATTTTTCAGAATGGCAAAAAATTGCATGCGCAAAAATATTATAAAATACACATAAAAAAAAATTCGCGAAAAATAAGAAAAATGCGAATAAACTTTATTGCAAAAAAGACAAAATATTGGGCTAAATTATTGACACTTGATTCGTTTTACTAATGGAGGAAAATATGAACCAGTGTAAAAAATCGCATAAAAATGATTTGATCAAAATATTAAAAAACTGGTTTCGAGGTGCATAATTTCTGACATACGCGTACCAGCATTACCAAATCTTGTAACACAGTGCGCAACGATAAACACACTCACACACATTAATTTTTATTATTATAGATTTTTATAAACGCATCCAAGTCTGCGGATCACAGGCACATCTCATCGAAATTCTTACCTCTGAATGGATTTCGATCAGCTCCTGTAATTTTACAAATATGTCAATTCAGTAAATGTAAATTCCATATTGTTAATTTTATTACGAAAATTGAAGTTTAAGTATAATTTGGTGTTTTGAAGACAAACATAAAACATTTACTTTATATGCTATATTTCTGGTGCATTTTCATATTTCTTGGGGCATCCATGTTTCTTCGGTAGGTATCATCCACATACTCGTTTCATGTACAGTTTTCGTCAGTATTTCTCTTTAGCACAGAATCTACTATCACTAAAACTTCGGAGGGATATCTATTTTTAAAGCATTTTTAGAAATAGATATACCTGAAATTATAAAAATATTTTAATAAATGCAAACGAAAAACTTAAATTCATATCCTGACTAAAAAAACAATACATATCAGTAATAATTTTTCCATCTCAGCCTAAATGCGTCCAGACCGGGAATCGAACCACGAACCGCGAACCATTGGCTTTAAGGGACGAGCGACCGGTACACGTGCCGCGTAAGGTGCTGAACAAAATCCGTGATTATTCTCACCAGTAAATTTTTATTGTAAATTTTGCCTTATTTAATCCGATAATTTTCCCGATTCAATAAAAAAAAATTCTGTCTTTGAAAAACCGGCAATAAGAGGTTAAAAATTCTGTATAAAAACGCTCGTCCCGAAGAGGTTAATTGTCAATGCTGGTTTAAAGCCAAGGTTCCAGGTCCGAGGCCAGGGCTGTAAACACTTTCGCACTGATGGAAAAATTGCTATTCATTTGAATTATTTACCAATCAGATGATAGCGTTTAAAAATAATTAAAATAATACATACCTCCGATATTGGTGCATCCACGTGTTTCTTCTGTATGTGTCATCCAGATACTCGTTTCATAAACAGTTTTCTTCATAATGTCTATTTAGTCCAAATCTGCGGTCACCAGAACATCGGAGGAATATCTATTTTTAAGGCATCTTTTAAAAATAGATACACCTGAAACAAACAAAAATTATTTTAGTTATGGTTACAAACAAGAAAATTAAATTTATTTACTGACTCAACAAAATAATAGATACCTTCGACATTGGTGCATCCACGTGTTTCTTCGGTATGTGTCATCCAGATACTCGTTTCATGCACAGTTTCCTTCAGAATGTCTATTTAGTCCAAATCTGTGGTCACCAGAACATCGGAGGAATATCTATTATTAAGGCATCTTTAAAAAATAAATACACCTGAAACAAACGACAATTATTTTACTTATGAATACAAACAAGAAATTTAAATTTACTTACTGACTCAATAAAATAATAGATACCTTCGACATTGGTGCATTCACGTGTTTCTTCGGTTTGTGTCATCCAGAACTCGTTTCATCGAACGGAAAATGTTCTCGGTCTCGATCGATTCTGTCTTAGACAGAGTTAATTGTATATATATATATATATATATATATATATATATATATATATATATATTAGTTATGAATACAAATTTATTTGCTGACTCAATAAAATAATACATACCTCTAATATTGTTGCATCCACGTGTTTCTTTGGTAGGTATAATCCACATACATGTTTCGTGCTCAGATTTCTTCAGTTTTTCTATTCAATCAGTCAAAAGTATCTAGGGTCGGCAACACTTCGGAGGGATATCTATTTTTAAGGCATTTGTTAGATATAGATATACCTGTAACAAACAAACAAAAAAAAAATACATTTTACTTTCAAATACAAGCAGAACAAATTAAATTCATTTACCGACTCAATAAAATAATACTTACCTCCGATATTGGTGCTTCCAATATACTCCTTTCGTGACTGTGATCCAGATACTCTGTGATCCATGCACAGTTTTTCGGTTTAGTCCAGAATTTATGGTCGCCAGCACTTCGGAGGGATATCCATTTTTAAGGCATTTTTTAGAAATAAATATACAAGAAAAAAAAATAGCAGAAAATAAAAATTTACTTGTTGACTCATTGAAATGACACAAACCTCCGTTATTTGTGCATAAATGTTTTTTTACTGTGTCTCATAGACATATTCATCTTATGCATACTTGTCTCCAGTATTTCTCCTTAATCCTGAATATGGTGTCGCCAGAAATTCGGAGGTATGTCTATTTTTATTGCATCTTTTAGAAATAGATACACTTAAAAAAAAAATATATATATATTTTAATTTGAAATACAAGAAAAAATTTTAAATGTATATACTGACCCAATAAAATAATACATACCAGGTATACTGGTACATTCAAATGTATCTTAGGTAAGTCTCATCCACATATCCCTCGCATGGAAGGTACAGAAAAATAATCCTTTCAGAAATAAAAAAATAACTGAAATAATATGAATTAAAAATTAATTTTTTTTTCAATTCAATAGTGATCATTGATGAAAAAAAGATAATAAAACTGTGATACTTTACCTCTGTCTCATTAAAATTTTCATCCTATCATCGACCGACTGGTTTAGTGTTAGACATAAGTACATGTATTGCATGAAACACAAAATATGAACATTATCCACATTTAGGTGATATTTAAAAAAAAAAAAGAATGTCATAGCTGAAAAAAATAACCTTTGCCTCAAAATAAGCAAAATGGTAGCTTGTTTTTATTATTAAAAAAAAAAAAAAATTCACCCGCTTTCAGGACCTAAGTTAATCATTCGGATATGGAGTCTTACTCTTATGAAGGAAGAAAAAACTTACACTTTTGAAAAATTTGTCATCTATAAATTAAAGGGTATGTGTTCTTTCATATTTGGGAACCATTTTACAACGACTGTGTCAAAATTTTCAAAATTTCACGATATTTACAATTTGCTTTCACTGAAAACGGAATATATCATTAGACACGAACTCAATTTTTTTTCATACAGAATTGATAATATAGTAAAAATAACACATATTGCTTATTTAATAGTCTGCTATAAAACTATTTACATTTTACTTTTAATTTAGAAAGTTGTTAATACTTAGTAATTTATTAAAATATATCCGGAATCAAGAATTAATATAAGAAATTTAGTGCACTTACATAAGAGATAAGTTTCAATGAGAGAATGAAATAATTTGTTGTATTAAACAATTGTCTGTAGTGTTGAGTTCATCATTGTGAGAAAAAGAAAAGAAGAAGCAGCGAAAACTATTGTTGCGAATTGCGGAATTATAACAGAAATGCTTGATTAGAGTTTAGAAATATTATTGTTGATCAAAGAAACAGGACATAATTGAAATGCATTGTTGTTGCAAGTTGCATTCAAATGAAATGACATTTTTGACACCATAAATATACTTTATGCAAGAATGAAATTTAGAAAGGAAATCTCTTGACTCTAAGAATTTCCTACAGAAAATAAACAGTTTTATTATGCTTAACTTACACATGTGAAAAAACTTACACATATGAAAATTTTGTCATCTATAAATTATTATCCAATTATGTGTTCTTTCATAATTGGAAACCGTCTTAGAACGACTGTGTCAAAAGTTTCAAAATTTCACGATGTTTACAATCTTCTTTAACTGAAAACAGAATATATCATTAGACACGAACTCAATTATTTTTCTATACAGAATTGCTCATATAGTAAAAACAACACATATTGTTTATTTAATAGTCTGCTGTAAAACTCTTTACATTTTACTTTTAATTTAGAAAGTTGTTAATACTTTGTAATTTATTCTGTTACGGAAGAAAAGTTTACGCATTCGAAAATGTCGTCCTCTATAAATTAAAGCGTATGTGTTCTTTCATAATTGGGAACCACCTTAATACGACTGTGTCGAATGTTTTTCATAATATTTACAATCTGTTTTAACTGAAAGTCACGAATTCAAAAATGTTTTTGAAACAGAATTACTCATATAATAAAAACAAAGCAGATTATTTTATTTAATGTAAATCTACAAATCTATTTAAGTTTCACTTTTCATTTATAATGTTCTTAATAAGTAATTTATTAAAAATACCTGGAATCAAGAATTAACATCAGAAATTTGGAGCACTTGCATAAGAGATATGTCTCAAAGAGAAAATGAAATATTTTATTGTGATAAACAATTGTCTGTATTATATTAAAACACACATACAACAATATATATTAAAACACACATACACACATAAATAACGCCTGCATTCAACAGTTAAAGGTATATATAAATATTATACATACGTACAATAAATACAATAAACCCAACTGGAGTGAAAAATTAGCCAGAGCCAGGAATTGAACCCGGGACCACAGTATACAAGACTGCTGCTCTAACCACTGAGCTACTCCGGCCGATATCTGGGTCTGCAATTTCTCACTAATAAATTATTGCATTTATTGTATGTATAACTGTTTAATATTTTTATATACCTTTAACTGTTGAATGCAGGCGTTATTTATGTGTGTATGTGTGTTTTAATATTTATTGTTGTATGTGTGTTTTAATATTATATATCGTAGATCGACGTAATAGTAAAATCTATTCATCGTTGCCCGGTCATCCAAGGCTGTCGTATAGATGGCTGGTGACTCAAAAAACATGGTATATTAGTGAGAAATTTCAGACCCAGATATCGGCTGGAGTAGCTCAGTGGTTAGAGCAGCAGTCTTGTATACTGTGGTCCCGGGTTCGATTCCTGGCTCCGGCTAATTTTTCACTCCAGTTGGGTTTATTGTATGTATGTCTGTATAATATTTATATATACCTTTAATTGTCTGTATAGTTGAGTTCATCATTGTGAAAAAAAAGAATAAGCAGCGAAAGCGATTGTTGCGGATTGAAGAATAACAAAAGATATGTTTGATTAGAAATAAGAAATGTCATTGTTGATAAAAGAAAGGAAACATTATTAAAATGCATTATTGTTTAAAGTTACCTTCAAATGAAGTGACATTTTTGACATCATCAAAAGACCTGATGGCAAGAAAGAAATTTAGAAGGGAGATCTCTCGACTCTAGAGATTTCCTACACAAAATAAAAAGTTATATACAATAAATATATCTACTTTTTCACCAGTATTTCCTTGGTTTTTACACTTTCTAAATTCGTTTGATGTCCGAATATCTGATTCAAATCTTGTATTTGAATTTCTATCCTTAGATAATGAACATGTAATAAGAAAATCAGTAGCAATAATATCTCTGAAAACTACTAAAAAACAGATACATCTGAAACTAAAAAAATAAATAAATTTATAAATGCAAAAAATAAATAAATGAAAGACAAAGGCAAAAGAAAAGAAAAGAAAACAATAAATTTATTTGCTAAGTTAACTAAATAATACATACCTCCGATATTAGTGCTTTATGTGTTTATTCGACTAGAGTCATTTATATGCTAGCCACCGGAACAGTTCCTTTCGTATTTCTTCTCAGTTAATGAATCTAAGGTCGAAGGCACTGCGGAGAGATATCTCTTTATGTGGCATCTTTTATCAACAGATATTGGGATATTGCTGTCACTTTTTTTTTTTTATTTACTGAATTACTCATATAGTAAAGACAACACAGATTGCTTTATTTAATACGTATCTACAAAACTATTTGTATTTTACTTTTTATTTAGAAACTTGTTAATACTTATTAATTTATTTTAAAATACCTAGAATCAACAGTTAACATCAGAAATTTAGTGCTCTTACATAAGAGAAACCTTTCAATGAAAGAATGAAATAGCTTGTTGTGTTAAACAATTGTCTATATTGTTGAGTTTATCATTGTGAAGAAACGATTAAGCAGCGAAAACGATTGTGGCGAATTGAGGGTTAACAATAGTTATCTTTGATTAGAATTAAGGTATGTCATTGTTGATAATAGAAAGGGGACATTATTGAAATGCATTGTTGTTGCAAGGTCCATTCAAATAAAGTGAGATTTTTGACACCATCAAAATACCTAATGGCAAGACAGAAATAAAGGAGGGAAACCTGTCAACGCTAGGGATTTCCTACACAAAATAAAAAGTTTTATATGTACAATAAATATATTTAATTTTGTAGCCAATATTTCTTTATTATTTGCACATATTAAATTCGTTTGTTGTCTGACTATCTGGGTCAAATCTTGCATTTGGATTTTAACACTTGGTTAATGAACAAGTGACAATAAAATCAGAAGCAATATGATTTCTGAAAAAAGATTACTAAAACACAAATACAAATGAAAAGTTTTTTAAAATTATAAATGCAAAAATAAACAAATAAAAAAAGTAAAAGAAAAAAAATTATGTGCTGAGTTAACTGAATAATACATATCTTCGATATTGGTGCATCAATGTGTTTATTAGGCTAGAGTCATCTACATACTAGTGACTGGAACAAATTCTTTTCGTATTTCTCCTCAGTCGTGAATCTACGTTTGAAAGTATCACAGAAATATATATATTTATATGTCTTCTTTTAAAAACAGATATTGGGATATTACTATCACATTTCTTTTTTCTTTACGTTCCGTATTTGCAATGTTACATGCCGCCATGTTGTTTATGCCTCATCTGGAATCTATTTTCTTGGACTATGGAAGACTATGGAATTAGACTATGGAAGAATTCCAAACAGTCACCACCCAAATAGAAGGGGTACTAAATTCGCGTCCCTTAACTCCGTTATCGACCGACATAAATGATTTTAACGTATTGACACCAGGCCATTTCCTAATTGGTCGGCCAATAGACGCTATTCTAGAACCTCAATTAATTGATATTAGCGAATCCAGATTATCTCGATGGCAAAGAATAACTAAATTTGTTCAATTAATTTGGAGAAATTGGCAATTAAATTACTTAAGTCATCTCCAAAATCGTTCAAAATGGCAGGTAAAGAGCGATAACATCAAACCAGGAGCAATGGTAGTTATAAAAGAGGACAATTTACCTCCTTGTAAATGGGTGCTGGGACGAATTCTAGAGGTTATGCCAGGGAAGGATGGTAATGTTAGAGTAGCGAAAGTAAAAACTGCCTCTAATGTTTTCGTTAGGTCGATCTCTAAATTATGTGTCTTACCCGTTGATTGATGACCCATTTGTTTTAAGAAATACCCCAATTTTTTTTTCCTTAAATTTTCCTTATTATTGTATTGTAAAGGTAGGTATTGCCATTGAAACTCATCCTTATTGTATTTTGTATTATCATTTATCTATTTCTTATTTAGTGTTATATGCATAGTATTGAAGTTTATATTGTAATATTTGAATGTGGTGTATAATATGTACACTTTATATTGTTTTATTGAATGTTGGCACATGTCAATGGGGGTCGGCATGTTACGGCTTGCCTTGACACGGTTTTGAACGCACCCTTGTGCGTTCCACCAGACTTTTATGTTTGCCGTTTGGCAACGGCAGTCTTATCGTTTTTTTGTTGATGTTCGCGCGTCGAATGTTTTTATGTAGCAAAATCGCATTACTGAGCTATTTCGTTAGCAAAAAATGACCATGGGGTCTTATTTGTTTATAATAACGACTATTATAGTATAGTTGTAGCATAATTATACAGATTATGTTTTGATTCAAGTGGTATGGTCCACGAAAACAACATCGCAGTGTCCCATAACTGACTATGGTGTCAGTCCGTACAATTTCCTGTATATATGTATATATAAAGGAACTGTTTGTTGTTGTTTTAACTCTCTTCGTATTATTTGACTATCTTCGTATATATTTTCCATTTAATTGAACTAGTTACAGTCCATAATCAAAGTACATACACGCACAATAATTAAAAAATATTAAAAATCAAAATGAGATTTTTCTGTATCAGCCATTAAATGAATTTATTTTTAATTCGTAAATAGGATTCAATTATGCGGAATGTACTGTAATAAGAGGAAAAAATACCAGTTTTTATTTAATTAATTTTTAACTCATTATTAATGCAACATCTAGGTTATAATAATTTTCCAAGTTGCATTAAACAATGTGCTAATAATAATGTATTGGTGAGATTTTTGCTGTTGTACGTTCGATGGTAAATGCTCTATAGCTGGTTCATATTTTATTATTTTTATAAATACACATAGTTAAATTGAATTCTTTTGCCATTTTATTGCAATCACTGTCAAACGAAATTCATTTAAAAATTACAGCTTTTAAAATTCGTATTGAAAGGCAAAATACAGGGCGAAAATGCTGCATAGCATGGCAGGAAAAGAAAATTATTCTGATGTGTTAATTCATGCAATAAGTAATTGCATTATTTATGTGTACTGTCCGTATGTAAAACATTTTTATTGGTTATAACAGCAATAAAAAATGGATTTTATCTGTACAACGATTATCAAATTTAAATTTTTCGCGTGCCAGACAAATTAGCTTACGTGCCAACTCCGGCACGCGTGCCATAGGTTCGCCAACCCTGCCCTAGGCCTTATATTTTTTGAGAAAATCGCATTTTTCTGTTACACACAAATTTCGATTTACGGGCATTCATCAAAAATGTTGAGCAGCGATGGAGGTATCTATCGTAGCAGAAGTACGAAAGCATTGTTGATAATGATTTTCGAAAAAAAAAAAATCGTCAGTAATTAGCCGAGATATTAACCCTTAAAAATACGGACAGTTTGCACATAAACACAGACAGGGCGATTTACTCTATGCCTAGTTAACAACTTTTAATGATATGTATGTGTAATGTAATGTCCAGTAGCAGTACAAAAGCAATAAATGTCAAATTATTAAAAACAGACTAATCTAAGGTGTCTCCAGACTCTTAAAATTGGAAAAAAAGAAAAAAGAGACAATTTTCAACATTTAATGTCTTAAAATGTATATGACTTAAAAACACAATTTTAATTGTGATGAAAGATATAAGTATGTTCTTTCATTTCATGTATTTAAAAAATTGCAAAATGCAGAATTAGTATTTATAAAGGCTCAAAACTCTTAGACATTTGTCGAGCAGAAAATTGGCATAACAGCTTACGCGCAGGATTACAAAATAAATATTCCAACTAGAATGAAAGCTTTGGTACCTACTTATACTTCAGATTGAAATAATTATCCTGAATTTAAATAAATTTGTATTTAAAGCATTTTTATATTTTAATGCAAAGTTGTATTTAGCTAATACAAAATTTTAAAAATTTCAACAGCATAATCACCTAAAAAATATTTTTTTGAACAATAAAAAGGAATAAAAATAGCAAATAAAGCCTTTGTGCAACAATATTAAAAAGCAGAAAACCAGCGTTTAAACTAGTATGTTGTGGCCATCACAAAACTTTCTTCTATATAAATCACGTCAATTAAATCATTTAAATAGTACAAGAAATAACAACGATTTAGCACCAATTCATATCAAAGTATATCTGAATTTGAAGTTGGATGAAATTTCGTGCATTAGTTCTTGAGATAGAGCTATAGCGGAAATTCTGAAAAAATATAGCATAGCAGCGCCACCTGTTGAGCGATTTACACCAAAAGTAAACAGCACTAAACGATATCAAGGTATACTTGAATCTGAAGTTTGTTGAAAATCCAAGCAATAGTTCTTGAGATAAAGCTATTGCGGAAATCGCAAAAATACAGCATAGCAGCGCCACCTGTTGAGTGATTTACACCAAAAATTAAACAGCACTAATTTATACGTCAGTTCATCTCAAGGACTAACTAAATCTGAAGTTTGATGAAAATACGTGCAATAGTTCTTGAGATACAGCTCTTGTGGAAATAGTGAAAAATGCAGCACAGCAGCCCCACCTGTTGGGCGATTTACACCAAAAATTAAACAGCACTAATTTATATCAGGGACTAACTGAATCTGAAGTTTGATGAAAATTCGTGCATTTTTTTGAGTTAGAGCTATTGCGATAATCATGAACAATGCAGCATACCAGCGCCACCTGTTGGGCGATTTTCACAAAAAAGTAATCAGCACCAAACTATATCTTGGACTAACTGAATCTGAAGTTTTATGAAAATCCGTGCAGTAGTTCTTGAGATATAGCTATTGCAGAAATCGTGAAAATGCCACATAGCAGCGCCACCTGTTGGGCGATTTTTACCAAAAACTAATCAGGGCCAGTTTATATCAAAGCCTAACTAAATATGAAGTTTTGTGAAATTCCGTGCATTAGTTCTTGAGATAGAGCGTCACAAAATTTTTGTCACATACAGATTCACAGAGTGACAGACAGACTCACAGACAGACATTTTCTAAAAACCATCAAATCGTGTTCTGGGCATTCTAAAACGCATAAATCCGTTGAAAACCGGAAGTCGAAATTTTTCACGAATCCAATACTTTCTTCTTGTAAAGATAGAAGAAAGTAAAAAGCAAAAATAATGCATAAAAAGCAGCAAGCTTTTCATGTGTTATTTGTGCACTTTTAAACGTTGGTTTTCTGCTTTTTAATAAAAAGGAAATTTTAGGTTCAGTTCATACAGACTAACATGAAATATAAGCTTTGAAAATTTTATGAAAAAATATTCAGAAGTTTTTGAGATATCGTGCGCGTTATGTCCAAAAACGCCTTATCCAAAATTTGACATATCAACTTCTTTAGAAGGGAAACTGCCCCCACGAACTGCAGCTTCTGCCAAATGGCGCTAATGAGGAAGGAGAGGTTTTTTTGACTCTTTATAGATTTTGAAATTTAATTAGCAAAATGTTCTTGTTCTCTGGTGATTTAAAAAAAATAGTCAAATTTATTCTTTCTATAAGTGATTTAAAATTATTAAATACAAAGAGAAAATATAAGTAAGAAGTTTTTGTTAGGGGTCGGGAAGGTCTGCCTCCCCCGTGGAAGTTATTTTAAGGGGTCTCAGGACTCAAAAAATTAAAAAAAAAAGAGACTGCAGAATTAGTATTTATAGGGGCTCAAAGCTGTCAGACATTTGTCGAGAGATCAGATTGGTATAACAGCTTACGCACAGGATTTCAAAATAAATTTTGCAACTAGACTGAAATTTTTTGTGTCTAATTCTACTTCAGATTGTAATAATTACCCTGAACCTAAATAAATTTCTAAGGTACCTGTACCTAATATGGACACCCTAAGGAAAATTGATTTTTTTCAGCCCCGTGTACACGTCATAGGACTCCAAAAATATATGACCACTATCCCTGGACTGTTGACTATTATTATTAAAATTAGTGACCTTGTAATTATTCTGGTTTAATTTTAATAATAAAAACAAAAAAAGTTTACAAGTGTCCATATAAGGAACCACCTGTCCCTATTATGGACTTGCATGTCCATATTAGGGACAGGTGGCTACTTATTGGCCTACTACACAGCATCTGTCTGCAGAATTTACACCTGTTATTACTCAGTCCTCAGAGGATGGACAAATAAAAACTTCTTCATCATGGGCGGTAAGTCCCACACAGTCCTCATGGACATATCTGCCGCATGTGATGCATAGCCGCATGTCTGCAACAGCATCAATACTGCATAAGAAGCAATACCAGCTCTTCTTATATTTCTTTTGCTCATAGTTTTACTAAATCTTGTAATAAATAAACAAAAAAAACATTTTAAAAAATATATGCAATAGCAATCGAAAATATGTTTTATCAGCTTTCTAAAACACTCCACTTTTCAACTAGGCAAAAATCTCTGTTTTTGAAAAACCGGCGATAAAAGATTAAAAATTATCTATAAAAACGCTCGTCCCGAAGGGGTTACTTGTCAATGCTGGTTTAAAGACAAGGTTCTAGGTCCGAGGCTCGGTCTGTACACACATTCGCACAGATTGAAAAATTATTACTATTCATTTGAATTATTTACCAATCAGATGATAGTGTTTACCCTTTAGCCGGCTCGCCAGTATTTTTCCGTTTCTAAAAATCATGTTAAAATGGCTGTAGACAAAAATATTTTAAACATAATTCTATTTTGAACCATACATAGAAAGAAGCGATATTAAATATAATATATCATCAAACTGCGATTAAAAAATATATATCTTTGGATTTACAAGTAGTCTTATAAAAATATTTGAGAACCCTCGGACGGTGAATGGGTTAAAAATAATTAAAATAATACATACCTCCGATATTGGTGCATCCTTGGGTTTCTTCTACAGGTGTCCATTCACATACCCGTTTCATGCACAGTTTTCTTCAGAATTTCTATTTAGTCCAAAATCTGTGGTCACCAGAATATCGGAGGAATATCTATTTTTAAGGCATCTTTTAAAAATAGATACATCTGAAACAAACAAAAATTGTTTTAGTTATGAATACAAACAAAAAATTTAAATTTATTTACAGACTCAATAAAGTAATAGATATCTTCGACATTGGTGCATCCATGTGTTCTTTTCCTGCACAGTATTCTTCGGAATGTCTATTCAGTTCAAAATATGTGGTCACCAGAACATCGGAGGAATATCTATTTTTAAGGCATCTTTTAAAAATAGATACACCTGAAATAAACAAAAATTGTTTTAGTTATGAATACAAACGAAAAAATTTAAATTTATTTACTGACTCAATAAAATAATAGATATCTTCGACATTGGTGCATCCATGTGTTCGTTTCCTGCACAGTATTCTTCGGAATGTCTATTTAGTCCAAAATCTGTGGCCAACAGAACATCGGAGGAATATCTATTTTTAAGGCATGTTTTAAAATAGATACACCTGAAACAAACAAAAATTATTTTAGTTATGAATACAAACAAAAATATTAAATTTATTTACTGACTCAATAAAATAATACATACCTTCGACACTGGTGCATCAACGTGTTTCTTCGGTATGTGTCATCCACATACTCGTTTCATGCACAGTTTTCTTCAGTATTTCCCTTTAGTCGAGACACTATGGTCATTAATTTCGGAGGGATTTCTATTTTTAAGGCATCTTTTAGAAATAGATACACCTAAAACCAAATAAATAAATAAATAAATATTCGGATAACAAAAAATTCGGATTACCCGAAATTCTGATTAAAATAGAAAAGAAAAAGATACTTGTTATAAAAAACGTAAGTTATAGGTACTCAGTAGTATAGTAAACTTCCTGTAATTCTACATTCTAAGATCCGGCATGCTGGATAATCCAGCACGACTTTCGGAAAAAAATAGTATTCCTGAGTAATCACTCTCGGTGTTTATAATAATCCAGAGGAACTTCAGAATGAGGAACTGCTTAAAACCCCATTACAAACGGTTCAGAATCGTGAATCTATAAGTAGCTCAATCACCACGTCAACGAGGACTGAAGAAAAATAAAACATTTCTGTAGATAATTTGTGAAATCAAACGGTTGAAAGGAAAAATAAATTTTTATCATCTGAATTAAATACTTTTTGCATTTTAGAAAACAATTATATAATGACTGGTAAACAAACAGATATTCGAGATTTTTTTTAAATGGCTTCTACGAGTAGGCCTACAGTGCACGTTTTCATATTATATTCGTGTACATATGTTCTACTTTTACATTGTTGAGTATTTTTTTATTCTGTTTTTTAATCTGTTCAAGTATAATTTTCGATAATAAAATCGGTTCGGATTAACCGGAATTTCAGATCAGCGGGGTTCTACTGTATTAAATATTAATACAAACAAAAATTTAAAATTTATTTACTGCCTCAATAAAAGAATACTTACCTTGGATATCGGTGCATCCACATGTTTCTTCGGTGTCATCCGTATACTTGTTTAATGCACAGTTTTTTTCAGTTATTTTCTTTAGTCCAAACTCTATGGTTATTAGAACTTAGGAGGGACATTTACTTTTAAGACATCTTTTATAAATAGATACACTGAAACAAATATAAATATATGCAGCATTTTGCTACCGACTTTCAGATATTTAGGCGACACCAGTACACCTCGACATAAAAGGTAGTAGAGCAATCAAAACCATCCATCCGTTATATTGAAAATATCGGATTGCAGTCAGGGTGGCGAGAAAAAACAGGCTCGAAAAACATTGATAATTTCCCTTACGTAATGAATATAGAGAGTCATCGTCACTTTTTAAACTGTTTTTATTGACAAAAACATAGTAAAACACTTCCAGTAGTTATCCCATCCACTCTCAAAAATCGATCATCACTTCATAAGACTTTAGATGTTATAAGAATAGGATCTAAACATTAGAATGTTCACTCCAAGCCACGCAACTTAATTAGACAACCAGAGAAACGTAAAAATCTTCTCTCCATCGCCGATGTAACGATATTTGTACTCCGAACAACAACGCGCGGACGGTTACAGAAAGGTAACAGACCAATGTTAGAAGAGAGGTGGGGGAGGATGGGACATAGAACAAATTACGATTCGATGGGAAAGGATGACGTCGATAAAGAACTCTTTATAAGGCGTTAGAATAAAAGCGCAAATAGCGCTGGCGGACGCATGGAATTGTGGGTATAAAACACGACAGAATAAATAATATTAAAGCATTCGAAAGAAAGAGAATTTAGTTTTAGAATAAAATGAAAAAGTAATTTAATGGGTTTTATAAGATTAGACGAATGGATTAAGGTTTTTTTAGAATAATAAAAGAATACGCAACTTTAAATGCATGAAATAAAAGACAAAAGATATTAAGATATTATAAAAGATAGGTAAAAAAGGAAAAATATTAAGAATTTGAAATAGTTTTACTAAGAAAAAGAGGCGAAATTTTTTATTATTACATATATATATATGTATATATATACCGGGTGTCTCAAAAAAGTCTGATTGATTTTAAAATTCAATAACTTGCAAACGGTGACAGATATTAAACAAATTCTTACTTTAGAGTTATGTGTGATGTCAGGAGTATTTATGATGCGATTCTCAGTTTTAGTTGCAAATAGCAGCGGTAGATAGTCTTCTTTCGCATCAATACTGAGGGAGAAGAGAAACAAAAAATCAGGCCCCTATTTAGCACTTATTGCGAGCAGTGTCATGTATAGCTGCTGTTTTAAAATAAAATCGAGAATTGCTGTAAAAAAAAACTCCTGACATCTTACCTAACCCTCCTGCAAGAATTTTTTTAAATAGTTGCCACCATTTACAAGTTACTGAATTTTAACCAAGCAATAACCGCTAAATCTCGGCTCGATTTTTCGGTTTCTCTCTTCTTCCATGCAAAAAAAGGAGATAAAAATGTATTGAATGGATCCCAAAGTACCCAAAATTGGGTCTGGACTGAGCACCTATTGCTGTCAGCGCCATCTGTTGTTTAAAATACGAACTAAAATCAAGAATCACAGTAAGAAAACTCCTGACATCATACATAATCCTCCTGCAAGAATTTTTTAAATATCTGTCACTGTTTGCAAGTTATTGAATTTTAATATCCATCAGTCATTTTTGGGACACCCGGTATATATATATATATATATTAGTTATGAATATAAACAAAAAATTAAATTTATTTACTGACTCAATAAAATAATAGTACCTCCGATATTGGTGCATCCTCGTGTTTCTTCGGTCAGTGTGATCCAAATATTTGTTTCGTGCGCAGATTTCTTCAGTTTTTCTGTTCAGTCAGTCAAAAATATCTATGGTCGCCAACACTTCGGGGGAATATTTTTTTAAGGCATCTTTTGGATATAAATATACCTGAAATAAAAAATATTTTGCTCTTAAATACAAGCAGAAAAATTAAATTTACTTACTGACCGAATGAAATAATAGTTACCTCCGATATTGGTGCATCCATATACTCCTTTGGTGAATGTGATCCCGATACTTGTCTCATGCACAATTTTCTTCAGTATTTCTATTTAGTACAGGATGTATGATCGCCAGCACTTCGGAGGGATATCCATTTTTAAAGCATCTTTTAGATATAGATATACCTGAAAAAAAAAAATATATTTTACTCTTAAATACAAGCAGAAAAATTAAATTTACTTACTGACCGAATGAAGTAATACTTACCTTCGATATTGGTGCATCCATATACTCTTTTGGTGAATGTGATCCCGATACTTGTCTCGTGCACAGTTTTCTTCAGCATTTCTATTTAGTCCAGAATTTATGATCGCCAGCACTTCGGAGGGATATCCATTGTTAAAGCATCTTTTAGATATAGATATACCTGAAAAAAAAAAATATATTTTACTCTTAAATACAAGCAGAAAAATTAAATTTACTTACTGACCGAATGAAGTAATACTTACCTCCGATATTGGTGCATCCATATACTCTTTTGGTGAGTGCGATCCCGATACTCGTCTCATGCACAGTTTTCCTCACTATTTCTATTTAGTCCAGAATCTATGATCGCCAGCACTTCGGAGGGATATCATTTTAAAAGCATCTTTTAGATATAGATATACCTGAAACAATATATATATATATATATATTACTCTTAAATACAAGCAGGAAATTTAAATTTACTTACTGACCGAATGAAGTAATACATACTTACCTCCGATATTGGTGCATCCATACACTCGTTTGGTGAGTGCGATCCCGTTACTCGTCTCATGCGCAGTTTTCTTCAGTATTTCTATTTAGTCCAGAATCTATGATGCCAGCACTTCGGAGGGATATCCATTTTTAAAGCATCTTTTAGATATAGATATACCTGAAACAAAAAAAAAATTACTTTTAAATACAAGCAGAAAAATTAAATTTACTTACTGATCGAATGAAATAATATCGACATATAAGGAAAGGGCAGCTGACGTTACTGTTGGTCGAATTACTGTGGATCAGCCCAAAAAACCTGTCCGTTCTTATTACTGCGACTGTACACAAGAGCTAGGGAAGTTTGATTATCCTACGTTTAACAGGTTTGTGATATGATTCGCCTACGTCGCCAAGACTATTCCTGCAATGATCGCTATGACGAAAATGTAGCGGTAGATTGGTTGACGGAAGTGTTTGTTTGTAAATATGGCCTTTCCTTATTCCTCTCATGCATAGTTTTCTTCAGTATTTCTCCATAATCCTGAATCTAGGGTCCACAGAAATTCGAAGGTATATCTATTTTTATCATATCTTTTAGAAATAGATATACCTGAAATATATATTCGAGTATATATTTAAATGATAAATACAAGAAAAAAATTTAAATGTATTTACCGCGGAGCTATAGAGGATTATGGGGATTCTATTACCATGGTATTTACTGATCCAATAAAATAATACATACCACGTATGATGAGCTGGACACCAGAATTTTAAAGTAATTTTGTTCGCCTTATCTAATGGTAGAATTATTTGCGATCAAAGACGGCAAACTAAACAATAAGAAATTAGTGGTGTCAAGAGCATTTGGAGCTCCGATTTACGCGGCCGACCTGGCAACACTAACTGGTAGATTCATGTGTTTCTTAGGTAAGTTTCATCCGCATATCCCTCACATGGAAAGTACAGGAAAAGCACCGAATTCGGAAATAAAAAATAACTAAAATAATATGATTTAAAAATTTAACATTTATCTTTTATCTTTTTCAATTCGATACTGATCACTGGTGAAACAATAAAATTGTGATCAGTTATTTTTGGATCATTAAAATTTTCATCCTATCGTTTTTTGACGCAATGGTTTAGTGTTAGAAAAAAACTACGTGTTTGCTTTCAGGCGAAACTGAAATTTCCCTAGATTTGACAATCGCCATTGCTTTTGCTAACGCCTTACCGATGCATTACCATACTGATTTATTGAAACTAAACATGTATTGCATGAAGCAAAAATACCTACATTACCTACATTTATAAGACATAAAAAAAAAAGAATATCATAGCTGAACAAAATCACTTTTGACTCAAATTCAGCAAAATTGTAGTTAGTTTTAATCGATTTTTTTATATTTTCTCTTCATCTGCTTTCGGGAAATAGGCTAATGATTAGGATACGGAGACTTATACTCTGTTCGTACTGTATGCTTAAGATATCTTAGACCGTCAGTTTTGAAGTTGTACCCTCCCGGAATTGGATGCCTGTTCACATAGAAAAACTTCCCTAAGATATCTGAGTAGCGTCACTGCGTCTGTGATCTGAACAAAAGTAAAATATGCGCATGCGCTTAAAATAAAAACGGCCGCAACAGCTAATCAGTAAAAGCGAAGCTTCATAGCCAATGAGAGTGAGTGGTCGTTCCTGTAGCCGAAGTAAGTCGAAACTCACTGAAAGAGTTTGTGGAACTCTCTCAGAGATTTCGGCGGCCTGAGATATCTTAAGGTATCCAGTGTGAACACAGTCTTATACCCTGTTCAGATCGGATATTTAAGATATCTTAGGCCGCCATTGTTCACATCGCAAAACAAAATAACTCAATGAACGTAACTCCGTGAAAGATCTGAACAAATGTAAAGTGTGCGTATGCGCATTAAATAAAACTGGCCTTAACAGCCAATCAGTTAAAGCTAAGCTTTATAGTCAATCAAAGTGAGTGGTAGTGGCTGTATCTATACGAAGAAAGTTGAAACTCACTGAGAGAGTTCGGCGGTCTAAGATATCTTAAGTATCCGATCTGAACAGTGTATCACTCTTATTATGGACAAAAAAGGTTTTTCGACGACGTATTAGTATCCAAATACGAAAATGTCATTCTCTATAAAAGAAAGAGTATGAGTTCTTTCAAAAAAGAATCATTTTGCAACGAATGTGTCAAAATTTTGAAAACTTCAGAATATTTGAAATCTGTTTTACCTGAAAAGGGAATCCATTGTTAGACACGAACTCGGAATTTTTTTAAAATACTAAATTACTCATGTGGTAAAAACAACACATATTGTTTTATTGAATCTATAGCTATAAAACTATTTACACTTAATTTTCCATTTAGGAAATTATAATATTTTTTATTTTATTAAAAAATGCTTGGAATGAACAATTAATATGAGAAACTCAGTGCACATACATAAGAGGTATGTTTCAATGAAAGAATGAAATGTTAAATGTTAATTGTTAAACAATTGTCTATATTGTTGACTTCATCATCATGCAAAAAAGAATAAGCAGCGAAAACAATTGTTGCGAATTGAGGGATAATAATAAAGATGTTTTATTAGAATTAAAAAATGTCATTGTTGATGATAAAAAGGCGACATTATTGAAATGCATTGTTGTTGCAAGTTGCCTTCGAATGAAATGATATTTTTGACACCATTAAAATACTTTATGGCAAGAAAATATTTAGAAGGGATATCTCTCATATCTAGCGATTTCGTACAAAAAAATGTTTTATATATACAATAAAGGTATATTTACATTTTTAATAATATTTCTTTGATTTTGCACGTTTTAAATTATTTTATTATCTGTCTATCTGGGTAAAATTTTAACTCTTAGACAATAAATATGTAATAAAATCAGTAGCAATATGATCTCTGAAAATAGATTACTATAAAACAGATAAGCCGGGAAATAAAAAGATTTTTAAAATTATCAATATAAACAAATAATAATAAAAGAAATTTGCTGACCCAACTAAATTGTACATACCTCCGATATTGGTGCATCCATGTGTTTTTATCCGATAAGAGTCATCTACATACTTGGCACCGGAAAAGTTTTCTTTCGTATTTCGCGTTATTCATAAACATATATGTTCGCCATCACTTCGCAGGGATATCTATTTTTAAAGCATCTTTTAGAAATAAATATAACTGAAACAAAAAATTATTTTGGTTATGAATGCAAACAAAAAATTAAAATTTATTTACTGATTCAATAAAACTATAATACCTCCGACATTGGCGCATCCATATGTTTCTTTAGTAGGTGTCATCCACATACTCGTTTCATGCACAGTTTTCTTCATTATTTCTCTTTAGTCTTGAATCTATGACCAGCACTTCGGTGCGGGGATGGAGGGTATATATTTTATGGCATCTTTCAGAAATGGATATACCTGAAACAAAATAATTATTTTAGTTATGAATACAAACAAAAATTTAAATTTATTTACTGACACAATAAAAAATACTTACCTCCGATATTGTGCATCCATGTGGAACTTTTTCTTTTGTTGTTGTTAGTGTCATTCTCATACTCGTCTCATGCACAGTTTTCTTCAGTATTTCCCCTCATTGATAAATACCGGGTGATCCAAAAGTCAGGACAAACTTTAAAAATGAATAATTCGAAAAGGAATCAAGATAGAAAGATACGGTTTGCACCAAACAGATGGAAAAGAAACCGGGTTTTGTGTGGCATCGAAAAAAATAGTTCTGTTGGCGACCAACAGATGGCGCTGTCGGATTTCTGATGTAGGATTATGCAAAGCAGCAAACGATATAAAAGGAGCAACTGCAGCAGGTAAGGGTAGTCGAAGCTTGTATGCATCGAAATGCTGTCCATAGTTGAGAAAGCCCTCTTAGTTAAACTGTATTATAATAATTCGGAAAGTGCCACTGCGGCATTGCGCGCATATCGCTACATGAAGGGTATGCGAGATAGCAAAGGACCAATAACGGTTTCTGCTTTGAACAAAATTATGAAGAAATTTGAAGCTATAGGTTCTTTGGCGTCACGTCAAAGAAGTGGACGTCCCTCAACAGCCGCTGCTGCTGCCACGACAGTGGAGCAGACGGTGCAATCCATTTCGGCGGTTGCTGCACATGGCAAGTGCAGTTCTCGAGAAGTTTCGAGGCAGACAGGAGTGTCGTACGGAAGTGTCTGGAGAGCACTGCGAATAACTTTGCAATGGTATCCCTACAAGTTGCAACATAACCAAGAACTGAAACCTCCTCCCTTCGATTCTCGTCGAGATTTTGCGAATTTTGTATTCAATAAGATAGAAGAGCAGCATGGCTGGCTTCACACTGTGCTTTGGACAGATGAAGCGCATTTCACACTCTCTGGCGCTGTTAACACCCACAATTGTCGAGTGTGGACCACAGAAAATCCACATGCATTTGTTGAGGTACCCTTGCAACAGCCTAAAGTGACAGTCTGGTGTGGCTTCACTGCTGATTTCATAATTGGTCCATTTTTTTTCGAGAAAGTCACACAGACGGGTTTCAAAACAGTTTCTGTCACTGATCAGCGATATGTAGCACTGTTACAGAACAACATTATTCCTGAACTGCAAGCGCGACAGGCACTCTATACAGTCACCTTCATGCAAGATGGAGCATCACCTCATATTGCTCTGCCTGTGCAACGCCTGCTACGCTCAACATTTGGGGAGGATCGCATTATCAGTCGCTACTTTAATCACGCATGGCCTGCAAGATCTCCCGATCTGACACCCTGTGACTTTTGGCTGTGGGGATTCTTGAAATCAAAAGTGTACCGCGACCAGCCGGCATCACTAGCAGCACTGAAAGATGCCATACGCCAAAATGTGTCTGCCATAACGCAAGAAATGCTACTAAATGCTGTGAATGGTGTGGTGACTCGTCTCACAGCTGTACTTCTGAATGATGGACAGCACATTGAACATTTACTGTAGCATTAATTAACTGTAATTAAGCTGACTTGTAAGTTGTCAACATTTTTTCATTTGTAAATCATCTTTTGGTGCAATAAAACACTACAGCGCCATCTGTTGGTCACCAACAGAACGATTCTTTTTTTCGTTGCCATACAAAACCCGGTTTCTTTTCCATCCGTTTGGTGCAAACCGTATCTTTGTATCTTGATTCGCTTTCGAATTATTCATTTTTAAAGTTTGTCCTGACTTTTGGATCACCTGGTATATATAGTCGCAAGCGCTTCGCAGAAATATGTATTTTAAGGCATCTTTTATAAATATATATACCTGAAATAAAAAATTATTTTAAATATAAATATAAACAGTAAACTTAAATTATTTATTGGCCCAATAAAATAATACCTCCAACATTGGCGCATCCATATGTTTTTTCAGTGGGTGTCATCCAATGCACAGTTTTCTTCTGTATTTCTCCATAGTCCTGATGGTTGCGAGGACTTCGGATGAATATCTATTTTTCAGGCATCTTTTAAAAATAGACATGCCTAAAATTAAAAATTATTTTAGTTATAAATACAAAATGAAAATTTGAATTTATTTACTGGCTTTAATAAAATAATACATACCTCTGATCTTGCTGCATCCATGTTTTCCTTAGGTAAATATCAGTTACATATTCGTATCATGCATAGTTTTCTTCTGTATTTCTCCTTAGTTCTGATGGTTGCGAGGACTTCGGAGGTTTTTCAGGCATCTTTTAAAAATAGACATACCTGAAATTAAAAATTATTTTAATTATAAATACAAAATGAAAATTTGAATTTATTTACCGACTTTAATAAAATAATACATACCTCTGATCTTGCTGCATCCATGTTTTCCTTAGGTAAATATCAGTTACATATTCGTCTCATGCACAATTTTCTTCTGTATTTCTCCTTAGTCCTGATGGTTGCGAGGACTTCGGAGGAATATCTATTTTTCAGGCATCTTTTAAAAATAGACATACCTGTAATTAAAAATTATTTTAGTTATAAATACAAAATGAAAATTTGAATTTATTTACCGACTTTAATAAAATAATACATACCTCTGATCTTGCTGCATCCATGTTTTCCTTAGGTAAATATCAGTTACATATTCGTCTCATGCATAGTTTTCTTCTTATTTCTCCTTAGTCCTGATAGTTGCGAGGACTTCGGAAGGATATCTATTTTTAAGGCATCTTTTAAAAATAGACATACCTGAAATTAAAAATTATTTTAGTTATAAATACAAAATGAAAATTTGAATTTATTTACCGACTTTAATAAAATAATACATACCCCTGATCTTGCTGCATCCACGTTTTTCTTCGATAAATGTCAGTTACATACTCGTTTCATGCACAGTTTTCTTCTGTATTTCTCTTTAGTCCTAAATCTATGGCCACCAGAACTTTAGAGGCATATCTATTTTTAAGGCCTGTTTTAGAAATATATACATCTGAAAGAAAATAATTGTTTTAGTTATGAATAAAAGCAAAAAATGTAAATTTATATACTGACTCAATAACATAATACACACCTGTTATACTGGTACACCCGTGTGTTTTTTCGGTGAGTATCATCAGCATACTCGTCTCATGCTTTTTTTCAGTATTTTCCCTCAGTCTCGAATATATACTCGCCAGCACTTCAGCAGGATATCTATATTTAAGGCATCTTTTAGAAATAGATACACCTGAAAGAAAAGAATTATTTTAGTTTTGAATACCAGCAGAAAATTTTAATTTAATTATTGACTCAGTAAAATAATCCATACCTTCGGTATTGGGGTATCCATGTTTTTTTTTTTTTTTTTTTTTTTTTTTTTTTTTTTTTTTGTCGGGTGTCATCCACCTACTGCATACTCAACATGCTCATGCCACGTGTAGTTTTTTTCAGAATTTTTTTTTAACCCTTTATGTACTGAATTATGAATTCATGAAAATTTTATCTTCTAAAGCATTTTTCGTGAATTGTTTTAACTACATTAGAAGATTTACATAATCATTTAATGAATTTTAGAAGAATGTTAGAAGGATTGAAGGGCTTAGAAGGATTAATTAAATTTGAATTTATAGGGATTTTGTGCAATATTTATAATCCCACGCAAATCTTTTATTTTAAATATTTGTCTTAGTATTTTGTAGAATTAGCAAATGTACAAATATAATGTTCTGACAATAGAAATATAGAAATATTTCCGAATTGAAAAATTTCCCCTCTCCTCAACGCCAAGAAAGCTGAAAAGATGCAAAGGCAAAAGAAATCATCCTTTTAAAAATATTTTTGTTTTATGCAACCAATAATGCTTTTGGAACAAGATAAATTAATGTTTCTATAACTTATTCTAAACTGTATTACAATTAATCGATGTATTAAATGAATTTTATATCTACTGACGGTACTTATAAGTATCGTCAGTAGATAAAGTATTAATCCTGAATGTGGTAAACAAAGCAAGTGCTTTGTTTTTAGAAGCATTACGACAATGTTTCCCTAAGGAATGTCACAGATGATAATCGAAACATTGAATATCTTAACTTTATTTTAATGTTTGTGTAGTTTTTAGACTTTGAAACATTTTATACACCGTTTAGTAAACTTGTGATTTTTATTTTCACGTTTATATGTAACTTTTCTTGGTGTAAATTTGGTCTCTTTTATTATTTGAAATCTGCTTTAACTGTAAAGATAATCTATTGTTAAACACGAACTCGGAATTTTTTTTAAATACTGAATTACCCGTAAAAACAACACAGATTGTTTTATTTAATGTGCAGCTACAAAACTACAGGGTTAGCGAAATTAAACTTCCGCTACTCAAAGGGTCCTGGAGGCCGTTCTACTAGTCCGAAGAGAAAAATAATTGGACAACAGACACTTTGAAGAATGCGCTCGAGGATATTTTCGAAATAAAAAAAATAGTTATAAAAATAGCCACTAGACGGCACTACGAGATATCTTGTTAAGAGAGGACAAACTGAGATCCCGAAACACTGAAGCCCCGGTGGTCTTACACAAAAGAAACACAATAAGGACAGTAAATGGGCGCAGAATTTCCATGGCCAGGAATCATCAACTGCCATTCTCGCGATAAATTTTAGCGCAAATGTTTTGCGAGTGTCTGGGTCTTGCTTTTCCAATTGCTGAACGGGTTTGAATCTTATATGGGTAGAGAAGTTCAGAATTCTACGAATTGTCGGACAGTGGAGTAGGGCATATCAAGGGTAAGTGAAATCGTTGGTACACTGACAGTTCCATAAGGCGATTCAGTGTTTGCTTCCACGACCGCTGTAGCAATATCCTCTACGACGGCGGTGGTACCCTTTTACCTCCGCTTCCCGGTAAATCGCCTAACTGTCCTGTTCGCTCGAATTTCACCATAATGTCTTTAAGAGCACGATATCGATCCAAATCGTTGTTTCTTGAGACGGCAGAACTTTCTCACAACGGCTCTCTGCATTCTCACTGTTGCGGTAGTGCAGTTTGACTAGCAGTGCTCTCTCCGGCACGTCGGCATTTTTGAATACTCATCTGATTGTGGCACGAACTTCATCCTTTTATCGTACGTGACATTTGCATATGTTCCTGTAATGTGGTGGCCCGCTGAGCCACCTGGTAGCGATTTTTTAAACTATTTTTTTTTTCGGAAATCTCGAGCGCACCCTTCGAAGTGTCTGTTGTCCAAATATTTTTCTATTCGGAGTAGTAGAATGGTCTACAGGGCCCTTTGAGTAGCGGAAGTTTAATTTCGCTAACCCTGTATTTACATTTCACTTTTCAGTTAGAAAGATGTTAATACTGAGTAATTTATCAAAAAATACCTGTAATAAAGTAGGGTTATCTATTTATATGGCATCTTTTAGAAACAGATATCGGGATATAGATGACACATTTCTTTTTTATTTACTGAATTACTCATATAGTAAAAACAGCACAGATTGCTTTATTTAATACGAACCTACAAAATTATTTATATTTTACTTTTCATTTAGAAACTTGTTAATACTTACAAGGGAACCACTTTTGGTGTTGCTCGCACCTAGCATTGAGACCTGGTGCATTTTAAAGACCTATATTATGAAGTTTGAGAATCGATAAAATTTTTCTGTTAAAATAATATTTCTTGATTTTACAGCAGCATAACTTTCGGAAAATGCAATTTTCGAGACCACTTATCGGACTATTAACATTGAATTTTTTTTAAAGAAAAGCATTTAAAAATAAAAATTAGTTAATAATAAGTACAAAATATTTTTAAAAGTTCGAAAATTCCTTCAAAAACTCACGAATTTGATTTTGAAAAATTGCCACATTATATTCATATTTTTGGCGGGGAAACAGTTAGCGTTTATTTTCAAAAGTAGAGTTTTACGGCAACCCTAGCCAAATGTCATAGCTGAATTTGTAATGGTTAGAAATTGCAATGTCCGATATATTTAGCAACAGTAATTTTTCTAAATTGTGTAAAAATATTAATTTACTTTATGATTACTTTTACCAAAGGACCACTTAATACAGCAACATTTCATTTTAAACATTCGAAATTTTATTCCATTCGATTTCAAAAGAAAATTGTTTGCTTATTTTCTATTTCACAAAAAAATAGTTTTCAATGATCTTCGAAGCTTTTATAGAATTATATTTATTACTTATATATTTATCGTCTGCATAGAAAAAGAAATAAAAACCTAATATTTGTTTCTTATGCTATCAATTATTAAAAAAAAAAAATCGCAATCTGTATACTAGTAAAATGTACTGTATATTTACTCTTTGGATAAAGCGGTCGGAAAAATTGTAGCGCCATATTTGGCGACTTAACTCACTTTTGGCTTGAAATAAACAAATAAAAATGTAATAATAAAAAATTAAAAGTATAAAAAAATATATAAAATATGATTTTAACAGAGAAATTTTATCGGTTTTCTAACTTCTATGTATAGGGCTACAAAACGCACCAGGTCTCGATGCTAGGTGCGAGCAACACCAAAAGTGGTTCCCTTGTTAGTACCGTCAATCGGGCTACTTTGGTCCTTGTCAGGTTACTTTGGTCCACCCATAAAAAAATATTTTATTCTTTGTATTGAACAAACATACAAGATAATTTGGAGTTTTTGCCCTTGAAAAATATTTTATTCCCTACGATAGGGTATTTGAATAGTTTAGGGGAAATTTAAATGATTTTAGGGACACCACCAGGTGTGATTTTAAACAACTGTTTTCGTCTGTAAATTTTCAAACTTTCCAAGTGAACCAATCTGGATAAGAGCTACAAATAAGGTAAGTGTCAAAATATTACTTTTAGTAACCTGTAACCCATGTGTAATAATAGATTTTCCTCTAACTGTTTATTCTGAGAGGAAATGGTTGCGTTTTCATAAATCCAACATGAAAACTAGTATTTCGGGGCTACTTTGTGCCAGGCCTTTTTTGGTCCGAAAATAGCCCCAATTACTTAGAAATGCCCTTTATACAATCAAATCGCTTAAAACATGTATTAAATAACATTTTTTTTTCCAAATGTTGCTGTAGCAAAATATTACATTAATTGTTTTTGTTCCAGTTGCTGAGGATAACATGACGAAAACTGTTTCTCGTTTCTTTAATATTAACAATTGGTTTATTGTGTTTAAATGTAAAAAAAAAAAAAAAAAAAAAAAAAAAAAAAAACATTTGTTTATCGAGTTTGCCGTGTTAATTTATTAGCAAATGCAAGGGAGCTTCAATAAAAATGTGTTCATTTACTTATGAAATGTATTAATTTTATATGAAACTAAGTGAATGGACTAAAGAAGCCTCCAGCAGGGGCTACTTTGTTCCAAAACTTTAAAAATAGTTAAAAAATAAAAAAATAAAAAATCTCCTCTTTAAAACCATACAGTTTGCTTCATTGTTCCAAGTTAATTGCTTACAACGCCATTTCGACGTTGAAAAATCACATATAATATTTTTAATAATGGAAATGTGAGTGGAACCAGGAAAAAGTGGCCCAAAGTACGCTAATTTATTTTATAATGCCTGGAATCAAGAGTTAATATCAGAAAGTTAGTGCACTTACGTAAGAGAAACGTTTCAATGTGAGAAAGAAACAGTTTGTTGTGTTAAACAATTGGCTATATTGTTGAGGTCATCATTGTGAAGAAAAGAGTAAGCAGCGAAAACGATTGTAGCGAATTGAGGGATAACAATAGAGATGTTTGATTATAATTAAGAAATGCCATTGTTGATAAAAAGAAATGGGACATTATTGAAATGCATTCTTGTTGTAAGTTGCCCTCAAATGAAGCGACACTTTGACACTATCAAAATACCTTATGGCAAGAAAGAAATAAAGGAGGAAAATATCTCAACTCTAGGGTTCTCCTACACAAAATAAAAAGTGTTATGCATACAATAAATATATTTAACTTTTCGCCAATATTTCTTTGGTGTTTACACATTTTTAAATTCGTTTGTTGTCTGAATATCTGGGTTAAATCTTGCATTTGAATTTTAACGCTTGGTTAATGAACATGTAACAATAAAATCAGTAGCAATATGATTTCTGTAAACAAATTACTAAAAAGCAGATATATCTGAAATAAAAAGTTTTTTAAAATTATAAATGCAAAAATAAATAAATAAAAAAAGTAAAAGAAAAAGAAAAAAAAACAATAAATTTATTTGCTGAGTTAACTAAATAATACATATCTCCAATATTGGTGCATCAATGTATTTATTCGGCTAGAGTCCTCTACATAATAGTGACCGGAACAGTTTCCTTTCGTATTTCTCCTCAGTCGTGAATCTAGGGTCAAAAGCACCACGGAAGGAGATCTATTTATATGATATCTTTTAAAAACAGATATTGGGATATTACTATCACATTTCTTTTTTACTTTACGTATCGTATTTGCGATGTTGCATGCCAACCATGTTGTTTATGCATTGTACTTTAAGCGCAAAGCGCATGCGCCTGTGGCGCCACTGCTAATCTATTTTTAGCTTTCTACAGTGCCGATGGAAAGAGGGGTATGACTTTTCGTCCTTTTTTATACGTTTTTTAGTTTACATCATAACTTTAATTTAATTAATGGATTCTAAATTAATTTGTAGTTACTCTTGTGAACAACTTTCTTTAATATATATACTGTTGCACTTAAGTTTTCTTACACAGATTTTAATAAGATTTTCAAGATTTTACACAGTTAAACTAGCAGAAATTTTAAATTTATTTACTGACTCAATAAAATAATACCCTCGATATTGATGCATCCATGTGTTTCTTCGGTATGAGTGATCCCCATACTCGTTTCATGCACAGTTTTATTCATTACTTCTCTTTGTTCCTGAATCTATGGTCACCAGAACTTCGGTGGGATATTCATTCTTAAAGAATCTTTCACAAATAGATATACCTGAAATAACAAAAAAAATTTTACTTGTAAATACAAGCAGAAAATTTAAATTTACTTTTTGATTCAATAAAGTAACACATACATTCGATATTGGTGCATCTATGTGTGTTTGTGGTGGGTGTCAGTTACATACTGTTCTCATGCATAGTTTTCCACAGTATTTATTCTTTATCCCTAATCTAGGTTAACCAGCACTACGGGGGTACATCTGTTTTTATGCCATCTTTTAGAAATAGATATCCCTGTAATAGTTCTTTTTAATTATAAATACAAGAAGAATATTTAAATGTATTTACTGATTCAATAAAATAATTCATTCCACACATATTGACAAATTCATGTGTTTATTAGGTAAGTATATTTCAAATACTCGTCTCATGGAACTTACCGGAAAATCACCCCCTTTGGAAATGAAAAAACAGCTGAAAAACTGTGAATTAAAAATTTTCCTGAGATTTGACAATAGCCAATGCTTGCCAATGCTTTTGCTAACGTCTTATCCGTGCATTAACAATCTAATTTATTAAAACTACACATGTTTGCATGAAGTACAAATCATGGACATTAACTAGGTGATATTAAAAAAAAAAAGAGTGCCATAGCTGAACAAAATCACTTTTGCCTCAAAATCAGAAAAATAGTAGCTAGTTATTATCGAGTTTTAGATATTTTTTCTTCACCCGATTTCAGGCTCTAAGTTAATCATTCGGATATGGCCTTACTCCTATTACGAAAGAAAAAAACTTACACGTATGAAAATTTTGTCATCTATAAATTAAAGGATATATGTTCTTTCATAACTGGGAACCGTCTTACAACGAGTGTGTGAAAAATTTCAAAATTTCACAATATTGACAATCTGCTTTAACTGAAAACTGAATATATCATATTAGACACGAACTCAATTTTTTTCTATACTGAATTGCTCATATAGAAAAGCAACAGATATTGTTTATTTAATAGTTTGCTATAAAACTGTTTACATTTTACTTTTAATTTAGAAAGTTGTTAGTAATTTATTAAAATATGCCTGGAATCAAGAATTAATATCATAAATTTAGTGCGCTTACATAAGAGATATGTTTCAATGAGAAAATTAAATAGTTTGTTGTGTTGAACAATTGCCTGTAGTGCTGAGTTCATCATTGTGAAAAAAAGAAAAGAATAAGCAGCGAAAACGATTGTTGCGAATTGAGGAATAATAATAGAAATGTTTGATTAGAATTTAGAAATATCATTGTTGATCAAAGAAAGGGGACATTATTGAAATGCATTGTTGTTGCAAGTTTAACTTCAAATGAAATGACATTTTTGACACCATAAAAATACTTTATGCATAAAAGGAATTTAGAAAGAATATCTCTCGACTCTATGGTATTCCTACAGAAAACAAAAAAGTTTTATTATGTACAATAAAGATATTTAATTTCTCACTAATGTTTCATTCGTATTTACATATTTTAAATTTCTTTATTGTCTGAATATTTGAGTCAAATCTTGCATTTGAATTTCAGCGTTTGGTTAACGAACATGTAACAATAAAATCAGTAGCAGTATAATCTTTGAAAACTATTAAAAAATAGATGCGTCTGATATATATATATATAAATTATAAATGCAAAAATAAATAAATAAGTAAAAAGCAAAAGAAAAGAAGGGAAACAATCAATTTATTTGTTGAGTTAACTAAATATTACATACCTCCGATATTGGTGCATCTATATATTTGTTCGGCTAGCATCATCTACATACTAGTCACCGGAACAGTTTCCTTTCGGACTTTTATCTTTTCGTACCTTTCGTATCACTTTACTTCCTTTCTCCTAAGTCGTGAATTTAAGGTCGAAGGCACTGCGCAGAGATATCTTTTTATGTGGCATCTTTTATTAACAGATATCGCTGAAATAAGCAGTTTTTTAAAATTATAAATGCAAAATAAATGAATAAAATAAATAAAATAATAAACAAATAAATTTATTTACTGACTTAACTAAATAATGCATACACCGATATTGGTGGATCTATGTATTTATTCGGTGAGAGTAATCCACATACTAGCCACCGGAACAGTTTTCTTTCGTATTTCCCTTCAGTCGTGATTCTACGGTCGAAAGTACCGCGGAGGGATATCTATTTATATGACATCTTTTAGAAACAGATATCGGGATATTGCTATTACATTTCTTTTTTATTTACTGAATTATTCATATAGTAAAAACAACATAGATTGCTTTATTTAATTCTTATCTACAAAACTATTTATATTTCACTTTTCATTTAGAAACTTGTTAATACTTAGTAATTTATTTTAAAATACCTGGAATAAAGAGTTAATATCAGATAGTGCACATAAGGTGTCTCAGGACTCTTACAGCTTTAAAATTTTCGAAATTTTAATTTTTTTGGCGTGAAACTCTTATATTTTCTGAACATTTTGATATAATTGTTTCCTTGAAATTCTCTTTATAACAGAAGGCTTTTAGAATTATGGCTTTTAGTTATGGCTTTTAGAATTATACGGGCTCAATAGCTAAAGCGGCGTTCCGGAAATTTTAAATCACTTTTCTCCAAATGACGTTTTTGGGCATAACGCTTACGATATCTCAAAAACTTCTAAATATTTTTTCATGAAATTTTCAAAATATATGTTTCGTGTTAGTCTGTATAAACTGAACCTAAAATTTCCTTTTTATTGTTCGAAAAAATATTTTTATAGCTGATTATACTATTGACATTTTCTAAATTTTACATTAGCTAAATACAACTTTGTATTAAAAGTATAAAAATGGTTTAAATACAAATTTATTTAGGTTCAGGGTAATTATTAGTATCTGAGGTATAAGTAGGAAATAAAATTTTCATTCTAATTGCAAAATTTATTTTGTAATCCTGCCCGTAACTTGTTATGTCCGATTTTCTGCTCGTCAAAACAGTTTGGACCCCTTGCCCGTGCAAATGCTAACTCTGCTTCTTCAAATTTTTTAAATACATCAGATGAAAGAACATACTTATATATTTCATCCCAATTACAATTGGGCCTTAAAATCAAATGCATTTTAATATATTAAATGTCGAAAATGGTTTTTTTTTTTTTCCAATTTTAAGAGTTCTGAGACACTTTAAATAAAAGAAACGTTTCAATGAGAGAATGAAATAGTTTGTTGTGTTAAACAATTGTCTATATTGTTGAGTTCATCATTGTGAAAAGAAATGAGTATGCAGCGAAAACGAATGCTGCGAATTGAAGAATAACAATAGAGATGTTTGATTAGAATTTAAAAAAAATATCATTGTTGATAAAAGAAATGGGACATTATTGAAATGCATTGTTGCTCCAAGTTGCCTGCAAATAAAGCGACATTTTTTACACCATCAAAATACCTTATGGTAAGAAAGAAATAAAGGAGAGAAATCTCTCAACTCTAGGGATTTTCTACGCAAAATAAAAAGTTTTAAATGTGCAGTAAAGATATTTAATTTTGTCGCCAATATTTCTTTGGTATTTACACGTTTTAAATTCGTTTGTTGTCTGAATATCTGGGCCAAATCTTGCATTTGAATTTTAACACTTGGTTAATGAACATGTAACAATAAAATCAGCAGCAATATGATTTCTGAAAACAGATTACTAAAAATCAAATACGTCTGATATATAAAGTTTATTAAAATTATAAATGCAAAAAAAAAAAAAAAAAAAAAAAAAAAAAAAGATAAAAAAAGTAAAAGAAAAGAAAAGAAAAAGAAAACAATAAATTTATTTGCTGAGTTAACGAAATATTACATATCTCAGATATTGGTGCATCAATGTGTTTATTCGGCTAGAGTCATCTACATACTAGTGATCGGAACAGTTTCCTTTCGTATTTATCCTCAGTCGTGAATCTACAGTCGAAAGTACAGCGGAAGGATATCTATTTATATGACATCTTTTAAAACAGATATTGGGATATTACTATCACATTTCTTTTTTACTTTACGTGCCGCATTTACGATGTTGCAGGCCAACCATGTTGTTTATGCATCCTCTGGAATCTATTTCCTTTGCCGATCATAGCAATTCTTTCGTTTTACTGCTAAGGTAGTTCAGAGAACTTTTTCTTCCTGTGTTGCTCTTTAACCCGCATCGTACTTTAAGCGCAACGCGCATGCGCCTGTGGAGTCACTGCTATATATTTTTAGCTCTCGGCAGCACCGACGGAAAGAGGGGTATGTCATTTAGTCTTTTTTTATACGTTTTTTTAATTTACATCATCACTCTAATTTAATTAATGGATTCTAAATTAATTTGGGATCACTCTTGCGGACCCCTTATCTTTAATATATATATATATATATATACTGTTGCACTTAAGTTTTCTTACGCAGATTTTAATAAGATTTTGAAGATTTTACGGATTTTAATATGATTTTACAATATTTTGACGATGTAACTGTCAGGTTAGTTATACAAGCAGAAATTTTTAATTTAGTTACTGATTCAATAAAATAATACATACCTCCAATATTTGCGCATCCATGTGTTTCTTTGGTACGAGTGATCCTCAAACTCGTTTTACGCACAGTTTTTTTCATTACTTCTCTTTGGTCCTGAATCTATGGTCACCAGAACTTCGGTGCCATATTCATTTTTAAGGAATCTTTTAGAAATAGATATACCTGAAATAACAAAAAAATATTTTACTTATAATTACAAGCAGAAAATTTAAATTTACTTTTACACTCATTAAAATAACACATACATTCGATATTGGTGCATCCATGTGTGTTTTTATTGGGTGTGAGTTACAAACTTATCTCATGCATAGTTTTCTACAGATTTATTCTTAATTCCTATCTAGGGTCACCAGCACTACGGGGGTACATCTGTTTTTATGCCATCTTTTAGAAATAGATACACCTGTAATACCTTTTTAATTATAAATACAAGATGAAAATTTAAATTTATTTACTGATCCAATAAAATAATTCATACCACATATATTGAAAAATTCATGTGTTTATTGGGTAAGTATGATTCAAATACCCTTCTCATGGAAGGTACAGGAAAATCACACCCTTCAGAGAAAAAAAAACAGCTGAATGATTGTGAATTGAAAAATTATCTTTTTCGATTAATAATGCTGATCACTGGTGAAAGATTATAGTAAAATTGTGATACGTTACCTTTGGGTCATTAAAACTTTCATTCTATCATTTACTGACGCAATGGTTTAGTGTTATAAATAAGTACATGGTGGCCATAATTAAACTGCAAGTGTTCAAGGGGTGCTGGAGAGAAAACTACCGGGAATATTCCAGTGAAATTTGGTATCTACACGTTTCAGAACATGCGCAAGTCAAATATGAAAAAAAAAAAAAAAAAAAAAAAAAACAAAACGCCATTTTTGTTCTATAGATGGCGCTATACCGTGTTGCAATTCTTATCGACGGCATATATACAAATTTTAAGCCCATCGAACAGTATAAAAACATCAAAACATTGAGTAAAGGCCAGTCATGACTCTGAATAAGAAGGAACGTGCATTGTTAGCGAAAATATTATTCTATCAGAATGGTAGCAATTATTCAGCTACTCTGAAAGAATACTGGCGTATGAAACGATTAAGAAGAGGTCCAATGAGTGTCAATGGTTTGAAAAATATGATTTTAAAATTTGAAGAATCAGGAGAATTGGGCGTTATTCCAGGCACAAGAGGGCGAGGTCCTGTAAACCCGGAAAGAGTGCAACAAATTGATGACGCCATTGCGACTACGAGTAGCAGTTCAGGAGCCAGTATGCTGCAACAAGTGAGCGCAAGAAGTGTGGCTCGAACATTATCTCTTCCCTGGTCAACTGTGCATAAAGTGTTGCGCCACATTCTTCAGCGTTATCCGTATAAAATTAAAATTCTTCAAGAATTGAAACCTCATGATGACACCCTAAGATTTGTTTTTGCAAACCTTGTCCTGTCGAAAATCAGAAGATGACACTTTGATACAGAGAATATTGTGGACAGACGAAGCGTATTTTACACTATTAGGTAGTGTAAATGCGTATAACTGCAGGATATGGGGAACGAACAAACAATACGCTAAACGTGAAGAACCCCTCCATTCCGATTATATAACTGTATGGTGTGGAATGACTTGTGATTTTCTTGTGGGCTCATATTTCTTTGAGACCCCAGCTCCAAGTGGTCCCAAACGCTGTAGTGTTACAGGGACTAGCTATGGTGCGATGTTGAGACAACGATTGATTCCAGCATTGCAAGAGACATTGTTTAGAAACAACGGTATTTATGCAGGACGGAGCACCCCCTCACATCGCTAAAGATGTTAAAAAATTGCTGCATGATACCTTTGGTGCGATCAAGTCATAAGCAGAGGTTTAGACAACGCTTGGCCCAATCGTTCACCGGACCTTAATCCTTGCGATTTTTATCTGTGGGGACATCTGAGAGATATGGTTTATAGAGAACGACATGCATCTGTTGCTGAATTGAAATCTAGCATCACGAGACACGTGAAGTGTGTTACACCACAGATTTTAATTGCGACGGTGGACCATGTTGTTTTACGTTTTCAGCATGTGGTTGCATCTAGTGGTTCACATATTGAGCACATCATGTAATAATTTCATTGAATAAATAATGGCTTGTTTTCCAAAGCGTCTTTATGGATTGTTTAATTTGTGATCTTATTTACGCTAATTTTTATTACATGATACTGTAAAAATTTAATTACTGAAGCGAATTGTATGGAATTTTGATAGACTGTAAATGATATTTTATATTGTTTATATGCCTCTTAGAATGCCATTATGCTCTGTCTATCGATTTTGAAGGTTGTATATGTCACCGGTGAACGGTTCAGTGCTGTCATATCTCAATAATAGTTGAGATCTGTATTAACAGATGGCAGCACCATAAAGAGACAGTTTGGAATTGTAAGGCTTTGCACGTAGCCGAGAATCTTCTGCGCAGTTGTAAAATGTGACTTGTTCTAATAGCTGCTCTTGAGCGGCTTTTGTACATATGTATAATAAACTATAAGTAATCTTATAGTTATGTTTTCTTCCTTAGTTAAGAGTAATTAGTTAATAATAAGAGTGCAGTGGCGTTATAAAAGTGGCGACAAACATGGGATTTAATCCAAACTAAAAAGCAGTGAAAATTTTTTCGTGTAAAAAAAAAAAAAAATCTTTTTCGAAAGAGAAAAGAAAAAGTGGCACGAAAATGACCGAGAAAGAAATAATTACTCTGGGACGCTTGGAAGAATATAATGCAAATTTTCCTTGGACTATTTACGTCGAGAAAATTGATTTTTATTTCTCAGCGAACGGCATCAAGAATGATGAAATGAAAAAAAAATATTTTATTAAGTTCGGTTGGAACAACAACTTTTGCTATTTTACGTGATGTTATTGTTCCGAATACGCTGAAAGAAATCAGTTACGAGGATCTTTTAAAGAAAGCTAAGGATCATTTTTCACCACGCCCTAGTGAAATTGTCGAACGATTTAAGTTCCAGAAACGACTAAGGAAGCAAGGTGAGAACATAGCCGATTTCGTACGAGATTTACGTCGTTTATCCGAACATTGCAACTTCGGGAATACGCTTAATGACCGCCTGCGTGATCAGTTGGTGTTTGGCATCCAGGATGAGAAAATACAGCAAAAATTACTGGATTCTAGAGACTTAACGTTCCAAACAGCGATGTAAATAGCTGAGGCTGGAGTGAAATCCCTACACATCTGTATTATCATCGGAGTTATCATCTGTATTATCACACATCATCGGAGATAGCACAACTGTCAATCAAGTGCGTGTTCCGAAAGGAGAGAAATCGAAAGTAGAGAAGTATACTCATGCACCTAAGCCTAAAGAAGATAAATTTGTGCCTGAGAAACCGCGTTATAGATGTTCTAAAAATCATAACCCCAAGTTATGCCCTTTTAAATCTGCAGAATGCCATTTCTGCCATCGATTGGGGCATTTAAAAATTTGTTGTCGTAAGAGAATCTTTGGAATGAAAAGTGAGAAACCTTTTAAGAACAGAAAAATTAAAACTGTTCATGAAGAATATTGTTTAAATTTTATGGACGACAACTCAATAAGGTGTCATGGATTAAATCGGTTAAAATAAATGGAGTAAATATACAATTTGAAATCGATAGTGGTGCGGCTCATACTATCGTAAGTAAAAGTGTTGCTCATAAATTGTTCTCAGGGTAAGCTGCCTTTAATTAAATCTAATATTAAGCTACAAACTTATACTAAAGACTCTTTAACTGTTTTGGGGGAATTAAAAGTAAATGCTGTTGTTGATGAATATTCTATACCTGATTTAAAAATATTTGTAATTAAAGAGGAGGGTCCGAGTCTAATCGGAAAAACTTGGTTAAAAGCATCAAAATTATTTTGGCCTAATATAAATATGATTAAAAGCATTCCGAAAGATGATTTAATTAGAAATTTTCCTAATGTTTTTGCCGACGGGATCGGAACAATCAAGGGTCCTCCCGCGTCAATAAAATTGAAAAAAGATGCAAAACCAGTCTTTCTTAAGTCTCGACCTGTTCCCTTTGCTTTAAGGAAAGCTACTGATGTTGAATTGGAACGATTAAGTAATGAGGGTATTTTAAAACCTGTTGATCATTCAGAATGGGCTAGTCCTATAGTAATTGTTCCTAAGCCTAATGGTTCTGTTAGAATATGTGGTGATTATAGAGCAACAGTAAATTCAAATACTGAAAATGACAATTATCCTCTTCCTAGAATGGAAGAATTATTTTCTAAATTATCAGGTGGTAAATTCTTTACTGTTTTTGATTTAAAAGATGCTTATTTACAACAACCTGTAGATAAAGAAAGTAGTAAAATTTTGACTATAAATACACATAAAGGTTTGTTTAATGTGTTACGATTAGCATTTGGGGTAAAATGTGCTCCTGGCATGTTCCAAAGAAAAATTGAACATATTTTTAAAAAAATTGAATATGTTGGTGTATTTTTAGATGATGTTATTATTAGTGCTAGTAATGAATCAGAACATTCTGAAAGAGTTGAAAATGTTCTGAAATGCTTTTCTGAGCATGGTATAAGATTAAATAAGGAAAAATTAAAATTTTTGGTTTCAGAAGTTTCTTATTTAGGTCATAAAATATCTCAGGAAGGAATTAGACCTATTCCAGAAAAAATTAATGCTATTTTGAATGCTCCTATTCCAAATAATGTGTCACAATTGCGTTCATTTTTAGGCTTAATTTCTTATTATAGAAACTTCCTGCCTAATATTTCAGATGTTTTAGAACCTTTACATAGATTATTAGATAATAATGTAACGTGGACATGGTCAGAAAAGCATGAAAAAGCATTTCAAAAAGTGAAACAATTATTAACTACATCTCCTGTTTTAGAATTATATGATGTAAACAAAGATATAGTTTTAAACTGTGATGCTTCTAAATATGGTATAGGGTCAGTTTTAAGCCACATTGTTGAGGGTAAAGAAAAACCTATTGCTTATGCTTCGAGAACTTTAAATAAAACTGAAAGAAATTATGCTATGATTGATAAGGAAGCTTTATCTGTAATGTTTGGTGTCACTAAGTTTCACCAATATTTAGCTGGAAAAAAATTTAAAATTATAACAGATCATAAACCTTTAATTAGATTATTTGATCCTGTTAAAAATGTACCTGATACATTATCACCTAGAATGCTGAGATGGTCATTAATGTTAGCTGGGTATGATTATACAATTGAGTATCGCGAGGGTAAAAATAATAAAAATGCGGATGCATTAAGTAGATTACCTCTCCCAGAAATGTAAATATAGTGAGTAACCATGCGGAAATAATGTTCGTTTCAAATAATGATAATTGGCCTATTACTTCTAAAACTATTGCAAAGTGGACAATTGATAATCCTGTAACTAAAGAAATTTTAGAGTGGGTGTTACATGGGTGGCCGCGAAAGGTTAAACCAGAAGAATATCAATCATATTTTCATAGAAGGGAAGAAATTTCCTGTCTAGAAAATTGTCTATTGTGGGGGCATAGAGTGACCATTCCAGAGGAAGGCCGTGAATATATATTAAAATTGCTACATTCTGTTCATCAGGGTATATCGAGCATGAAAGCGAAAGCTAGGGGGGTAGTTTGGTGGCCAAATATGGATAACGAAATTGAACAAATGGTAAATTCTTGTAATAGATGTCAGATATTTGCGAGGGATTGTCCCAAAATGGAACCCTTGAAATGGAAATCTGAACTGCTCTGGGAAAGGATCCATATAGATCATGCCGGTCCTTTTTGAAGGTAAAATGTTTTTAATAGTAGTCGATTCTTATACTAAATGGTTGGAGGTAGAAGTAGTACCCAGGTCTGATAGTAAAACTACAATTAAGGTATTAAGAAGAATTTTTGCCACATTTGGATTACCTGTTGAATTGGTCAGTGATAATGGTCCCGCGTTCACAAGTGATGAATTTGAGGAATTTCTTAAAAATAATGGAATTAAGCATACGCCTGTTCCACCTTATCATCCGTCTTCGAACGGACAAGCGGAAAGATATGTGCAAACTGTGAAAAATTGCCTTAAAAAGCTAGATAAAAGTGACATAACATTGTCAATTTCACGATTTTTGTTAGAATTTCATTCAATTCCTCATTCGGTGACTGGTAAAACTCCTGCTGAATTAATGTTTGGAAGGCCAGTTCGAACAGCCCTTCACTTGGTATTACCATCAAAACCTAAAATACAGCAACCCCTGCATAAATTTAAGCTTCATGATTTAGTTTTTGTTAAAAACTTTGGAAAAGGGGAGAAATGGGTAAAAGGAAAAATTATGAAATTATTGGGGAGTAGATGGGTTTTAGTAAATAGATGTGATGGAGTAATGTGTAAACGTCACGTTGATCAGTTGAGACGTAATAAAGAGATAAGTTATGAAATACCAGAGAGAGTTATAGAGATAAATCGAAATGATAAACTAATGTCAGACAAAGTTGAAAATATGGGACATAGCGGTAAAAATTACAGTAATTATGATAGGTATGAAAGGGTTAACCAAAACCGTTTTTCAGGAATTAATGGGAAAATAAAAGAACAGCTTAATAATGATAATACGATAGAACCAAGCCAATCTCCGCCTTCGCATGATATTGTGGCATGTACAGTTGTGAGTAAGAAAAATGATGTTACGACAGATAAAACTGTAAAAGACAATTTGACTAAAAACAATGACGAGGACTGTAAGAAAAGTGCTCCAGTTCGAAGAAGTCAAAGAGCAAGATTGCCTGTAGTTCGTTTGAGGGGTTCGTTCGGGGAGGGGTGTCATATCTCAATAATAGTTGAGATCTGCATTAACAGATGGCAGCACCATAAAGAGACAGTTTGGAATTGTAAGGCTTTGCACGTAGCCGAGAATCTTCTGCGCAGTTGTAAAATGTGACTTGTTCCTCGGACTTGTTCGAATAGCTGCTCTTGAGCGGCTTTTGTACATATGTATAATAAACTATAAGTAATCTTATAGTTATGTTTTCTTTCTTAGTTAAGAGTAATTAGTTAATAATAAGAGTGCAGCGGCGTTATAAAAAGTGCCATCAGTGTCACCGGTTCAGTGCCATCTATCGGGTGAAAATGACGATTTGTTTTTTGCATATTTGACTTGCGCATGTTCTGAAACGTGTAGATACCAAATTTCACTGGAATATACCCGGTAGTTTTCTCTCCAGCACCCCTTGAACACTTGCAGTTTAATTATGGCCACCCTGTACATATTAACTTTGAGGCAAAACTGATTTTTCCTGAGATTTGACAATAGCCAATGCTTTTGCTAACGTCTTATCGAGGCATTAACAACCTAATTTATTAAAACTGCACATGTTTGCATGAAGCACAAGACATGGACATTAACTGGGTGATATGAAAAGAAAATACCATAGCTGAACAAAATCGCTTTTGCCTCATAATCAGTAAAATGGTAGCCAGTTTTTATCGATTTTTAGATATTTTTTTTCCCTCGCTTTCAGGAACTAAGTCAATCATTCGGATATGGAGCGCTACTCCTGTTACCAAAGAAAAAACTTACACATATGAAAATATTGTCATCTATAAATTAAAGGGTGTGTGTTCTTTCATAATTGGGAACCGTCTTAAACGACTGTGTCAAAAATTTCACAATTTCACGATATTTACAATCTGCTTTAACTAAAAACGGAATATATCATTAGACACGAACTCAATTTTTTTTCTATACAGAATTGCTCATATAGAAAAAACAAAACATATTGTTTATTTAATATCGTCAGCAACTGGGCTACTTTGCGCCAGTTTTTCCTGGATCCACTCGTATGTCCATTATTAAAACGTATTATATGTGTTTTAACGTCGATATGGAGTTGTAAACAATTAACATGAAACAATGAAGCAAACTATATGGTTTTAAAGAGGAAATTTTTATTTTTTTATTTTTGAACTATTTTTAAAATTTTGGAACAAAGTTACCCCTGCTGGGGGCTTCTTTGGTCCATTCACTTAGTTTCATATAAAATGAATACATTTCATGTGTAAATGAATATGTTTTTATTGAAATCCCCTTGCAATAGCATTAGCTACTAAATTAAAACTGCAAACTCGATAAACTGTTTTTTTTTTTACTTTTAAACACAATAAACCAATTGTGAATATTAAAGAAACGAGAAACAGTTTTCGTCATGTTATCCTCAGCAACTGGAACAAAACAAATTAAAGTAACATTTTGCTACAGCAACATTTGAAAAAAAAATGTTACTTAAAACATGGTTTAATAGATTTGGTTGAATAAAAGGCATTTTTAAGTAATTGGGGCTATTTTCGGACCAAAAAAGGCTGGACACAAAGTAGCCCCGAAATACTAGTTTTCACGTTAGCTTTAGGAAAATGTAAAAATTTTCTGTCAAAATAAAAAGTTAAAGTAAAAATTATGATCACACATGCGTTACAGGTTACTGCAGGTAATATTTTGACACTTAGGTTATTTGTAGCTCTTATCCAGACTGTTTAACTATAGAAAGTTTGGAGAGTTAAAATTAACACACGAAAACAGTTGTTTACATACACATGCAGTGTTGTCACTAAATAAAAAAATTTAAATTACCCCCAAACTATTCAAATACCCTGTAGTAGGATATAAAATATTTTTCAAGGGCAAAAACTCCAAATTATCTTGTATTGTTTGTTCAAGAGAAAGAATAAAACTTTTTTTTATGGGATGGACCAAAGTAACCCCGCAAGGACCAAAGTAGCCCCGGTTAACGCATAGTCTGCTATAAACCTATTTTCATTTTACGTTTAAATTAGAAAGTTGTTAGTAATTTATTAAAATATACCTGGAATCAATAATTAATATAAAAAATGTTGTGTACTTACATAAGGGATGTGTTTCAATGAGAAAATGAAATAGTTTGTTGTGCTGAACAATTGCCTGTAGTGCTGAGTTCATCATTGTGAAAAAAAGAAAAGAATAAGCAGCGAGAACGATTGTTGCAAATTGAAGAATAATAACAGAAAAGTTTGATTAGAATTTAGAAATATCATTATTGATCAAAGAAAGGGGACATTATTGAAATGCATTGTTGTTGAAGGTTTCCTTCAAATGAAATTACATTTTTGACACCATAAAAATACTTTATGCATAAAAGGAATTTAGAAAGAATATTTCTCGACTCTATGATATTCCTACAGAAAAAAGGGTTTTATTATGTACAATAAAGATATTTAATTTCTCACTAATATTTCATTCGCATTTACATATTTTAAATTTGTTTATTGTCTGAATATCTGAGACAAGTCTGTATTTGAATTTTAACGCTTGGTTAATGAACGTGTAAGAATAAAATCAGTAGCAATATGATCTTTGAAAACTACTAAAAAATAGATACGTCTGAAATAAATTAAAAATATTTAAATTCAAAAATAAATAAAGAAAGAAAAAAAAAGAAAGGGAAACAATAAATTATTTGCTGAGCTAACTAAATAATACATACCTCCGATATTGATGCATCTATGTGTTTATTCGGCTAGAGTCATCTTCATATTAGCCACCGGAACAGTTTCCTTTCGTACTTTTACCTTTTCGTACCTTTCGTACCAATTTCCTTCCTATCTTCTCAGTCGTGAATCTGAAGTCGAAGGCACTGTGGAGAGATATCTCTTTATGTGTCATCTTTTATAAACAGATATCCCTGAAATAAGCAGTTTTTAAAAATTATAAATGCAAAATAAATTAAATATAAAATAAAATAAATAAATAAATTTATTTACTGACTTAACTAAATAATATATACACCGATATTGGTGGATCTATGTCTTTATTCGGCGAGAGTCATCCACATACTAATCACCGGAACAGTTTTCTTTCGTATTTCCCTTCAGTCCTGAATCTACGGTCGAAGGTACCGCGGAGGGATATATATATATCTGACGTCTTTTAAAAATAGATATTGGGGTATTGCTATTACATTTCTTTTTTATTTACTCAATTACTCATATAGTAAAAACAAAACAAATTGCGTTTTTTTATACGTATCTACAAATATTTATATTTTACTTTTGTTTCAGAACCTTGTTAACACTTAATAATTTATTTTAAAATGCCTGGAATAAAGAGTTAATAACAGAAAGTTAGCGCATTTACATAAGAGAAACGTTTCAATGAGAAAATGAAATAGTTTGTTGTGTTAAACAATTGTCTCTATTGTTGAGTGCATCATTGTGAAAAAAAGAGTTAGCAGCGAAAACGATTGTTGCGAATTGAGGAATAAGAATAGTGATAAAGGTATATATAAATATTTTACAGACATACATACAATAAATACAATAAACCCAACTGGAGTGAAAAATTAGCCAGAGCCAGGAATCGAACCCGGGACCACTGCATTCCAGGCAGTTGCTCTAACCACTGAGCTACTCCGGCCGATGCCTGAGTCTGCAATTTCTCACTAATAAACCATGTTGGGGAAGTCACCAGCCATTTACAACAGCCTTGGATGACCGGACAACGATGAATAGATTTTATTGTATTTATTGTATGTATGTCTGCAAAATATTTATATATACCTTTAACTGTTGAATGCAGGCGTTATTTATGTGTGAATGTGTGTTTTAATGTATATTGTAGTATGTGTGTTTATTATTATATTTCGTAGATCGATGTAATAGTAAAATCTATTCATCGTTGTCCGGTCATCCAAGGCTGTTGTAAATGGCTGGTGACTTCCCCAACATGGTTTATTAGTGAGAAATTGCAGACTCAGGCATCGGCCGGAGTAGCTCAGTGGTTAGAGCACCTGCCTGGAATGCAGTGGTCCCGGGTTCGATTCCTGGCTCTGGCTAATTTTTCACTCCAGTTGGGTTTATTGTATTTATTGTATGTATGTCTGCAAAATATTTATATATACCTTTAACTGTTGAATGCAGGCGTTATTTATGTGTGAATGTGTGTTTTAATGTATATTGTAGTATGTGTGTTTATTAAGAATAGTGATGTTTGATTAGAATTAAGAAATGTCATTGTTGATAATAGAAAGGGGACATTATTGAAATGCATTGTTGTTGCAAGGTCCATTCAAATAAAATGACATTTTTGACACCATCAAAATACCTAATGGCAAGAAAGAAATACAGGAGGGAAATCTGTCAACTCTAGGGATTTCCTACACAAAATAAAAAAGTTTTATATATACAATAAATATATTTAATTTTGTCGCCAATATTTCTTTGGTATTTACACATTTTTAATTCGTTTGTTGTCTGAATATCTGCGTCAAATCTTGCATTTGAATTTTAACACTTGGTTAATGAGCGTGTAATAATAAAATCAGTAGCAATATGATTTCTGTAAACAAACTGCTAAAAAGCAGATATATCTGAAATAAAAAGTTTTTTAAAATTATAAATGCAAAAATGAAAAAAATAAAAAAAAGCTAAAGCAGAGAAAAATAAAAGAAAACAAAACAATAAATTTATTTGCTTAGTTAAGTAAATAATACATATCTCCGATATTGGTGCATCAATGTGTTTATTCGGCTAGAGTCATCTACCTAAAAGTGACTGGAACAGTTTCCTTTCGTATTTCTCCTCAGTCGTGAATCTACGTTCGAAAATACCGCGGCAGAATATCTACTTATATGACATCTTTTAAAAACAGATATTTGGATATTACTCACATTACATTTTTCTTTACGTGTCGTATTTGCGATGTTGCATGCCAGCCATGTTGTTCATACCTCATCTGGAATCCATTTCTTTTGCCGATCACGGCGATACTTTCATTTTACTGCTAAGGTAGTTCAGAGAGCTTTTTCTTCCCGTGTTGCTCTTTAACTTGCACCGTACTTTAACCGTAACGCGCATGTGCCTGTGGCGTCACCGCTAATCTAGTTTTAGCATTCTGCAGCGCCGATGGAAAGAGGTGTATGCCTTTTCGTCTTTTTTTTATACTGTTGTTAATTTGCATCATCCCTTTAATTAAATTAACGGATTCTAAATTAATTTGGAGTCACTCTTGTGGAACTGTTTCACTTAAGTACTGACTCTATATCATAATACATACCTCCGATATTGGTGCATTGATGTGTTTCTTCGGTGTGAGCGTTCTTCATACTCGTTGCATGCATAGTTTTATTCATTACTTCTCTTTAGTCCTGAATCTATGATCATCAGAACTTCGGTGGGATATTCATTTTTAAGGAATCTTTTAGAAATAGATATACCTGAAATAACAACAAAAAAAAATTACTTGTAAATACAAGCAGAAAATTAAAATTTACTTTCAGACTCAATAAAATAACACATATATTTGATATTGGTGTATCCATGTGTGTTTTTGTTGGGTGTGAGTTACAAAATTATCTCATGCATAGTTTTCTACAGAATTTATCCTTAATCCGTAATCTAGGGTCACCAGCACTACGGGTGTACATCTGTTTTTATGCCATCTTTTAGAAATAGAAACACCTGTAATATTTTTTTTTTATTATAAACACAAGATGAAAATTTAAATTTACTTACTGATCCAATAAAATAATTCATACCGTATATATTGAAACATTCATGTGTTCATTAGGTAAGTTTAATTAAAATACCCCTCTCATGGAAGGTACAGGAAAATCACCCCCTTCAGAAAAAAAAAGCTGAATGATTTGTGAATTAAAAAATCATCTTTTTCGATTAATAATACTGATCACTGGTGAAAGATTATAGTAAAATTGTGATACGTTACTTTTGACTCAATAAAACTTTCATCCTATCATTTACTGATGCAATGGTTTAGTGTTAGAAATAAGTACATATTTGCTTTGAGGAAAAACTGAATTTTCCTGAGATTTGACAATACCCAAAGCTTTTGCTAACGTTCTATTGATGCATCAACAACCTAATTTATTAAAAATGCACATGTTTGTCTGAAGCACAAGACATGGACATTAACTAGGTGATATGAAAAGAAAAGAATGCAATAGCTGAACAAAATCACTTTTGCCTCAAAATCAGCAAAATGGTAGCCAGTTTTTTATCGATTTTTTAGATAATTTTTTCCCCCCCGCTTTCAGGAACTAAGTTAATCATTCGGATATGGAGCCTTACTCCTATTACGGAAGAGAAAACTTGCACATGTGAAAATTTTGTCATCTATAAATTAAAGGGTTTGTGTTCTTTCGTAATTGGGAACAGTCTTACAACGACTGTGTCAAAAATTTCAAAATTTCACGATATTTACCATCTGCTTTAACTAAAAACGGACTATATCATTAGCCAGGAACTAATTTTTTTTTCTATACAGAATTGCTCATATAGTAAAAAAAAAAAAAAAAAATATTGTTTATTTAATAGTCTGCTATAAAACTATTTACATTTTACGTTTACATTAGAAAGTTGTTACTTATTTATTAAAATATACCTGGAATCAAGAATTAATATCATAAATGTTGTGCACTTACATAAGAGATGTGTTTCAATAAGAAAATGAAATAGTTTGTTGCGTTGAACAATTGCCTGTAGTGCTGAGTTCATCATTGTGAAAAAGAGAAAAGAATAAGTAGCGAAAACGATTGTTGGAAATTGAGGAATAATAATAGAAATATTTGATTAGAATTTAGAAATATCATTACTGATCAAAGAAAGGGGACATTATTGAAATGCATTGTTGTTGAAGGTTTCCTTCAAATGAAATTACATTTTTGACACCATAAAATTACTTTATGTGTAAAATAAATTTAGAAAGACTATCTCTCGACTCTATGGTATTCCTACAGAAAACAAAAAAGTTTTATTATGTACAATAAAGATATTTAATTTCTCACTAATATTTCATTGGTATTTACATATTTCAAATTTGTTTATTCTCTGAATATCCGAGTCGAATCTGTATTTGAATTTTAACGCTTGGTTAATGAAAGTGTAACAATAAAATCAATAGCAATATGACTACTAAACTACAAAACTACTAAACTGCTAAAACTAGTAAACTACTACTAGTTTTAGTAGTACGTACGTACGTACGAAAATTTAGTTTTGCCTAAAGCAAATATGTACTTATTTCTAACTCTAAACCATTAGTAGTACTACGAAACTAATAAAAAATAGATACGTCTGAAATAAATTCAAAAATAAATAAAGAAAGAAAGAGAACAGAAAGGAAAACAATATTTTTTTTTGCTGAATTAACTAAAATAATACATATTCCCGATATTGATGCATCTATGTGTTTATTCGGCTAGAGTCATCTTCATAATAGTCACCAGAACAGTTTCCTTTCGTAGTTTTCCCTTTTCGTACCTTTCATACCACTTTCCTTTCTTTCTCCTCAATCGTGAATCTAAAGTCGAAGGCACTGCGGAGAGATATCTCTTTATGTGGCATCTTTTGTAAACATATACATCTGAAATAAAAAGTTTTTAAAATTATAAATGCAAAAATAAATAAATAAAAGCAAAAGGAAAAGAAAAGAAAAGAAAAAGAGAAGAAAAGAAAACAATAAATTTATATTCTGAGTTAACTATATAATACATACCTCCGATATGGTGCATCTATGTGTTTATTCGGCGAGAATCATCCACATACTAGTCACCGAAACAGTTTTCTTTCGCATTTCCCTCCAGCCTTGAATCTACGATCGAAGGTACAGCGGAGGGATATATGTTTATATGGCATCTTTTAGAAACGAATATTGGGATATTGCTGTCACATTTCTTTTTTATTTACTGAATTACTCCTATAGTAAAAACAAAACAAATTGCGCTATTTTATACGTATCTACAAAACTATTTATATTTCACTTTTGTTTTAAAAACTTGTTAACACGTAGTAATTTATTTTAAAATACCTAGAATAAAAAGTTAATATCAGAAAGTTAGTACACTTACGTAAGAGAAACGTTCCAATGAGAAAATGAAATAGTTTGTTGGGTTAAACAATTGTCTCCTATTGTTGAGTTCATCATTGTGAAAAAACGAGTTAGGAGCAAAAACAATTGTTGCGAATTGAGGGATAACAATAGTGATGTTTGATTAGAATTAAGAAATGTCATTGTTGATAATAGAAAGGGTGTGTCGTTGTGGGTTAGGATTAACTCGTTCGACACTTAAACAATCACATTTTAATAACAATCACACACAAAATATATACAGATTCGCGAAAAGCACAAAATAACTTTGGAACATACATATTTCCATAAAAACATCTCTAGGGGAGATACATTTCGAACACACGCCGAAAATTCTACTTAAACCCGAACAATCATAATTACATACCTTCACTTCACTTCATGTTTGGCAAAATATCTCAGGATATTTTGCCGACAGTGGCAACAGTGCCATCTATATGCTATAAAAATAAGGGAAGGCAGTCATTTTGTTACAACCTCCCCCTCTGGTTCCGCGGACGTCCCGGTGAGGAACCAGTAACTTTTTTAGGTGGTCTGCCACGTTTCCTAATTGGTGCAACAGGCACAATGTCAGAGTCATTACACAGTTTTAAAGCTGAAGTATGACATGTAGCAAGCGGTTCATTTGGATTGTCCATGCTTGCTATAACAAATGTGGTGGGTGATTTTTGAGTTAAAATAATGTATGGCCCGTCACGTTTAGGCATGAACTTTTCAGTTTTATTGCTAGAGGCTTTACTTACTGGATGTAAGTCAACCCAAACCTTGTCTCCTGGAGCAAAACAATGTCCTGGTTTTCTTTTACGGTCAGCGTATTTCTTTCTTTGATCTTGATTAGCTTCAACTTTGTCCTTAATTTCTTTGGTGAAGTTTGCAAATTTCTTGAGGTATGGTGTAATTTCAGGTACAAAGTTGTCATTGTGAATTACAGCACGAATGTCGTGTTGAACATCGTCTGTCGTTCTTAATTCTCTCCCAAATTGTAAAAATGCTGCTGTTTCTCCAGTGGTGTCACACTTAGCAATATTCATTGCAAAACGTATTGTTGGAAGTTTCGCTTCCCATGAACCGTGATCATTCTCTACTAATATAGCCAATCTCGGCTTGAGATCTCTATTTTTTCTCTCCACAGGATTTGCCTGCGGATGATGTATGAGAGTTGGGTTTTGTTTGATACCTAAAAGGAAACAAAGTTGTTGCATCACACTACTTACAAATTGTGGTCCGTTATCACATATTATACGTCTGGGTAGACCATATCTAAGGGTAACTTCTTCGAGCAAAGTAGTTGCACATTGTGCTGCAGTAGCTTCTGTAACGGCAAATAGTTCAACCCATCTTGTTGCACAGTCTTCTACTATGAATATCCATCTTTTACCATTCTTACTTTTTGGTAAAGGGCCAAAAAGATCAATTGATAGAACTTCAAATCGTTGTGAATACACTGGTGTTTGTAACAAACCGGATGGTTTTTGATTAGAAGGTTTATACCTATTACATTCAGCACAATGTTTGACGTAATCTGCAATGTATGAACGCATTCCAGTCCAATAATATCTTTTAGATATTCTATTAAATGTACCTTCAGCACCGTAGTGACCAGCCGTAGGTGAGTCATGGTGTTCTTTTAAAATTTTCTCCCTTTCATGTGAGGGGACTACTAGTTGTGCTTCTTCAGATTCCGAAGTTGGGGAATACCTGTATAAAACTCCTTGGTTCATAACATAACCGCGTTCAGTCCAGTTAGTGTAGTCTAGAGTTTTTTCTTCATCTTCGAAACTTTTAATAATTTTCTTTAATTCTTCATCTTTCATTCGTTCAGCACGTAGATTACTAGGCATTTTAGCAGGGATATCAATCATTATGGTGCAAATATCACAATCTTCTTTACTGATATGATCACACGCAGGACGAGAAAGCATGTCAGCTATGACGTTCGCTTTACCTGGAATGTATTCTATTTTCACATTAAATTCTTGCAACTGTAAGGCCCATCTGGCAAGTCTTCCAGAAGGGGACTTTAAGCTCATGAGCCATCGGAGAGGCTGGTGGACGGATGCCACAGTAACTTCTGTTCCGTCAATGTATCCTCTGAATTTATTAAGAGCCCAGACAACAGCAAGAGCTTCCCGTTCCGTGGTGTGATAGTTGCGTTCTGCAGGAGTCAGTAATCTACTGGCGTACTCAATCGGATGCTCTTCCGCACCTTTACCCTGAAGAAGTATTGCTCCAAGAGCATAATTGCTTGCATCGGTTCGAATGATGAAGGGTTTTGTTTCATCAGCCTGTTTCAATATTGGTGCTGAAACCAGCATTGCTTCAAGGTTTGAAATGCATTTTCTTCATCGGCACCCCAATGCCATTCAAAATTCTTCTTAGTGAGGTTACGAAGTGGTCTGGATATTTCTGCAAAATTTTGTATAAAACGGCGATACCATGAACATGTCTGCAGAAACGATTGCAGTTGTTTTATATTCTTGGGAGGCGGGATCCTCACAATAGCATCAATTTTCCCAGGATCAACTTCTAGGCCATTTGGAGTTATCCAGTGTCCTAAGTACTTTACTCTGGAACATGCAAAGTTGCATTTTTCTCGATTTGCAGAAAGTTTCCATTTGTCTAATCTTTGAAAAACAGCTTCAAGATCAGATAGATGTTGTTCAAAACTTGATGATAAAATAATGAGGTCATCAAGGTAAGAGAGAATATTTACATCTGGGAGTCCGTTGCGAAAGTTATCCATCGTCCTCTGAAACGTTGCAGGAGCGTTACGGAGTTCAAAAGGCATTCTTCGAAAGCGGTATGTTCCGAGAGGACATACAAAAGCAGTTTTATCACGATCAGGTCCATAGACACTCACCTGATGGTAGCCAGCATTCAGATCCAGAGTGGTCATGAACTGGGCAGTCTTTGCCTAATGCAGAAGATCGTCCATACGAGGAAGTGGATAGGTATCCGGTATAGTCACCTCATTGAGCTTCCTGTAGTCTACACATAGACGTACACTACCATTTGGCTTAGGAATGAGCACAATTGGTGCAGAATATGGAGATTCGCATTGCTCAATAATTCCTTTGGCAAGAAGATCATCAATTTCTGTTTTCAACAACTCTTTCTTAAAGGTGGTAATGATATTGGACGATGTTCTCTAGTGTTTATGTGATGTTCGACGACGGGTGTTGCTTCTCCCCCTGGTTGAAAGGTATTGGAAAATTTTTCAAGCAAGTCATTAAGTCTCTTTCGTTGTATTGCAGATAGGTTTTGACCTTCATTTTCTCTTAACATAACTGTGTTAGCTTTGACATTTGGTGTTGAGATTTCAGACGTCGTTTTGAAAGGATCATCAACAAAAGGAATTTTATATCTTGGATTGTTCTGGAAATACCAACTTTGTCTTCGCATATCCAACACAATTCCCATTTTATTCAAAAAATCTATGCCTAACAATGTTCTATTTCCGGTGGCTTCGGGTAACGCAAAAATCGTTGTATTAGTTCTACGACCTTCTATTTTAACAGTGATTGTTGCTTGAAGAACGTTAGTTTCTTTTCGTATGCCATCAGCGAACGTTATGTTTACACTGGTCTCTTCGAACGAAGTTCCTTGGTCACGGAGAAGCTTGAACGACCTTTCCCCAGCAATGGAATGTGTAGCTCCGGTATCTGCGCAAGCTACCCCTGTAATACCATTTACCTTAATATACAACATAGGTGTTGCCTGTGTATTAATATAACAAGATTGGAGATGTAGGGAACTAAAATTTGCTGATTTTACTTGCGTAGATGGGGAACAATTAGGACATTTTGCTTTGACAAAACCTTGTTTCCCACAGCCATAGCAGCTTATAAGTGGACGCTTGTCATCATTTACAAAGCGTGAATTCGTATTTTTTGAGGTAGGAGAAGTATTTTTGTAATTTCCAAAATGTTCGCTAGCTTCATTTTTGGTTACCTGATTTTTCCAGAATTCCTGACCATTTGAATTTTTTGACAAAACATGTTTCTGTGTTTCACGCGATTTTGAATTACTTGCTGATTTTTGAAAAGGGGGCCTAATATTTTCCTATATGTCAAGCTTTTCGGCCAACAAGACAGGGTCATTTAGTTTGTCCCAACCATCTAAATATTGATTTTTATATTCCGGTCGGCACTTTTTTTTAATCTGTTCAGCGATTATTAGTTCTGAGAGCTTTTCAAATGAATTAACTTCTAATTCGGATAACCAACCTTCAAAATAATTTCTAATTTCAAAGTAAAAATCTTTCCAAGTAGAATTCTCTCTTTTTTGATGTCGGCTAAATAATACCCTAAACTTCTCCGCTGTTAATTTAAATCTTTTTAACAATATGTCGCGAATATGTGCATAGTTTTTGAACATTTCTTCAGGCTCTCTTGCTATAAGTTTAGCAATGTCGTTCGGAAGAACGGCGATTAATTGTGAGACCCCAAAATCTTTGGAGACATTTAACATTTTCATTTGACGTTCAAACATTGTCAAGAACAACGACATATCATCTTTTTCCGGATTAAATGGTGGTAGGATGTTTTTAATATCTATACGCATCTGGTCCATTTGATTTTGTGGGACAGTTGTCGCTGTATGGTTTTGAGCTTGCAGCTTAAGTTTTTCTAACTCATAAGCTCTTTCCTCTGCGATACGTTTGTCCTCAACCCTTTGTTCTTCTATGCTCTCTTGTTTTTTCCTATTTTGTTCTTCTATGCTCTCTTGTTTTTTCTATCTTCCACGATAGCAATCAATGCCTCTTTTACAAATTGTTCATCGTCTTTAAAAAGGGCGCACTTCATAATTTTTCACGCAAGACTACTATTTTATCATCTGCATCTACCTGAAGCTCTAATTCGGTAGCCAAATTATATAAATCGATTTTTTTTCCTTTAGAAAGAAACGCCATTTTTCCTCAAATCAGTTAAATTTATGCTTAAATTACAAAATTATATGCAATACTTGACCCATTAAATAATCAAATAACAAAATAACTACCTTCCCCTTACAGGTAAATATGCATAAACTTTCATAAACAATTGATGAAACATACAAAAAATAATTTAATGCCATACTAAAATCTATCTCTAATTAAACATGAGCTCATGTAAATATTAATGCAAAAATATTGTAATCAGTTAATATGCAACTTTTTTTTTTTTTTTTTTTTTTTTTTTTTTTTACCAATATAACTTACCGTATAAAACTGTCATAAATGTTTAAATCATAAAATTTAAAGTATATCAAGTACCATGGATAATTTGATGTGAAAACGAAATTTTCATTCACAAATAAAAAGCAACAAAATGAAAGCAAGAAAATATCAAAATAAAGTACTTACTTACTTACTTCCTTAAAATAAACAACATTCTAAATAATTATTGACGATTACTGAAATCACTTTTCTTTTCTAATATACTACGCTGTGCACAGTTAAAAGAAATAATCATAAAATTCACTTACTCAAATAATATTGCATTGAGAAAAAAAATTACCAAAAGAAATTATATAACTCTTTCCCTTTCAGAAAATTAATCTTTCATAATACTCTTAAAGAACAACAAAAAAAAAACACATACATAAAACAGCATTTAAAAATAAATAAACCACCAGCTGGCCAGCAATAAACAGAAAAACAAAAAACAAAAAAAAAAAAAAAATTCAACTTTTTACCGGTAACAAAACAAATAAAATAAGATTTATCTTTCTTTAGCTAATCACTTTTCGATGATTCATATGGCGGTTTGAGATTTCTTTGGTGTAGGAAATTGATTAAAATGATGCATGCATAAAATACACCGAATTCGTTCAGAGCAGTAACGCTTGGGATCAAGGTCACTAAAATAATATCAGTCCGCAAACATTTTAAACTGCGTAAAGAATTTTCGACGATCACAAACAGCAATTATGTAACAAACTCAAAGATTTTTTTTTTTTCACTTTTAACAGCACACTTTCGCCTTGAGAACTTTGAAGCTTGAAGCATACCCCACAAATAATTATTCCATAAGGAAAGCACTAATTACTTGATTTATTATCAAAAAAGAATGCACACATTAGAACCGAAGTGGTTCTTTTTAAAACTATTCTTGAAATGATGATTTCTCACAATTAAGAATCTAGTTGATTCTTTTTATTCACTTGCAGGGCGGCAATGCACTATAGAACAAAAGCACTTTCTTGAAATTATGCTTGTACATTCACAGAATTGAGAATGATTTCTCAAACTTACTTTGTCAGGATGACAAATACACAATTATCCACTGTCATTATTGTCCGGATGACAATTTTGAACCTGGTATAGCGGTTCCTTTTTAATTCGTTTTTGAAGAAGGAGATTTTTTTCACGTTGGGCGTCATTTTCTTTATCGTCAGGATGACGATTTCGTTTAAAGAACATTTTTTACGTTGGGCGCCATTTTGTGTCGTTGTGGGTTAGGATTAACTCGTTCGACACTTAAACAATCACATTTTAATAACAATCACACACAAAATATATACAGATTCGCGAAAAGCGCAAAATAACTTTGGAACATACATATTTCCATAAAAACATCTCTAGGGGAGATACATTTCGAACACACGCCGAAAACTCTACTTAAACCCGAACAATCATAATTACATACCTTCACTTCACTTCATGTTTGGCAAAATATCTCAGGATATTTTGCCGACAGTGGCAACAGCGCCATCTATATGCTATAAAAATAAGGGAAGGCAGTCATTTTGTTACAAGGGGACATTATTGAAACGCATTGTTATTGCAAGTAGCGTTCAAATGAAGTACATTTTTGACGCCATCAAAATGCCTAATGGCAAGAAAGAAATAATGGAGGGAAATCTGTCAACTCTAGTGATTACCTACACAAAATAAAAAAGTTTTATATATACAATAAATATATTTTATTTTGTCGCCAATATTTCTTTGGTATTTACACATTTTAAATTCGTTTGTTGTCTGAATATCTGGGTCAAATCTTGCATTTGAAATTTAACACTTGGTTAATGAACATGTAACAATAAAATTGGTAGCAATATGATTTCTGAAAACAGGTTACTAAAAACGAATACATCTGAAGTAAAAAGTTTTTTAAAATTATAAATGCAAAAATAAATAAATAAAAAAATGTAAAAGAAAAGAAAAAGAAAAGTAAAGAAAACTATAAATTTATTTGCTGAGTTAACTAAATAATACATATCTCCGATATCGGTGCATCAATGTGTTTATTCGGCTAGAGTCATCTACATGGGTCAATATCACAAAATACGAAAATTGCAGTTCGCACAATAAAAATCCTATTTAATGTTATATAATACAATTTTCTTTTCTATATTATAATAAAAAATATTCTTAGAAGTATTTTCAAGACATATTATATTTATAATAACACAAAAAGAAAGCAATTAAAAAACTTAAAATTTCAGATTGTCATTTTCCTAGCATGTCACACCATGATGTGTGCAAATTGCTTTCTGCTGTCATGTAAAAATATCTTTTTCTATTTTTTTAAATTTCTAATCTCTAATTAATAATTATACCTTATATAACATGTGTATGCGGATTGTAACAAGTTCTGTGTCTTACAGATAATTTTAGATAATTAAAATATGATTGTCATTTAAAATGGATGTCATTGTCCTGGCCTGCTCATTTTATTTCTTTATGAGGTATAAAGATGGCGCTGCAGTGTAATTCTTCTTGTTCTTGACATAGTTCAAGTCAGAAGTGGTAAAATAATTGCTACCAGCAAGAAATTTTAGATATTTCTTTGAAAATAATGTGTTTAAAGGCTTCGTAAAATTTGAGTAGACATTTATTATATCATTTTCCTGGCTTCTATAAATTAGAAATAAAACTGAACATTACACTGAATTTGAGGTACTATAGAGGAAACATGTTCCTTTAAACAAAATGAAAATGTTATATCAAAAAAAAAAAAATAAAAATAAAAACCTAAGAAGGTGAAAAATGTTTTAGAATGAAACTGTCATTATCCTGGCATACATATGCCAAGAAAATGACATATAATTACATAAAAATGAACTTAAGCCCTTCAAACTTTAACAATTTTACATATAAATTCCTTTATTCAGCTGTTCAACCAACATTTTAAAAAACTCAGAAGCTTTGAAACGATTTAAATTTTCAAAATTTTTGTTTCCAAAACCTCACATTTTGTGATATTCACCCACATACTGGACTGGAACAGTTTCCTTTCGTATTTCTCCTCAGTCGTGAATCTACGTTCGAAAGTACCGCGGAAGGATATCTACTTATATGACAACTTTTAAAAACAGATATTAGGATATTATTATTACATTTCTTTTTTCTTTATTTTCTGTATTTGCGATGTTGCATGCCAGCCATGTTGTTTATGCCTCATCTGGAATCGATTTCGTTTGCCGATCAAGGCAATACCTTCATTTGACTGCTAATGTAGTTCAGAAAGCTTTTTCTTCCCGTGTTGCTCTTTACCTCGCATCGTACTTTAAGCGCAACGCGCATGCACCTGTGGCGTCTCTGCTAATCTATTTTTAGCTCTCTGCAGCGTCGATGGAATAAGGGGTACGTCTTTTCGTCTTTTTTATAGGGTGATATTTTTATATTCTCTTTTTTAGGGTTCCATACTTAAAAAGTAAAAAAGGAACCATTATAAGATCATTCCTGTGCCTGTCCGTCTGTTTGTCACAGCCAATTTACTCATAAACTATGGAACGTGGAAAGTTCAAATTGGGGGAAGTAATAAAAACTACTGACCCACATATTTTCAGATTATTAAATATTCATAAATATATTTAGTAAAAATGTAGAGGGGCTATAATTAAGCAACTGAAAATATGCCCCCCCCTCCATTCTAATTCGGAATCTACTAATAATAAAATTATGAAAAAAATTAGAGGTAGCAGACGTTAATTTAAACCTTGAAGGAAAATTATAGCGATTACCCTAGGTCTTATAGTTTTTGAGAAAATCGCATTTTTCTGTTACACACAAATTTCATTTTACGAGCATTCAACAAAAATGTTGAGCGGCGCTGGAGGTACCTATCGTAGCAGAAGTATAAAAGTATTGTTGATAATGATTTTAGAAAAAAATCGTCAGTAATTAGCTGAGATATTAATCCTTAAAGATAAGGACAGTTTGGACATACATAATGACAGGGCGGCGTACTCTATGCCTTGTTAACAACTTTTAATTATATATATATATATATATATATACATATATAAACCAGTATAAGATTATATTTAGCCTGAACCAGCGCACCCCCCCCCCCTCACAGAACAAGAAGAACAAGAAAAATAACTATGTAAACATTAAAACTTTAACAAAAACTAGGAAAAGTTAGGCTGCGGCCTCATCGGCAGTGGGTTATGTTTCAAAAGCAGCCGAGCATTCGATAAAATATGCATTAGTGGCAGTGGGTTTCGGCCAGAACAGTGATAGCAAAATCAAATGCTAAACATATAGGGGTATATATATATATACAGGATGATTCATAAATATCGAAACAATAGGCTATCTTCTTAAATATTGCCCTTATGCACATACTTCCAATTGAAAAGTTTCATAAAAAAGGGTGCAAAATTTGATTAGATAACTTTCAACTCGATGGGGGGTCTATATGAGAAAATACAAAAATTAAATGTTTATACGGGCCCCGTAGAGTGAAATTCCCAATTAGGAAATTTTTCCTTATCTATTCCTGAATTAAACACAAAAAAATTCATCTCGATATCTTTAAAATTCGCAGAGATCTCAAAATCCAAAATTAGTGGCTTACACCATTTATCCATGCCTCTGAGCGGCGAGTTTTTGACTCATTTTGAATGCAAGATAGGGATCAGCCACAAATTGTACATTATTAAAAGTCGATATAAGACAGTGCCTCTCCTTTGGACATAAAATAGGCAGCGTATAGATTTTACGTTAAACTTGTATTCAAAGTATGCTGGTGGTCTGCACTAGAGGTCTGCACGATTCAAAATATCTAGGTCCGGTCCCGAACCGACCCATAGGAAAAAAAATTCGGTCCTGCCTGGAAAAAAGTTCAAATCATAGCCTGGCTCGACCTGACTGAATTTCTACATAGTTTTTTACATCGATATGGTTAAAAGTTGTTTCGTATGGAGGAGTTCTGACCAAAAATACTTATTATATCTTTTCTTTTTTCATGTTTATAATTATTATTTTTAAAGAAGTGCCAAAAGCTGTGATTATTTGTTTTATTAATGAATCTCTATTTATATGTAAATGATTCACTTCTCCTTTAATAACGTTAATCCATATTCCATGTGTTAGAGACTATGAAAAATGCTATAAAGTAAAATCTTTTAACATGGAATCACATAGGAAAGAAAAAAAAAGCGTTATAGACAAGTTCCCTTCTTAGGAGTTGTAAATGTTGTCTATTTTTTCTCAGGTATTATTATATTCATTTTCCATGGATCAACAGATTTTTCCGTTTAAGAAAGGATTCCGTCATAGGCAGATTTTCTTTCACTAGTTTTACTGTATTTAAAAATTTTTGCCATAAAATCTACTATCCTTTAATAATATGAATTTTAAAATTTTATTGTAAAATAATGGCCATTTAAAAATATATGCATTTGTTGTAAAGGTTTTTGGGCTGAGCCAAATTTTAGTTATTTTTGCACGGGTTAGGTCAGTCAGAGATAATGATTTTAATATGGGTTGTCTCGAGACCAGGACTGAAAATTTCGCCCAGGGGAGACCTAGGAATAAGGAAGCCAGTGCCGGTTCGGAATAACCAGTGGCCGAGAGGTTCTGCTCTCATGCTAGGTTCGAACCCAATCATGTCCTTCGGCCCAATCGTTCGGAGTTTTCAGTGGTTTTCTTCGAACCTTGTATATCGTTGTGTAAATACGGGTTAGATTCCCTTAGAAAGACATCCACGGAAGGCACCCCCCCCCGTTTCGGGCTCACATCCCTCGTATAGATAATTGGCCATCATAAATCACACCAACACCCGCTTCGGTATGAAAAAATACGATCGGCCCGGCCTGGCCGAGTCTTCAGAAAAAAGTCGCCAATCCCGGGTCTGGCCCGGCCCCAGTATACAGACTTTTTTTATCAGCCTCGCCGGGGCGATAAAAAGCCTGAATTTGTAAGGGCTAAAATTATGAAAAACTCTTAATCGGCAGGTTTGAAAAAGCATTGTTTCAAATTCTACATTAAACATTTATTTATGAACATTTAAGTAGTACAAAAAGGTGGTGTAAACGGCAAAAGTTAAACTGAATCGGAAGTTTAAGCTACCGAAAGAAGTGACTTTTTCACGTGCAATTTTTAAAAATGCATTTAAATATTTTATTAGGAGCCAATCAATGTTTAAAACTTTAAATGCGTTTTTCTGCATGATGCTTTTTTAATCGTAAATTAAAAAGGTGCAAATTTGGAACATGTCTTTTTTGATTATTTTACATTAATTTTGTTTCGGCAAATTGAAAAAAAAATCTACTTTTGAAAATATGATTTTCTTAAAAAAAATAAGTTACACATTTTTTTAAGCAAATATTTTAAATATTTTTAAAATTAAAATAAAAAAGATTCCCGAAACAAAACTAAAATTATACTTTCCTCTTTAATTAAATGAAAAAAATTTGAAATCCGATGAATAATGTTTCGAGTTATAAAGATTTTAAATTAAATCCGCTTAAAAAAAAATATTAAACATTTAAATTTTTAAAAAACTTTATGCGAAATATTAGGATGTGATTTTGTTTGCAAATTATACGGTTAACCATCACAAAAAAAAAAAAAAAAAAAAAAAAAAAAAAAAAAAAAAAATCAAAATTCTAGCTCAACAAATATATTTTTTACATGTTTCCTAGAACTCTTAAACTAACATTGTTTCTTCGATTACACGCATTTCAATTTGTGTCTAATCCCTTAAAACCTGATGAATTATTTAAACGGCCATAACTCTGCGAGTTTTTCAGATATGAAGATGCAATTTTTTGTGCTTAATTCAGGAATGGATAAGGAAAGTTTTCTTGATTGGATTTTTTACACTATGGGGGCCGTATAAAAATTTAATTTTCGTATTTTTTCAAATAGACCCCCTATGGATTTCGAACTTATGTCATTAAATTTTGCACCTTTTTTTTATGAAACTTTGCAAATGGAAGTATGGGTCTAGGGGCAATATTTAAGGAAATAGCCTATTGTTTCGATATTTATGAATCACCTTGTGTATAATGTAATGTCCGGTAGCAGTATAAAATCAGTATAAAAGTAACTGGCAGGTATTGTATACTAGCATCGGTCAAACGAATAATATAACTTCCGACAACATAACCAAATTATAACTTGCAAAAAATCAATTTTGACACCAAAAATTTTATTTCAAAAGCACGAAATTGTTATACAAATAGAAAAGCAAACAAGAAAAAAATACAAAATAATTCTTTCTGAATTTAAACAAGTTGGAAATTGCTCGTCAAACGTGGCAAATGAGGTGCGTTCGTACTATAACTAGTTTTATAATTATTTTTTGCACCCCATATTGTACTGAATGTATAATTTTTTGCACCTCATAAAGCGCATAGTCTGATACATCATTAAAATGCACTTCCAATATTTTTTTCCCATTCCCCGTAATGTAACGGAACACTTTTGACTGTCCCTATAATTAAACTATACATCCGATTTTCCTAAAATTTGAAATAGCTCCACAAAATTTTGCAACAATTATATCTTTAAAATTTCAGACCATTCGGAAGGCTGTAATATCATTAAAATGCACTTGCAATAATTTTTCCCATTGGCCGTAATGTAAGGAAAAACTTTTGACTGTCCCTGTAATTAAACTATACATCCGATTTTCCTAAAATTTGAAAGGGCTCGACAAAATTTTGCAACAGTTATATCTTTAAAATTTCAGATCATTCGGAAGGCTGTAATATCATTAAAATGCACTTGCAATAATTTTTCCCATTGGCCGTAATGTAAAGAAAAACTTTTGACTGTCCCTGTAATTAAACTATACATCCGATTTTCATAAAATTTGAAATGGCTCGACAAAATTTTGCAACAATCATATATTTGAAATTTCAGACCATTCGGTTGGGTAGTTTTTGCTCTGTTACATGCGGACAGACGGACGGACGGACGGACAGACGGACAGACGGACGGACAGACGGACAGACGGACAGACGGACGGACTGAACGACGACTATAGGTGCTACGTATTTATATAATTACGAACGCACCTAAAAAGCTTTTAAAAAGGATTTCGCTTAGCAGAGTAAAATAACATCTGTCTTTTTAGAAAAAGCAAAATATTTTATAACAAGTATGTTTAAAGTGCACTTACATGTGATTGAAAAGAAAAGATTTTATTTCCTGTTTTAGACATGATAAACACAAAACCCGCTGATTTAGTACTATTTATTCGCAGAAACAAATATTAAGAAATGACTCATTTATCACCCTGTAAAGCAAAATATACTTTCAATATTTCGCTAGTATTTCCAGGAATACTAGGGTAAGTGTTAAAAAGTCAGTTTTTCCCACAGTTATTGGAAAAATGTTATAACTTTAACTCTTTATGTACTGAACTATGAATTCATGAAAATTTTATCTTCTAAAGCATTTTTCGGGAATTGTTTAAACTGCATTAGAATATTTACATAATCATTTAATAAATTTTAGAAGGATTCATTAAATTTGAATTTATAGGGATTTTGTGCAACATTTATAACCCCACTCAAATCTTGTATTTTAAATATTTATCTTAGTATTTTGTAGAATTAGGAAATGTACAAATATAATGTTCTTACAATAGAAATACAGAAATATTTCCGAATTGAATCCCCCAACGCCAAGAAAGCTGAAAAGATGCAAAGGCAAAAGAAATCATCCTTTTAAAAATATTTTTATTTTGTGTAACCAATAATGCTTTTGGAACAAGATAAAGTAATGTATCTATAACTCATTGTAAACTGTATTACAACTAATCTGTGTATTAAATGAATTTTATAACAAGTTATTTTAATTGTACAACTACCGTCAGTAAATAAAGTGTTAATTATAGGCTGTTGTGTTTTCTTTTAAAAATAATGATGATGGTGTAAGTTATATTTTAAAAATGTAAAAGTAACTGGCAGGTGTTGCATACTAGCATCGATTACACAATAACATAATTTCGACAACATAACTAAATTAAAACGTACAAAAAATCAATTTTAACACAAAAAGTTAATTTTAAAAGCCCGAAATTATTATAACAACAGAAAGGTAGAAAAAAAATACACTAAAGACTTCTTTGCGAATCTGACAAGAGCTTTTAAAAAGGATTTTGCTTTATTTACTTAGCAGAATAAAGTAACATCTGTCTTTTCAGAAGAAGCAAAATCTTTTATCGCCAACATGTTTTAAAGTGCAATTAAATGTGATATGAAAAGAAAAGGTTTTTTTTTCCTAATTTAGAAAAGATAAACACAGAAACCGCTGATTTAGTACTATTGATTGACATATACAAAATTTTAAGAAACGACGCATTTATCATCCCGTAAAGCGAAAGATATTTTCAATATTTCGCTAAACATTTCCAGGAATACTAGCGTAAGTGTCAAAAAAGTCAGTTTTCCCCACAATTATTGGGAAAATGTTATAACCTTAAATATAGGCTGCTGCGCTTTTTTGGAAAAGAAAAAAATGCTGATGGTGTAAGTTATATTTTAAAAATGCAAAAGTAACTGTCAGGTATTGTATACCAGCATCGATTACACAATAACATAATTTCGAGAACAAAACCGAATTAAAACGTACAACGAAAGACGGAAAAAAAGGCCACACAAAAGACTTCTTTATGAATCTAACAAAAACTTTTTAAAAGGATTTTGCTTTATTTATTACTTAACAGAATAAAGTAACATGTGTCTTTTCAGAAGAAGCAAAATTTTTTATCGCCAACATGTTTTACAGTACACTTAAATGTAATATGAAAGGAAAAGTTCGTTTTTTCCTGTTTTAGAAATGATAAATACATAATCCGTTGATTTAGTATTATTCATTTACAGTTACGATACAAAGAATAGGAAATGACCCATTTATCAACCCTTAAAGCGGAAGATACTTTGAATATTTCACTAAACATTTCCATGAATATTGGGATGCGTGTCAAAAAGTCAATTTTTTAGAGTTACTACATAATTGACGCAGATAATAGCAGGTTTATGTGCATTCTTTTAAAAATAAATGTGATAGTGCTAGTTATTATTATTTTTTAAAAATAAAATCAACTGGAATGTAGTATATGTTATTCTGGGTTAAACAAATGGTATAATTTCCGACAGCATAGACAAATTATAACCTTAAAAAAGTTCAATGTTAACAGAAAATATTACCTTAAAAACTAAAAATCCTTATACAAACAGAAATGGTTCAAGCTAAGAAGAAAAATAAGTAACACAAAAGACTCTTTTACAAATTTAACAAAAGATTTTTTAAAGGTTTTTACTTTATTTTACTTAGAATAAAATATAGCATCTGTCGTTTTAGAAAAAGCAAAATTTTTTATTACAAGGATGGTTAAAGTGCACTTATATGTGATATGAAAAGAAAAGACTTTATTTCCTGTTTTAGACATGATAAACACAAAACCCGCTGATTTAGTACTATTCATTCGCAGACATAAATATTAAGAAATGACCCAATTATCACCCCTAAAGCGTAAGAAACTTTCAATATTTCAAGGAGTACTAAGATAAGTGTTAAAAAGCCACTTTTTCCCACAATCATTGTAAAAAATGTTGTAACCTTACAGATAGGTTGCTGCGTTTTCTTTTTAAAATAATGGTGATGGTGTTGTATACCAGCATCGATTACACTATAGCATAATTTCGACAACATAACAAAATTAAAACGTACAAAAAAGAAAAAAAGAAAGGCTACACAAAAGACTTTTTTATGAACCGAACAAAAACTTTTTAAAAGGATTTTGCTTTATTTACTTAGCAGAATAAAGTAACATCGGTCTTTTTAGACGAAGCAAAATCTTTTATCTCCCACATGTTTTAAAGTGCACTTAAATGTAATATGAAAAGGAAAGTTTTTCTCCCTGTTTTAGAAATGATAAATACAAAACCCACTTATTTAGTACTATTCATTTACAGACACATACAGATAATAGGAAATGACCCATTTATCAACCCGTAAAGTAGAAGATACTTTGAATATTTCACTAAACATTTCCAAGAATATTGAGATACGTGTCAAAAAGTCTATTTTTCACAGTTACTGCATAAATGATATAGTTAATAGCAGGCTTTTGGGTATTCTTTTAAAAATAAATGTGATAGTGCTAGTTATTATTTCTTTTAAAAGTAAAATGAACTGACATGTAGTATATGTTATTCTGGGTTAAAGAAATAGTATAATTTCCGACAGCATAGATTATAACTATAAAAAAGGTCAAACTTAACAGAAAATATAACCTTAAAAACTAAAAATCCTTACACAAACAGAAATGATTCAAGCTAAGAAGGAAAGCAAGTAACACAAAAGAATCTTTTACAAATCAAACAAAATATTTTTTAACGGTTTTTACTTATTTTACTTAGCAGAATAAAATAGCGCATCTATCTTTTTAGAAATTCAAAATCTTTCATTACAAGGATGTTTAAAGTGCACTTAAATGTGATACGAAAAGAAAAGATTTTATTTCCTGTTTTAGACACGATAAACACAAAACCAGCTGATTTAGTACTATTCATTCGCAGAAACAAATATTAAGAAAATACCCATTTATCACCCCTAAAGCGGCAGAAACTTTCAATATTTCAAAGAATACTAAGATAAGTATTAAAAAGTCAGTTTTTCCCACTGTTATTGTAAAAATGTTATAATAGGTTGTTTCGTTTTATTTTAAAAATACAGTAGAACATCTTTTATCCGAAACTCTTTTAACCGCGAAATTCTTGGTTGACCAAAATCCATTTTGAAAGCTTTATCTTTTTTTTCCCTACTATCAAGTTCCTTGCGTGCAAATCCATTTTGATAGTTTTTTCTTTTTTTTGCTACTATCACATTCCTTGTGTGCAAATCCATTTTGAAAGTTTTTTTTTCTTTACTCTCATGTTCCTTGTGTGCAAACGGTCCTTTCCGAACTACGAGTACAAAATAATAAATATTTTCAATCCACTTTCTTAGAATTCCTTTGAATTTAACTTGAGCTCCCGTAAGCTGCTGTGTGGAACGAGGGAAAAAAAATTAGCAAATCTGAAGCTTTTGAATGTTTTGCAAAAGGTTCGGCATGACTGGAGCAGTAGAAAGACTGTGATACTGGTGAACTAATAATATTAAAAAACTCCGTGATAGAGTTTTAAAGCAAAAGCAATCGAAACTGCGACAAACAAAACATTTTTCAAACCCTTGTGATGTATGTAAAAGGTACTTAATTTCAAAATTAAAATTCAGGTGATTTATTCTTGTTTCTATTTTGCTATTGTTTTATTTTTATTAAGCACTTGTAACCATAGTAAGAAATATTGCATCTATTTCTCCTTAATCTTAAAATTGAAGCATTCTCGATTATCCGAAAATTTCGATTTTCTGAAAGAGGGTCGGTCCCAATTACTTCGGATAATCGAGGTTCTACTGTAATGGTGATAGCGTTAGTTATAATTTAAATATCTAAAAGTAACTGGCAGGTATTGTATACTAGCATCGATTACACAATAGCATAATTTCGACAACATAACAGAATTAAAACGTACAAAAAAGATAAAAAAATAATGGCTACACAAAAGAATTTTTTATGAATCGAACAAAAACTTTTTAAAAGTGTTGGGTTGATTTTTGACGGCCGATTATCTACTTGAGGGATATAGGCCCGAGGGGGGAGTGCCCTCCGTGGGGGTCTTTCTAAGGGAACCTAACCCATATTTACACTTGGAAATCCAAGGTTCGAAGAAAACCACGAAAACTCCGAACGATTAGGCCGACGGTCTCGATTGCGTTCGAACCTAGCACCTCCCGTCTATCAGCTTCGAGAGCAGAACCTCTCAGCCACTGGTGGGGCGCTTTTTAAAAAAAGGATTTTGCTTTATTTACTTAGCAGAATAAAGTAACATCTGTCTATTTAGAAGAAGCAAAATCTTTTATCCCCCACATGTTTTAAAGTGTACTTAAATGTAATATGAAAAGAAAATTTTTTTCCCTGTTTTAGAAATGGTAAATACAGAACCCACTGATTTAGTACTATCCATTTACAGGCACATACAAATAACAGAAAACGACCCATTTATCAACCGTAAAGCGGAAGATACTTTGAATATTTCACTAAACATTTCCAAGAATATTGGGGTACATGTCAAAAAGTCAGTTTTTCACAGTTACTGCATAAATGATAGAGTTAATAGCAGGCTTTTGGGTATTCTTTTAAAAATAAATGTGATAGTGCTAGTTATTATTTTTAAACAAGTAAGAAAAAATCATGCATCAAGCATAGATTATGAAACACTTTCCAAAACATTCAGAATAATGTAACAAAACTGCACTGCTTAAAAAAATTAAAATATTACGTCTAATTCAACCACATGGAAACGCATAATACATTTCAGAACCCAATTTCAGCTGTTCCCATCCGCAATTGGAAAATTATGCGAATTGCAGCCCTATATATGATTTATAGATTTGAATCTATTAGCTATATGCAAGCCTAAATTTAGTTCATTTAAGAGCTACATATACTTCAGTTGAAATTTTACCTTCAGCAATTTCCTCTAATAAGGAGAACGGCGTGTGAATACTTTTGTGCAGCCCTGTATTTGAGGTATAGAATTTATATATAACGGGTAAGATGCAAAAAATTAATTAAATTTAAAAGCGCATACCCAATTTTAAACCGTGCACTCCAGCAATTATTAACCAAAGACAGTACTGTGCTGTAACCGATTTCTTTTGTGTGTCCCTGTAAATGAATAAAAAATGCTATGAATGTCCTGTTCTAACGTGATCGTAGTGAAATTCAGTGATTTATATCAGTTTCAATACATTTGAAATAGCATAATGTCATTAAAATACTCTGCAAACGATTTTTCCTCATATACCATAATGTAATGGAATACTTTTGAGTGCCCCTGTAAATGAATGATTAATCCTACGTACTTCATATACAATATCAAACATGCTTTGGTGATCCTAAATAACCTTCATCAATTTCATGAAAATCCGAGTATATTTACGGGAGTTAGAGCGTGGACAGACGGCCAGACGGCCAGACGGACTGACGGCCAGACAAATCGAATGCATAAACACTTTTCAACTTTTTTGGAAAGTGTTAAAAAGGAAAATCAACTGACTTGTTGTATACGCTATTCTGGGTTAAACAAATAATATAATTTCCGACTTCATAGAAAAATTGTAACTTTAAAATAAAATCAATCTTAACATAAAATATCTATATTATAAAGGACAAACATATCTGTGCGTAACGCTGACGTCATTTTGCGAATGGCAACAGCAGACGACGAAATTTAACTTTTATTTACTTTTATTGCGATTTTTTAAATGTCTAAATATCGCACATTTTAAAATTTTACATCGTCGAATAAAGAAAAAAATGTACTTTCAAATGCAATTTGTTTGAAAACTGTATCGCAGTTTAATCGATTTTTATTGTTTTTACCCGACTGCCAAGAAGGGTTATGAATTTCATTTCACGCGTATCTGGGTATGTGGATTTTTTTATACCCTCGAAACATTCCAACGGCTGGATGGATTTTAATGAATGAGGTATCTATCGATTCGTCTTAACCGTCCAATGGTTATAGGCTAGATTTTGTTTTTATAAATTCAAAATGGCGGCCGTAAAATACAAAATGGAGGTAGGCACGGAAAATGTTTTTTACGTACCCTATTGAGTGGCATATCATTGGATAGGCCTTTCAAAATGAAGACGATGTTTCATTGACTATTTTACAGTCAGAAGCTCCGTTTAAATATATCACAAGCTGGAAGTTGTGTTGCTAGGATCTCTAGTTTACTGCAACTCTAACCTTCATACGCATCTGTAGGACTCATCAAAACAGTGTTTATAGATAGGAACTAACAATTAAACACAACTTAAAAGTCATCAATACAAGTAAATATATGTATATATAAAAAAGGTAAGTAATATAAAAAATAGTTTCACATTGATGAGAAATAAGTAATTAGTTCACCTTTCACGCAGTCGGGTTTTTTGATTTCTTAAATTTAATTTTTACTTGTTAAAATAATTTTCAATAATGATTTTTTTAAATCTATTTCTTCAGTTGCAAACGATTACGAAAGATAAATATTTTTGCACTTAAATTAATATAAATAAAATTGTTCAATATTTGTTTCTGGCTTATATCCCATAATGAAATTTAAAACTTTATAAACCCATAAATAAAATAATAATAATACTAATAAAACACAAGTTTAAGACATGTAAACAAACCACGCTTATAAGCACTGAAATTATCAGAATGAAAAGGACTAGCAATCTTTGGCGATTTCTTCGACTGTTAATTCCTGGCACGAGGCCAATACGAAGTAACGCTCTTATTAAATTTCAAAATTTTAATTGAATACATAATTGATAACACATAAAAAGGATTGTTGGTATTGTTAGCAAGGCCGTAGTCAATGAGGGGTTCACCAGGATTTGATCCCCCTCCGAAATTTCTGTCATGATGACTAAAGATATGCCATTAACTATCGCTCAACACAGTCAAGAGTCGAAAAGTAACTACAGTAGAGTCCCGATTATATGATTTAATATAGACCAAACTCACCTCGAATAAGGAAAAAACTTGGCTAAACCGGATTTACACAGCTCGTCATGAACTAAGGAGATGAAATATAAATTTTCACTTAATTCATTCATTTTTATGGTACTAGCAACATTTTTTTATGTACATTTCCGTTACTTTTAAGAAAAACGGTGAATGAAATTGTTTATTTGAAAAAGCGCTTGATAGTTTTTTGTTTGTTGGATGTCAATTTTGCGGCAGTTATTGTTGCTGTATTACGCTACTGCATAGCTATCAATTTCTAAGATTTTCCTTACCACTAAAACTTACCAGTAAATTTTGCCTAATTCAATCGCCGAAATCTAACAATTGTCAACGATTAAGTACGGCAAAAATTTGTATTCAATTTTAGAGGTAACAAAACCGTACAAATTGGCAGCTATGTGATTCTATTTGTGTCATGAAAATTGCAGATATAGCCTCTTCTTTCTGCTCAAAGTATTAAATAGTTTTTTTTTAAATCTAACTTATACCTTTGGAATGGATCATTTTCTTATAAATGAAGTGTTAGGTGAAGTTAGCCGTCGTAAAAAGTTAGAACTCTGATGAGTTCTAACTTTTCATACGGCTGCTCTTTCATCTTCACCTAACACTTCATTTATAATGGCTGTTTCATAATAATTGAAGCCACCAGTCCATCAGAAGAAAATAGCTCTGTTAAAAATAAAAAATCCAAAATGATATAATGATCAAATCATGATCAAATCCCTCTACAAAATATTTTTCTGGATACGGCCTTGATTGTTAGTAAAAAATCTAAAAAATCCATATTAAATGTAAAAAATCTATTAGAGTTTTCGATTAAAAAACATATACTATATGTTTTTCACCTGTATTCTGTAACCCGGGAACCCCTTGGGTTGAAACTCCTTGTTATCTTAAAAACCAAAAATCATTATACAAACAGAAATGCTTCAAGCTAAGACGAAAAATAAGTTACACAAAAGACTCTTTTACAAATCTAACAAAAGGTTTTTACTTTAATTTACTCAGCAGAATAAAGTCTAGCATCTGTCTTTTTAGAAGAAGCAAAATCTTTTATTTGAAATATGTTTTAAAGTGTACTTAATTTGGTTCTATAGAAGGAAAAGTATCTTTTTTACTATGAAGCAACAAACTCCGTTGCCTTAGTATTTTCAGACCAGGGATATATACAAACATTACGGGATGACCTGCTTTTTGTTTCATGAAACGTAGGATACTTTAAATATTTCGCTAAACTTTTTGTTATAGAAGAATACTGAAATAAGTCAAGGGATCAATTTTAACAGGCAAGAGAGTTTAATTAATTTTTATCGACAGAAATCACTGCCTTTTGTAATGTCCGTATTATACTTATACTTATCCTATACCATATCTTCAGGCATTATTATCATAGTAGCTATCACTGTATAGATATTTTCCCCTTATCTGTTATTCAAGTTATATAAAAAACCTGACACATTATTTTTTCATTAAAAAAATTCTTTATCTTGTTTGTATACTTTACATTAAAATCAATTTCAAAGTATCCCTGTTATATAGCATGCTTTAAATCTGTTAGAATATAAGTTTTAAGAAATATAACAAAACATGTCTTAGAGTTTTTATGAAAAATAACGAAATATGTCTTATAGAAATTGATTTTTATATATATTGATTTTTATATAATTTTAATAACAGATAAGGTGAAAATGTCTATACTGTGATAGCTACTATGTTAATAATGCTTGAAGATATGGTATAGGATAGGTATAAGGCAAAAGAATTTTTAACTAAAGGAATGTTATAATATTTTAAGGTAACACCGTACTTAAAAAAAAAGAATAAAAAACTTAATTATTTTAAATTACTTTTGTTTTCTTATTAACCCTTTATGCCTCGACGGTACTTTAAAATACCATAAAATAACTTGTTAACAAATTCATTTAATACATCGATTAGTAATAATGTAGTTTAGAATGAGTTATAGATACTTTACTTTATCTTGTTCCAAAAGCATTATTGGTTGCACAAAACAAAAATATTTTTAAAAGGTGATTTATTTTGCCTTTACATCTTTTCGACTTTCTTGACGTTGAAAGATTGGGGAGGAAAAAAATCCAATTCGGAAATATTTCTATATTTCTATTGTAAGAACATTATATTAGTACATTTCCTAATCCTACAAAATACTAAAAGAAATATGTTAAATAAAAGGTTTGAATGGAGCTATAAATATTGCACAAAATCCCTATAGATTCAAATTTAATTAATTAATTTTAATTGGCAAAATCCTTGTAAAATTTATTAAATGATTATGTAAGTCTTCTAATGCAGTTTCAAAAATTCACGAAAAATACTTTAGAAGATGAAATTTTCATGAATTTATAATTTGGGAGATAAAGGGTTAGACTAGCTGACCTGCTTGGCGTTATCCGGCCGGTGATGAATTACCCTTAAATGAACCTCAGTGTGACAGCGTTTCTGTCCCATAGCTATCATTTTTATTCAAAATTAATTTAAAACATAACTTTCTTACTTTTAGATCATATTATCCTCCCCCCCCTCTTTCCTATAATGAAATATGTGATTAAATTCCTTTCTCAAAACCATCCAGATTTTTATTAATGTGTTTTCTTTCTTCTTTCTAAAAACATCTTTATTTCAGGCCGCTCAAAGATTCATTTCTTTTTTTCCCTTATCTGTCTGCTTCCGCTCGGCTGCTAGTAGCAATATCTCTTCATTTAATCGCATCGGATTTTTCCCACCGCAGTGAAAAGCTTCCTTATCACTGCTAAAATGGAACCGTTGAAAATCTTTTAACAACGAATGTGAAAGGAATGTATTTTATGCGAGTCCCTGCATCTTTCTCTTTCATCGGTCTGCAGTATATAATTTTAAGTAACACTTGTTTAAGCGAATGCCAGTCTGTAATATAAACACCTCCCAGATGTTTCTGCCGTCTCTCACATCGAAATGAGATGCGGTTTTTAAAATCACGTTTCATGAAGGTTAAATCTTTTTGTCAGTTGATTTACCAGATGCCTTTCTTGGCATTTCGCGATTGTATGAATTTTTAACGTAATCATTTCGGTTAGATAATGGTTCCCAGGATTTGTGGACTGGCAACCATTTTCCATGACGCGTTTCATTGTTCTCATCGGGGTTGCTGGATTTTTTTGGGATAATCATTTGGCTCGCGAATAAAACCTTTTGTCCACAGTTCGTTCAGGGTGCCAATGTTTGAATTTGGTGAAGTGTAGCGACTAGTGATATATGATTCTTGTGAAATCGTGCTCTCAACTTTTGATCTCGAAAGAAAAAGGATATAAGACCTTCACGGTCTGTGGGTCACGCCCAGGCGTACCTTGTAAAATATGGACTCTCTCTCTCACTCTTAATTAATTATGAGAATGATCTCTTTTGTAACTTTAAATTTAAAAATGTTGAATAAACTTTCATAGTTCCTGTAATATGGTTGGAGTTTTTGCATTTAAGTGAACCATCCCACTGAACACCGTTACACTCAGATTTGTAGGATTTTATATCTTTAACTCCATTTTGTCTCAATTTATATTTTTAAATGAAAAAATCGCTAAAAAATATTGAATGGAAAGTATATGCTATTTGGTATTTTATTTTCTACCTAATTTGATTTTTGGAGGCCATGCGTACCGAAAGCGAGCGAAACCGTGACGAAACAGTCAGGGTTTTACTGATTTCGTCGAAATTTTCGCACATTTTATTTTGAAAAAATATTTCTACCTGTCCGAACGTTTCAACATTTCTGTAGGTGATGTAAATCTGGAGTATTTATATGCTCTAAAAAGATTGTGTTAAAATACGGACGTTTACTTACTTTTAGCGTAGAAAAAATATCGTCTCCGTGAGGCGCGAAGTGACCTACGTTTACCAGTGTATTTGAAAGGGTTAAAATTCCCATTTTAAAAAATCGATTACACCATCTATTAGAAGAAAGTTTCAGCTTTAAGAAAATAATTTTGGTTTGTCGGTATTTCTAAAATTGCGCCCTAGAGGGGCGCTGAAATAAGAGGGGAAACGTTTTTCGGAGAAACGACCCTTTTTCAAAATTTTGTTTTTCAAAGTGTTAACTGCAACATTTTTTCCAATTGATTGCAGAATTTGAGACGTAAGAGTACGATCTTTTGGAATATGTCTTTTAATTTTAACTGTACCGAGTGGTTTGGTCGATTTAACTTAAAACAAAAGTATTAAAAAACACAAATAAATCGAAATTCGGTTCTTCGGTAGCTTTCGATGCGTAAATGGGTTTGTGCGCGTGCGCAGGCGCTTTACTTGACTGGGGATCAAACAGAGGACCTTTTTGATGAAAGCGAGTTGCGATGTTTAATTAATAACTTACCTAATTATTAGAAATTTAAAATTCTGAGTCTCAAGTGCATCAGGAGACACTTTAGGCTAGTCTCACAAAAATCTTGTGCCACGTCTTGTCTGCCAAAAATCACGTCCCGTAGATTTTGCTAGCCATTGCACACAGACACACACACAGACATAGCTAAACTTTCTTTCATTAGTATAGCTATAGATAAATGCTAAAAACCTTTAATTTAATTACTGGAGAAATTATGACGCTAGATTATATTTCCAGAAAATAATAATAATAATTATAATATATGTGCTAGTTATAATTATATTTCCAGAAAATTCTATAAAAAAAATCTAATTTATTAATTTTAAAATGCTGCGTCTTATTTTAAATTAATAATTTAATTTTTCATATGTTGTCCATAGTAACTAATATGGTCAACACATTTAAAGAAGGTAATTTTATTAGTAACTAAGCAAATATAATGATATTTTAAGGAAACTATATGCTTAAAAAAAAAAAAAAACCCAACTCAATCTTTTAAAATTAATTTTATTTATTATTAAATGAATGTCAAAAACAATTAATTTATTGATCAAAGAAAAAAAATGTACTGATTTTAAATTTTGCGCTTTATTTTAAGCTATAACGATTAATTTTTTTCAAGTTGTTTGTAGTAATTAATACAGTCAACAAATCTAAGGAAGGTAATTTTATTAGTAACTAAGCAAATGTTATAATATTTAAAAGAAAATCTGTGCAACAAAAATAAAATAAAATGTAAGGGAAAGTAAAGTAAAGTAAAATAAAAATAAAAAGGACAAACCTTTTTTAGAATTAATTTATTATTTAATGAATAACAAGCGCGATTAGTTTAAGGATAAGAAAACTTCAGCCACAAAATTATGTTTTCAGAAAAATTTAAAGATTTCTAATTATCAAACTAAGTTAATACATGCTAAAATTAAAAGATATGATATTAAAAGATATAAAAATACCTTTATGCTGATCTATATGTTTTATCGCTCAGGCGGCGACATTTTCAAGGTCTATATTGATACAAATATTTTCGCAAAAACTTTAAAATCAGACTTGGATGCAAAAATCACGAGATCAGATGTATAATGAAAAAAAAGTGCAATAATAAAAAGAACAAGTTGAAAATTCCACGTCAAACGTGTAAAATGAGGTGCCTTCGTACTATAACTAGTTTTATAAATATTTTTTGCGCCGGATATTGTACTGAATGTATATTTTAGTGCACTTCAATAAGTTCATATCCATTTCATTCTGTTCGAAAGGCTGTAACATCATTATAATGCACTTGAAATAATTTTTTTCCCATTGGCCGTCATGTAACGGAAAACTTTTGACTGTCCCTGTCATTAAACTATACATCCGGTTTTCATAAAAATTGAAATGACTCGACAAAATTTTGCAACAATTATACATTTAAAATTTCAGACCATTAGCTTGGGGTAGTTTTTGCTCTGTTATATGCGGACGGACGGATGGACAGACAGACAGACGGACTGAACGACGACTATAGGTGCTACGTATTTATATAATTACGAACGCGCCTAAAAATGGACATTTGTGAACTTGAACTGGTGTCCCAAAAATGACTGATGGATTTTAAAATTCCATAACTTGCAAACGGTGACAGATATTTAAAAAATTCTTGCAGGAGTTTTATGTATGATGTCAGGAGTTTTTATGCTGCGATTCTCAGTTTTAGTTACAAACAGCATCGATAGATGGCGCTGCAAGCAATCACCACTCAATTCCGGGCTCGATTTTTCGGCTTCTCTCTTCTTCCATACGAAAAAAGGAGATTGAAATGTACTAAATGGATACCGAAGTACCAAAAATCGGGTATGGACTGAGCGCCCATTGCTCTCAGCACCATCTATTGTTTGAAATTCGAACTAAAATCAAGAATCACAATACAAAAACTCCTGACATCTTACATAACCCTCCAGCAAGAATTTTTTAAATATCTGTCACCGTTTGCAAGTTGAATTTTAAAATTCATCAGTCATTTTTGGGACACCCGGTATCTTATACTATTATTTCTTATTTTACATAGCATCTCATTCCAAATTTTAGGTAACTCCATGGAGGCTGAATCATTGCATATATTCTCATTGCGTAAAAAGATCTTTATTAATTCTCGGATAATGGATGGAAGAAAAAATCTTGATGGATAAATTATTATGCTATTTTTAAAATAAATCTGTAAAGGTTCTTTGTTATATAGTCTGGCCAAGCCTCTTGTTGTATTTGATATGTTAATTACTGAAAAAAAAAAAGTGACTTGATAATTTAAAAACGCTGCTCCTTATTTATGTTTTAACCTTTTACAGGCCGAATTCAGTTCCAGGTATATTTTAAATTATTTTTTTGCCCATTATGCCTTTTAATGCTTTAGTTAAGGGATATTAGTGATTAATATAGTGGAAAATAAAAATGTTTATATATAATTTTCAGAATGTTCCCAATTGGGTACATTGGTCACTTCTGACTATATTTTTACACTGGATTCAAAAGTGGAATATAGTTATGAATAGATTAAATAATAAGCAAAGTAATAAGAATCAATGAAACATTTATTTTTAAATTTGAGTACACATATGAATTAAGTTGGAATGTAACTTCTATTTCAAAAAATCAAGTCATCTTTTTACTATTTCTGCTCTATTTTTTTCAAGTCAATTCTGGTGAAATTTAATTTTTACTAAATTTTTAATTTTATGTTCCCAACTGGGAACATTGGACTGTAAAAAGTTAAGTTTTTTTGCTTTAATTTTTTATGCTTCGTCCTTTGTAGTAAAAACAAATTCAAGGATGGGATTTTGTTTATCGTACATGTTGTATAGATAAAAATGAAACTGCAAAGCTAATTTTACCATTTCTTAAAAAGTAATTCTTGTAAACTAAAAATAAAATTTAAATATAAAAACAGAACATCAAAAAACGCCGATTAAAGAGTCCTATATATTTTAAGGATTCATAAACCATGCGAAAAGTGTATCGGTTTCAACTGATCATATGATGTTACATACTTATAAATTAAATAGAAATTTTTAAGATATTCAACGTTGATTTCAACTCCTAGAAAATTATGAAACAAGCAATTAGATGAAAATAAAATTATATACATATTGGATAATTATATATTTAGATAATACTCAATAAGATTTTTGCATTCAATCATTTTATAAAATGCAGTATTGAGATAATTTCAATGCAAGTTGTATGTCGATATCTACGTTTGGAGTGAAGATGTCTAACAAATATGGATACAACATTTATTTTCTTTAAATTATCTTCTATTCATTGTACTATATTTTTATTTTATTATAATTCTTTATTTTATAATTTTCTACCAGCCTTGAATAACTTGGAAATTTCTACTTAATTTCAATAAGAATTTAACAATAAGTATATAGTATGATCAGTGGAAGCAGATACACTTTTCGTATGCTTTATAAATCCTTAAAATACTATGAGATTTTTTAAAGGGCAGTTGGAAGGGAAAAGCGTATAATCTCGGGGTATACCTTCTGCCTATAGTATGTGATTTCTGTTTTTAGGTAGATTTTGTAAGAAATACTACCCATTACATTCTCCCGTGTGTTGGAATTTCTGAAAAATTGTTGCAGTTTTACGATGACCATGATTCCTAGAACCAAAAACCAATCCTAGTTTAAAACTTTATCTATGTATCTATATCACTTTTTGATGGACACGATAACTTCCATAAATCTGCACAAATCTCTTCCAAAATGATACATATTGAATCAGATTAAAGTTATTATTACTTCTAGGAAGAAGGCCCAAAATTTATGTATGACAGATTTTTGATATTATGATATCCTAAAAAATGGGCTCAAGGGGTGAAAAAATAGGGTTTTAAGAAGAAAAAATTCATAACTTCGTCAGTTCACAAGATATCAAATCCATTTAAATTTATTATAAATCTTCTCAATATTATCTGCAATTTTTATACTGAAAAGTTTTTGATAGGACCAACTCTTATAGAAAAAAAAAGGGGGGGGGGGGCTCGGGGGTTGAAGAAGAAACAAATTCATAACTTCGTCAATTCACAAAATGTCAAATCCGTTTAAATTTATTATAAATCTTCTTAATATTATCTACTACTTTTACAGTGACAACTTTTTGATAAGACCCCCTCTTACAGAAAAAATAAAAATAAAAAGGGTGGGGGATTGTAGAAGATATAAAATCACATCTCCGTTAATCCGCTGCTAAGACGATAAAACAGTATCATTGGCGTGGTGAAAAATTTTGAAAACACTCAGAGATGATGTATATAGGGTTGCACTATTAAACGCGCGCGTCTCTCAATAAAAAGAAAGTCAGGATTTAAAATATAGTGTATGGTTCATTTAATGAAACTATCACCACACGGTTTAAATTTATTATATAAATCTTCCTAATATTATCTATAACTTTTGTAGTAACAAGTTTTTGATAAGACGAACTCTATGAATGGATCATATTACTAAAAATAGTTTCAAGGGATAAAAATAATAGAGGCTGAAGAAAAAATGATCATAGTAACATAATTCTGATAAAACCTACTGTTACAGAAAAAGGAAATTAAAAACTCGTCACAAGCGGCCAGATAAAATTGTTAAACTGTGTTAAACTCTAATTAAAAAGCAGAAAACCAACGTTTCAAAATGCACAAATAATACGTGAAAAGCAGCAAACAGCTGTTTCGAATCTACTAGCGAGATTCTTTTTCAGTGCAAGATAGAGCAAGACACAGCGTGCTAGAAAAAGCAAAGCTTTGCTGCTTTTCACGTATTATTTGTGCATTTTGAAACGTTGGTTTTTTTGCTTTTTAATATTCCTTCACAAAGGCTTTAATTGCTATTAACTCTAACATTGATTTAGTTTTTGTTGGTGAAATTAGAACTTAACTTCGAAATCTACCTGTGCTTGTAGGCCAAGCCGGCAGGGATTTTTTAAAAATAGAAATCACGTTGCGATTGAGTAGCTATGCGTTACATCATAAATTACTTATTTTATAGAAATTCATGTGTCTTTTTTTGGCGTGTTCTGGGAGGGGTTTAGATCCCTAAATGCCTTCCCTTCATCTTTGGCAGTGCCAGTCCGCAGGACATTTTAATTTTTTGACTTGAGTTCAAGTAAATAGGAATTTGAATCAATCAAGAATAAATAAATTTATTTTAATTTTTAATCTTTTATATAAAAAAATATTACTAGTTATAAATCAATAAATATAATATTTTGATACGCAAGATATCATACATAGGATTTTAAACCCCTAAATGCCACCCCACCCGCCCATCACCTTTGCCAGTGCCAGTGCGTAGAGCATTTTAATTTTTCGACGTGAGTTCAAATAAATAGGAATTTGAATCAACCAAGAATAAAATTAAATTTTTAATTTCTATAAAAAAATCCTTAGATATAAATCAATAAATACAATATTTTGATACATAATATATCAAGCATAAGCTTTAATGGCAAGCAATTGATTTATAAACAAAAGCCAGACACTTTTCCGTTACGCTTAGTAATTGCTTAAAAAAGATATAAAACTTTTTTTTTTCGTCAATTTCCTTTACTCCAGAAAAAAATAATGTTCCCTATTCTCCCAGGACTTGCACCATTCTGGCTCGGGAAAAAAGATCTGGCAAGGATGAACTTTCTGGAAAAATGGGAGTCACGCGATCCGCCAATGAAAATCGCTGGACAGACAAACCCGAAGAGGTACCTTCGATACCCGAAGTTTTGAAGAAAGGAGAAATCGTAATCGTTCCAGTGAAAAAGAAATTCGTGCTCACGCAAAGATGTCACTTCAATAGAGCACTGATTTTGGAACACCATGTGTTTTGATAGCCTTCAGATAAAGACGTTTAGCTGACGTTTATTTATCGGCTTCATCTTTACTAGTTTGCTGGTGAGTGATTTATTTTTAGATTTAAAATTTGAAAACACGAAGATAATTTTTGAAAATGATCAATATAGTGTTTATATAAGAATACTTTATAGGAGTGAATTGCTTTCTTTGAATAATTTTTCAGCTTAAAATTATTTTGAATTTCATTTATTGGTTTATTATTAATTTTAGTATTCGTACAAGAAGACTACAGTTGTTGACGATTACTATAAAACTTATAAAAAACATTTTATTCGAATGAATTGCTTTCTATGATTCTCCATTTTAAAATCTCCATTTTGAATTTTAAATTTATTGTTTTTAAAAATTGAACATAAAAACAACAGTAATCAATGATAAGAAAAACACTTTATTTGAATGATTTATTTATTTATTTTAGTACTCCGTTTTTCTTAAAGTTTATTTTGAGTTATTGATTTATTTATAGTTTAAAAATTTAAACACAAAGCCAACAGTTGAAAATGATTAATATAAAATTTAGAAAAGAACAGTTTATTTGAATGAAATGCTTTCTTTGAATAATTCTTCATACTTAACTTTAATTTTGGACTCAGGATTTATTCTTAAATATTTAAATTTCGAACACGAAGACAGCAGTTAAAAATGATTAATATAAAATTTACAAAAGAATACTTCATTTGAATGAGTTGTTTTCATTGATTAATTCTTCATTTCTAAATTTTATTTTCAATTTTAGATTTACTTTAAAATATAAAATTTGAGCAAGAAGAGAACTGTTGAAAATGATTGATACACAATTTATTAAAGAATCTTATTTGAATGGATAACTTTAAATTTTTGAATTTTATTTTGAATTTTATATTTAATTTTAAAATTTGAATGCGAAGAGAACAATTGACAAACTTTGTTGTAAAAATTATGAAAGACCATGTTATTATACTGGAACGATTTTCTTTGAATAATTATTTTGAATTTAGATTTTAAATGTATTATTGTTTTAAAATTAGAATATGAGGACAACATTAAAATATTATTTATATAAAATTTTATAAAGTAACGCTTTATTTTCATGAATTGTTTTCCCTTATATTTTTTTATTCTCCAATTTTATTTTGAATTCCAGTTTTCCCTTTAAATTAGTTTTAAAATTAAAATACTAAGACAACAGTTGATTAACATAATAAAAAAGAACATCTTTAAATGAATTGATCTCTTTCAATAATTTTTTAAACATCAAAATTTTGTTTTGAATTTTATATTAACTCTCCCTTTTGAAACTTGAACAGTAAAGCAATAGTTGAAAATGATTAATATGAAATTTATAAATAACATTTCATTTGAATGATTTAAAAATAATTAATCTTCTGTTCATAAATTTTACTTTGAATTTGAATTTATTCTTATTTTTAAAGTTAGAATACGAAGAGACTATTTGGAAATGATTAATATAAAATTTATAAAAGGATACTTTATCTGAATGAAATCATTTCTTTGAAAAATTTTCCATTCTTAAATTTACTTTGAATTTCAGTTTTAAATTTATTCGTAGATTTTAAATCCGAATATTCAGAGAGCAGTTGAAAAGGATGAATATAAAATTTATTAGAACACTTTATTTAAAAAAAAAACTTAATTCTCCAGTTTTAAATTTTATTTTTAATTTAAAGTAAAATCACGATTATTTTCATGCAATATCTTTATTATTATTATTATTATTATTATTATTATTATTATTATTATTATTATTATTGAAGATTTTATTTACAATTAAAAAAAATATGTTTGAAGTTTCTATTTGAAATGTTAATTCGAAAAATTTATAATTAAAATGTTTCATAATAAATTTTAAGATGCAACAATAACCGATATGCATATATATATACATAATTAAAAAAATATATATTTTTTATTCCTTATTAAACATATTAATATTTTAGATATTTTAAAAATATAAAGCAATAAAATATATAATCTAAATAAAAAAAATGATTTGTTTAACCCTTTATTTACTGAATTATGAATTCTTGGAATTTTTATCTTCTAAAGCATTTTTCGTGAATTTTTGAAGCTACATTAGAAGATTTACATAATCATTTAATAAATTTTAGAAGGAATAATTAAATTTGAATTTATAGGGATTTTGTGCAATATTTATAACCCCACTCAAATCTTTTACTTAAAATATTTTTCTTAGTATTTTGTAGAATTAGGAAATGTACAAATATAATGCTCTTACAATAGAAATATAGAAATATTTCCGAATTGAAAAATCTCCCCTCCCCCTCCCCCCCGCTTCAATGCCAAGAAAACTGAAAAGATGCAGAGGCAAAAGAAATGATACTTTTAACAATATTTTTGTTTTGTGTAACCAGTAATGCTTTTGGAACAAGATAAATGCATCTATACATTCTAAACTGTATTACTACTAATCGATGTATTAAATGAATTTTATAACAAGTTATTTTAATGGTACTTATAAGTACCGTCATAATATAAAAGGCTAAATAAACTCGTTTAAAAAAAATCTTTAATAAATAATCAAAGTATTCTACCAAAAGCTTTTTGATATATTTTATTAGCGATTTATATATTCATAAAAATATATATAATCTAATTCTGAAAAATAATTCGTTTAAATGAACTTGATTTAAAACATTTCTTCAGTAATAAATAGTTAAAGTATTTCACCGAAAGATTTTGGATGCAATAATGCGCAACTTATGCATTTTTAAAATTATATATATAATAAATCTGAAAGGTGATTTGTTTAAACGAAAAATGAAGCTTTTAAAACATTTGTTTTCCTATAATAAATAATCGAAATGTTTCATTGAATGTTTTTCTTTCAAAAATTTGACTTGCAGGCATTTTTTTTTTTTTTTAAATCGCTTAATCGTTTAATGCATGATTTTTTATTTTGTTCGGAAAACATTATATTTAAGTATATTTTTGTTAATTATTCACTAAAAAAATAGTGAAAAAATTTACTTATGTTTCTGCTGAACATTATGTCACTCCCGAGTTACATAACAAAAATGCCTCGAAAAATGATCATTTTCAATTATGTACTTACTTTAAAGTATTTACACTGCACAATAACAACTATTCAAAGATATAGTAATTTTTATAATTGTTTTAACAGTTTTCAGAATTAATAACGACTACCTTATAAATATAGAGAAAAAACGCCCTTCGAGCACATTGCAAACAGTATCAACAAAAGATGTTATAACCTCCCCGTGATAACAAATCAGAGCAAAAGCAAACTCACACTTCACGACCTTAAATGCATGTTACCACACGTAAATAACACGTAATAGTTCACCAAAAGAGCAATAGAAAGCATCGATTGGCAAAAAAAAAAAAAAAAAAAAAAAAAAAAAAGATCATGTAACTCCTGAGTTACATTTATGCATTTAAGGGGACCGGGTAAGCGAAAATCAACCAAAAATTCGATTTTTACTTTTTTATGTCACTTTTATCTTTCCAACGATGTATTACACATGTTTATATATGTTACGGCCAAAACCCGGAGCTTGGCCAATACGCGAATTGGCCGGCCAATTCGCGAACTGGCCGAGATTCCTGGCCAAAACCCGAAATACATGAAATGAACAGCTTATTACGGGTTTTGGCCGGCCAATTCGCGAACTGGCCGGGAAGCCTTGGCCAATATACGAAGTGTTCAGCAATGGGTATCCAAAGCCGGTAATGTGATTCTTTTAGCTTTCATGCAGCTCTGCATATGATCTACAAACCTGGTAATACACTACATATAAATTAAATTTTAAAAGCCTATCACAGCTGAAAACGCACATCAAGCAGTAATGGCTCATGGCCATACCAATAACCCAAATTATTTCAGTGACTCTTTAAATAAACGACAAATTCTACTCAGTCAATAATCTATAGAAAACATGTTGTAGAATATAATAGTAATGTATAACAGCTTCATTATGTATGAAGTAGTGTAACATCATTAGAATACCCTATAAGCGATTTTTTCACATATATCATAATTCTTTATCGGAATTTTTTTGGCGTCCGTATAAACGAACAATAATGACTAATTAATCAATACTCTACAAAAAAGCATATTGCTCCCAACATGTGTGAGGCGTGTGAATTTTATTATGTTTGAAATAGATTGACATCATTTAAGTGTACTAAAAATTATCTTTCACCATTCACTGCAATGTAATGAAATACTTTTAAATGTCTCTGTAAACAAACTATAATTGCTACTGATTTCATACACTTAGATAACAGTTTGTTGTCCATCTTAATGATGCATACCAATTTCATTATAATTGAGATAATGTAACAACATTAAAATACACCGGAAAAACTTTTCTCCTTGATGATATTGTAACGAAATACTTTATCGTGCCGCTGTAAATTAACCAAAAATAGTACACACTTCACTTGCAATATCGAAATTAATTTATAAACCTAAATAATATAACAGTTACAAGTCAATCCGAGTCTTTAGTCGAGTTAGAGCACGGACAGGCAGACTGCTAGACAAATTGAATTCATCAACAGTTTCAACTATGTTAGAAAGGGATAAAAAGTAAAAATTGGTTTCTATATACTTATTTCGCGAACTGGCCGATCGCGTATGGCCACTTCGCGAACTGGCCGATCGCATCTGGCCAGTTCGGGAATTGACCGGCCAATTCCCGAATTGGCCAGTCAGTTTAAAGCGTTGTTGGCCAGCTCGCGAATTGGTCGGCCAATTCGGGTTTTGGCCGTACATATATATATAAAAGTGTTGGATTTTTTCATTCTTTCTAAGAGTACTTCACAACAGTGGGGTACTTTTTTAAAATCAGGTTTCTTGATTTGCATCCCTTTTCTGAAGTGGTAAAATTCCCATTGATTTTGCCTTAATTAATATATTATTAAATAAGGCGAATTTTACTATTTCAAAAAAGTGGTGCCAATCAAGAAATCAGAATTAAAAAAAATGTAGCCCACTGGCAACACTGCTTCACAGCTTTAATTGACTTTTTCTCAAAACTTCAATTTTTCAGGTTTGTGTTCCTTTTTTTTCAATATCTATTAAACTAAAAAACTCAGATTTTTCAAAATACTTATGTTATAGTGCAAGCTTTAACACAGGGATTTGATGATTTGTTGAGAATTATTTATTTTAGGTAGTGAAATTCAAAAAATGCTAATTAAAAAATGTCTTTCAATAAATAATTAATAATTAATTTTCAGTTTCATTTAGAAGTAAAATGGTCTGTTAAAATACGTAAAGCATGTTATGCAAACAGTCTAAAAAATCCAGACCTCTTCCTTTCACCATATTTGAGAAAAAGGTACATAAATTGGGTGTATTTTAACATGGCCGAGATAGAGCTTACCCGGTCCGCTTAAGGGTTAGCCTATATCAAAAGATGATTTGTTTAAAGGAAAATTGAACATTAAAAAAATGTTCTTTATAATAAATAATTGAAGTGTTTAAGTGAAAGCTTTCGGATACAACAACATGTGATTAACATAGTTTTTAAGGACACAGATTACATAAACTGCTTCAAGTTTTCGAATTTTAAATTTTGTGCTTAAAATGTATAACAGACTCAGTAAATTCCGAAAATAACTAATGTATATAGTTTCATGATATATAAATCCCTAAACAGAGAGCCTTTAACCCTTTATGCCCCGACGGTACTTTAACCCTTAAATGCGCGATTTTTTATTTTGTTTTGAAAAAATTATATGTGATACTCAAAAAGGTTTATTACACAGGAAAAATAATGAAAAAAATTAGAGATACATTTTTTAATACGTCGATCTTTTCTTCTGTTGAACACCTGCAATACAAGTAAAAACTACTGTCGTGTGGCTGTTTTATGCTAAAATAAAGCAAATTAGTAAATACTTTAATAAGTATCTCTCCAAATACTTTATTTTATATAATTATTTATTTTATAAAACTTAACATTTAACCCTTTAATTCCCATAATAGAATACTTTATAGAAATTACGTAGTTCAGAGAATCTGACTTTACACCAGAAAGTTTCAATGGCTAATTTCGCTTTATTTAAATACGGAATGTCTGTTTTTTAACTAAAGCAAATAGTGCTGTTTTAATTTTCTGTTGTGTATTAGGTATAAGCGAATAAAAAAAATCTATTAAATTCAAAACAGTGTTCTTTGCATATATGCAAAGCTGCGCACTAAAGGGTTAAAGTACCATTAAAATAACTTGTTATAAAATTCATTTAATACATCGATTAGTAGCAATGCAGTTTAGAATGAGTTATAGATACATTATTTTATCTTGTTCCAAAAGTATTATTGGTTGCACAAAACAAAATATTTTTAAAAGGACGATTTCTTTTGCTTTGCATTTTCTCAGCTTTCTTGACGTTGAAAGATTGGGAAGGTTCGGAAATAGTTCTATATTTCTATTGTAACAACATTATATTTGTACATTTCCTAATTCTACAAAATACTAAAAAAAATATCTTATACAAAAAATTTGAGTGGTTACGTTGCACAAAATCCCTATAAATTCAAAATTGATTAATTAATTTTAATTGGCAAAATCCTTCTAAAATTTATTAAATGATTGTGTAAGTCTTCTAATGCAGTAAAAAAATTATGAAAAATGCTTTAGAAGATGTACTTTTCATGAATTCATAATTTTGGGACATAAAGGGTTAACCCTTTAGTGCGCAGCTTTGCATATATGCAAACAACAGTGTTTTGAATTTAATAGATTTTTTTTTTTTTATTCGTATATACCTAATTCACATCAGAAAATTAAAATAGCAATATCTGCTTTAATTAATAACAGACATTCCGTATTTAAATAACGCGAAAGGAACCATTGAAACTTTCTGGTGTAAAGTCAGATTCTCCGAAGAACGTAATTTCTAGAACGTATTCTATCATGGGAATTAAAGGGTTAAATGTTAAGTTTTATAAAATAAATAATTATGTAAAATAGGGTATTTGGAGACATACTTCTTAAAATATTTACTAATTTGTAATATTTTAACGTAAAACAGCCACACGACAGTAGTTTTACTTTCTGTTGTAGATGTGCAACAGAAGAAAAGATTGACGTATTATATTAAAAATGTATCTCTGATTTTTTTCATCAATTACCCTGTGTAATAAACCTTACAGAGAATCCTATATAAGTTTTTCGAAACAAAATAAAAAATCGCGTATTTAAGGGTTAGGATCGTAAACAAACAACACCACGCATACATGTATAAATATTTTTATCATCTTTTTCCAGAATGTATTTTTTACATATTTAGGTATTCTATTTACAAAATCTGTTAAGGCTAGACTATTGAGATTTCACAAACTGATAGGTGATTATAGGTTTGACGAAATTCGTTTCGATGTAAACAGGTATGTTTATGTTTTTTTGTTTGTTTGTTTTTTTGTTTTTTTAATTGCGTGAGATCGAAATCTAAAAGATGATTTACTCAAAAATTTTCTCCGCTATAAATATATAACACAAACAAATATCGGCACAACATTGGGCTGATTTTATAATAAGACAGCTTGGAAATATATAATGGCAGTATTTTCTGTCGATGTATACTAGATTTCTATATGCTGGTTTCACAATTCATATGTCAGAAAATTGATATTGACAATAAAATCTGTATTGTAACCTATAAAAGATTTAACAGAAATCAATTTAAAATGCGTATTAAAGCTCAAATAATTGTACAAAATTGCTTTCAGGTGCATACATATATAAAGATATTTAAAATACAAATTAAAAATATCTTAAAATACATCAGAAAAACCTAGAACGTTTTCAACCATTACAAGGCCGTCATCAGTAGGATTCAAATGTTGTTAATATTTTCTTTGCGTTTATTCGAGAATTGTCCAGAAGAAAACATTGTAATTTAAATTAAATGTTGTACGTCAGATGAGATGCCAGATAAAGTTATTCAATTTTTCAACAAAACGAGCTTTCATCTATTATGCAGCAAATATCTCCATACACCATGGATATCGTATGACAGTGCATCGTTATAAGCTGTATCTTTATTAACAATTATTTCAATTAATTCTCTTATGATGGCTTTCTGGTATTATTTGTTCGAAAGATAATTTTTAATTTATTAAAATCTACTTTTATAATCAATCTTATTAATCAATCCATCTTTTATAATCAATAAGAAATCAATTTTTAAGAGCTTTAAATTTACAAATTCAAACGTACAACTCATTCTGCCAAGTATTTTTTGAGATACAGTAGAGCGCCGATTATCCGAACAAGTCGGGACCGACCCTAGTTCGGATAAGCAAAAATTCGGATAAATGGACCGACAATTTAAGGGATGTTCCTGACTATCCTAAAACCTTCACACTTTATCCAGGCTTAAAACTGGCAGCACCAGTTAGTGCTAAAGTGTTTAATTTTTTTTTATTAACTCTTTTATCATTTAAAATTTCCTCTTTCTCTTTTTATCATTTTCTGAACTCCATAGATTATAATTTAAACAATAAAGCTTTCGATTGTTTCTTCCTTCAACGAATACATTCTTTCTAATGCTGCCATATCTCGAAGTCTTCTTAAATAGGTTAGTTGAATAGGATCAGAGTTCTGTTGTTCGAGCCATTTCATAGCTGTTTCCAAACATTCAAAGGCTTCGTTATGTGATGCACCTGGGTCATTTTCACAGCATTCGTTTTCATTTCTTCAATTTCTTTTTTATCTTAAATCTCATCTACAATCTCATCATCATTTAAAAAAAAAAAAATTGAGAGAAATAGGCTGTTCGGATAATTGGAAGTTCGGTTAATTGGAGTTCCGATAATCGGCGCTCTATTGTATTATTGAGAAAACTAACGCTCATTGCAGTTTATTTTGGAACTATTAAACAGGAATTTAACATTAGAAATTCCTATCTTTTACATCTACGTACTTTCTAAACTGCTTCACCAAAAGATTTTCAGTTTAGTATCAGGAGGTAAAATTTGTCAAAGAATCCACATATGATATCAAAATTGGGTGTTCCTGTTGAAAATTTCAAAGCTTGTTACAATTTCAATATGGAGGCGGTTACCAAAGCTTATTGTTTTTTAACATAAATTGAATGTATGCTTTTTTAGGTGCGTTCGTAATTATATAATAAAGTAGCTAGCACCTATAGTCGTCGTTTGGTCCGTCTGTCTGTCCGTCCGCATATAACAGAGCAAAAATTACCCAACCGAATGGTCTGAAATTTTAGACATATAATTGTTGCAACATTTTGTCGAGTCATTTCAAATTTTATGAAAATCGGATGTACAGTTTAATGACAGGGACAGTCAAAAGTGGTCCGCTATATTACGTGCAAGGGGAAAAAATTATTTCAAGTGCATATTAATGATGTTACAGCCTTTCGAACAGAATGAAATGGATATGCACTTATGAAGTGCACTAAAATATACATTCAGTACAGTATGCGGAGCAAAAAATATTTGTAAAACTAGTTATAGTACTTAACGCACCACATTTGCTACGGTTGCCGTGCAATTCCTTACTTGTTTCTACGTGCTTTCGTAATTATATAAATACGTAGCACCCATAGTCGTCGTTCAGTCCGCCTGTCTGTCTGTCCGTCCGCTTATAACAGAGCAAAAACTACCCAACCGAATGGTCTGAAATTTTAAATATATAACTGTAGCAAAATTTTGTCGGTTCACTTGTAATTTTTATGAAAATCGGATGCATAGTTTAATTACAGGGACAGTCAAAAGTTTTCCGTTACATTGCGGCCAATGTGAAATAATTATTGCAAGTGCATTTTAATGATGTTACAGCCTTCCGAATGGTCTGAAATTTTAAATATATAATTGCTGTAAAATTTTGTCAAGTCATTTCAAATTTTATGATAATCGCATGCATAGTTAAATTACAGGGACAGTCAAAAGTTTTCCGTTACATTACGGCTAATGGGAAAAAATTATTGCAAGTGCATTTTAATGATGTTACAGCCTTTCGAATGAAATATATAATTATTGCAAAATTTTGTAGAGTCATTTCAAATTTTATGAAAATCCCATGTATAGTTTAATGACAGGAGCAGTCAAAAGTTTTCCATTACATGACGACCAATGGGGAAAAATTATTGCAGTGCATTTTAATGATGTTACAGCCTTTCGAACGGAATGAAATTGATATGCACTTATGACGTGCACTAAAACTACATTTAGTACAGTATGCAGTGAAAAAAATATTTATAAAACTAGTTATAGTACGAACGCACCTCATTTGCCACGTTTGACGAGCAGTTTCCAACTTGTTTAGTTGTGGTATGCGTTTTAAAAGTTAATTTATTTATTGCACGTTACTTGGTGTGTATAAATTCGATAGATCATATACAATACAGGGATGCAAAAAATAATTCGAGTACATTTCCGTTTACTGACCTGCGTTCTGCGTTAATTAACTACTAAAATAAATTTGAGCATTCCAGACAGTATATATACAAATATGCAGATCATATACAGAGCTTCAGAAAAGAATTTGAATTCTTATATGACTATAGACTGTAATTGCTTTGGGTTTTTAAATATATTCTGCGTTTTCAAACTTGTTTTTTAAAAAATAAATTTTCATGTTATTAAACAGGAAATTAAAACTCCCCTCCCTAGGTATTTTAACACCAAACAGACACAGAGGAAAACGAAAATAGCCATGTTTGCTTTAAAATTGCAAATCTTGCATTTTACAATACAAACACCTAATTTTGACATCATATTTGGATTTTTCGGGAAATTTTATCATAAGGAATTATGCATGTTTAAAGTTTTGAAATCCTCATGTTAAATTGTTTTTTAAGAGTTGCAAAATAAACTGGAATGTGGTCAGTATTTTAAGTATAATTTAAAAATAATTATAAATGTAATAAAAAAAAATATGCTTTCATTAAAATTTGTAGAAATGTGGATTACTGGATTTAAATGAGAATTTCGTCAAATTAGCCAGCTATAGACAAGTTGGTTTCAGTTATAAAAATTCATTTTTATACTAAAATTTAGCAATATTTCGCCAAGTTGGCCAAAATTTGGCGTTATTGTGGTAACCTGTCTTTAGTATTTTTGAACAAATACTCATTGTTGTATCTGATACTGATTTCTACATAGGAAACCAAACTATAATTGGGTAACCATTAAGTTAAAGGACCTTAACCAGTGTTTTTGTGATGTCTTTCGAAAACGAAGGGCGCTTGGGAGAAGACCCTTCTTTCGCCCCCCTTAGCGGTCGAATTTTTAAACTTCCGAATCACGTGTTTCCGTATTTTAGTTATATATAGGCATGTTAACTATCAAGATTTTATTTTCATTGGTTTATAAGATAGGGTGCTTTTTTTAAATTTGAAATTTGCCCCATTGCTCCCTTAGAGATCGAATTTTAAGGTGACTCAGGGCTTAATCGATACCGAAAAACATGTAAACAGAGCTCTCACTTCGAGTTCATATAAAAACAGAAGTATTCAATGTAACTAATTAAAACTTTCTGATATTTTTAAGGTATGTTTGTAATCTTATAAAATGATAAGATGAAGTACTTCAATGTAATAAAATAAAAAATGTAGCAAAATTTATATAACACAATTTTCGAAAAAAAATTTAGGTGTCCCATCACCACCCGTAAGATATCTTAACTTTGAATTGACATAAGAACCTAATTTTTGCTTTAAAATGATCAGGAAAATTTACTCTATAGAATGAATTAACCCGGGAGAACTCGCTAGTGAGAATGCCCAATTGCTTTTCTTTTACTTTACATTAATATAATATCAACTTTTTTTGGTTGGCTTAGTACTTTTATTCACAAAATATGTAAATTAATTGAAAAACATTTTAAAATTTTAATTAAAATGAAAAATGATTTAAATAAGAGTCTTAAAAAAGTACGACTGTGAGAGAAAATCTCATGCAGCGAGTTCTCCCGGGCTAAGGATATAAATGTCACTCAAAGGGAACCTTATTAAAAAAAACTCTCAAATTTGAAAATTAAAAAAACCCTAAAAAATACAATTTTTTCTCCTTTAAAAATACTCAAAATATTAAATCATCTAAACTATATTAATTCATTCTATAGATAATGATGTTATATGCATGCAAAAAAAAAAAAAAAAATAAGCCATTCCATCAAATAGTTTTTTTTTTAATCTTACGGATAGTCGTCAAAAATCAAATTTTGAAAAAACGCGACTTAAAGTTACAATTAAATGGGTGCGGCTTTGAAAGTGATTCTTACATAAATATTTATAACTCCGTTAAAAATGCAAATATTTTTATGCGGTTTTTTTGCACCGCGTTCAGAATTAATTGAATAATCAAAATAGATATAAAAAAAAATCGATTTTTTGAATGTTTTCAAGCCTTGAGCCCCTTTAAAACATCAATGTCCAATTCATGTATTGCTCTCAGGAATACACATATATTCCTAATTTTAAAGCTCTATGTCAACTATAAGTGGCTGAAAAATGAGTAACAAGATTCGAATTTGAATGCCACATACAAACAGAATTGGAAATTAAAAGAATTTAATTATGTACAATAAAACTTCCCTAAAGCGACCACGTTCCGTTCCAATAAAAATTGGTTGCTCCGAGAGGTGGTCTCTTAATGGAGGTCCTGTTTAAATCTAGATTTTAATTGTTGAAAAAAGGTCACAATTAATGTTACTAAAATTTATTTTTTACATTAGGCAAAAACATGAAAATTTAAGTATCAAAACAAAAGTTAATTACATAAGTTAATTAGTGTAGAGTTTAAAAAATGAATACATTGACCTTTGCTTTGATTTTACGGTTTTATCTTCTATAACTTTTACTTCCAAGTCCTTTCGAAGTTCAGTAAATAAATGCATTTTTTTTTTTTTTTTTTTTTTTGACGGGAACAAATAATGACGATTTCATTAAGTTATCTATGCCTTTGAGGGTTTCCTGACAGAATAGGGCGGGTAGTTTATTGACCGGCATTCTTAATTTGTCACCAGAGTTAAATTCTTTGCCTAAAAAGGCACAAAGGGGTTTAAACACTTAAAAGTTAGTGGAATAATAATAATAAAAATTCTAAACTTAGTTTAGACGTTTGATGAATAATGCGCTCTCCGGAATTATTTTTCTAATAAAACCTTCTTCAAGCGACCAGGAAAAAACGGAATTTGTTTCCTTTTCGTCAAAAAAATGAGTCGCTCATGGAGGGACTTCAACTGGAATGGTCTCTGAATGGAGGTAAAATTAGTATTGAGTCTAGGGGAATAACTACTGTATTTGAAATCGTGATCAAAACATAAACTTAACCCATTTGTGCCTGAATTTATGTTTTCTGAAATTTGTTGGTAAAATCACTTTAAAATGTTGCAAAATGAACTGGAAAAATACTAAAAAAAATTACGCTAAAATATTTTTGTATTTATTTGATAAAATGTAAACGTACTAAATATGGGAATATGCATAATATCCATAATAATATAATATGCATAAATATATGTTTTGTCTAAATTTTGATAAAATAAGCTTTTAAATTGTATATTATATACTATAATTAGTATTTTTATGAAGCACAGTAAAACTTCCCTAAAGCGATCACGTTCCGTTCCAATAAAAATGGGTCGCTCCAAGAGGTGGTCTCTTAATGGAGGTCATGTTTAAATCTAGATTTTAATTGTTGAAAAAAGGTAACAATTAACCTTACTAAAATTTATTTTTCACATAAAGAAAAAATATGAAAATTAAAGTATCAAACTAAAAGTTAATTACTGCCGAGTTTAAAAAAGGAATACACTGACGTTTGTTGTGATTTTACGATTTTATCTTTTATAACTTTAATTTTCAAGTCCTTTGAAAGTTCAGTAAATAAATGCATTTTTTTTTTTTTTTTTTTTTTTTTTTTTTTTGGACTGGGACAAATAATGCCATTCATTTATCCATTTCTTTGAGAGTATCCTGACAGAATAGGACAGGGGAGTTTATTGACCGCCATTCTTAATTTGTCACCAGAGTTAAATTCAGTGCCTAAAAAAGGCACAAAGGGGTTTAAACACTTAAAAGTTACCGGAATAAAAAAAATCTAAACTTAGTTTAGAAGTTTGATGAATAATGCGCTCTCCAGAATTATTTACCTAATAAGACCTTCTTCAAGCATCCAGGAAAAAACGGAATTTGTTTCATTATCTTCAAAGAAATGGGTCGCTCATGGAGAGAGTTCAACTGGGATGGTCTCTGAATGGAGGTAAAATTAGTATCGAGTCAAGGGGAATAAATTTGGTTCCATGAAAAAGTGGTCGTTCAAGGAGGTGGTCGCTTAATAGAGGTTTCACTGTAATTACTTCACGGAATGCGCTGTAATTTTGGATCCGCTTATTTAACGCTTCTAGAAGTGAAATTTTGCCAAAAATTTTTATAGGTTACAATTACAAAAAAAGTTTTTTTCGAAAATTAATTTCGAAAAATATATATTTCGAAATTATTATATATATTTCAAAATTATCAAACTATATATGTTTTTAAAAATCGAAATATGATGTCAAAATTAGGTGCTCGTATTGAAAGTTTCAAAGTTCGGTTCAATTTATATATGACGATAAAGCGTTTCTTTTAACATACATTTAAAAAAGATATAATTCCTAGTCGAATGGTTATTTTTGTTTTTTGTGCGTCTATTTAGCGATACAATAGGTCATTATTTTTTTTGACCGACTGTTCACCATACTTGACGCACAACAATCATGTTCCTTTTCCTTATTTCTTTCATTTGTTCTCTTTTTTTTTATTACCGATTTCTTTAATTTTTCCAAACTTTCTAGAAAGAAAAAAAAATCATTTAAATAAATGTAAACACCCACCTGTTTTGGGTTTTATTTACGGGACTTTACAGTAGTTCCATAAGGAGATTCATTCCTTTTAAAATTTCCTAACAAACCCTTCCGAAAAAATATAGTTTTTGTTTACGTTTATAATATGCTTTAAATGTGTTTAAAAACGCACTGGAAATTTTGCAATAGGTCAGGAACAGTGGCGTGGCGTCCGGTCATCGCTGGATGCGGCGATGACCAAGCAATATTTTAAAACTCTTAATAAGCTTTTAAAACTCTACGATCCAGTTTTAGCAGAACATTTGGAGTTCATGTATAAGTGAAGGTAAGATTTAAAGTTTCTTTTTTGAACATTCAACCATTGAATTTTAGAGTTAATAATTTTTCACCACAAACTTAAATAATTGCGATGACCACCGAAAATTTTCACGCCACGCCACTGGTCAGGAAATAAAGTACAGTGAAGCACCGTTTATACTTTTCTCATTTATACGTCTTTTACATTTATACGTCGTTTCAGTGCGGTCCCGATTCATTTCTATGTATTTTAATGTTGTAACCATTTTTAGGTGCGTTCGTAATTATATAAATACGTAGCACCTATAGTCGTCGTTCAGTCCGTCCGTCCGTCCGTCTGTCCGTCCGTCTGTCCGTCCGTCCGTCTGTCCGCATGTAACAGAGCAAAAACTACCCAACCGAATGGTCTGAAATTTCAAATATATGATTGTTGCAAAATTTTGTCGAGCCATTTCAAATTTTATGAAAATCGGATGTATAGTTTAATTACAGGGACAGTCAAAAGTTTTTCTTTACATTACGGCCAATGGGAAAAATTATTGAAAGTGCATTTTAATGATATTAGAGCCTTCCGAATGATCTGAAATTTTAAAGATATAACTGTTGCAAAATTTTGTCGAGCCATTTCAAATTTTAGGAAAATCGGATGTATAGTTTAATTACAGGGACAGTCAAAAGTTTTTCTTTACATTACGGCCAATGGGAAAAATTATTGCAAGTGCATTTTAATGATATTACAGCCTTCCGAATGATCTGAAATTTTAAAGATATAACTGTTGCAAAATTTTGTCGAGCCATTTCAAATTTTAGGAAAATCGGATGTATAGTTTAAGTACAGGGACAGTCAAAAGTTTTTCTTTACATTACGGCCAATGGGAAAAATTATTGCAAGTGAATTTTAATGATATTAGAGCCTTCCGAATGATCTGAAATTTTAAAGATATAACTGTTGCAAAATTTTGTCGAGCCATTTCAAATTTTAGGAAAATCGGATGCATAGTTTAATTACAGGGACAGTCAAAAGTTTTTCTTTACATTACGGCCAATGGGAAAAATTATTGCAAGTGCATTTTAATGATATTACAGCCTTCCGAAGGGTCTGAAATTTTAAAGATATAATTGTTGCAAAGTTTTGTTGAGCTATTTCAAATTTTAGGAAAATCGGATGTATAGTTTAATTACAGGGACAGTCAAAAGTGTTCCGTTACATTACGGGGAATGGGTAAAAATTATTGGAAGTGCATTTTAATGATGTATCAGACTATGCGCTTTATGAAGTGCAAAAAAGTATACATTCAGTACAATATGGGGTGCAAAAAATAATTATAAAACTAGTTATAGTACGAACGCACCTCATTTGCCACGTTTGACGAGCAATTTCCAACTTGTTTTATACGATGTATAATGTCGGTAATGCGTCGTTTCTTTCACGTCATAACAGATTTTCTCAGAATTTTTCCTCCAAGCGTCGTTCTTTTTTCTTTTCTGCTAACAATATTTGGGGGAAGGATGAAAGACAAAAACATGTGTGACTGCTACGAGGGGTTATTTCATGTTCGCGGAACCTGTGATGGAGGTGCGATGAAAAGTAATGGACAGTAGATGGACTGCATTGACATTGACACACTTAGAACCTCTTTTGTTTCTCACAATACTAATGAGAATACTTTCCAGGAACTCAACTCCATACATAATGCTTTGCTTAAGACTCAAAGTAAATCGGAAAGTCAGACGACGATTAAAGATTAGTCTGTTTGTATGTTCGATAATGGGATTAAAAAAAGGGTACTTCAAAATTTTGCAAGCGATATAATGTTAATTGATTCTCACTTTTATTCAATTCCTACTATTAGTTCACACTCTCCCTATATTTATTTATATCGTGTTCAAATTTTCAATCGTTAATAAAATACTTATTATTCATCCTATCAAGTTGAAATAAATTTTTTAAAACTTGTACTGGATGACAATTGATGTTAATACAGATTTTTCAAATATTAATTCATTAATTAAATTTTAATTAATTAATTTTAGTTTATTATGGGAGATAAAATGGCAACCATTGCTTATTGGGCAGCATTTAATGCATCTTCATATCTTTAAGGGGGGTTATATAGGGGGGAACCTGTTCTGTCTCCAAATACCGCCAAGTTTGTCGCCAACTTGGCGACATATATCGCCAAATTTCGCGACCAAAATGAGCCGCCAAAAGTGACGCCAACTTGGCGATATCTCTAATATTTCGCCAAATTCCCATAGACTTCCATTGTAAACCAATAGTGTTTACTGGCTTATAGAAAATCAACAACTTGAGATATTTTAATGCAACAAAAACTAATATTAGCTTAAGGTAGGGATGCACAACCTGTGGCCCGCGAATTTCGTCAATTCATAACGGCAAAAAATTGCAATTTCTGTCCATAGGTTGCAAGAAATAATCGAGAATTTCATCCATTTGGCGCGGGAAAATTTGAAAATTTCGTCAATCACTTAAGAATCGTGAATTTCGTTGATCGGGTGCGGAAAAACAGCGAATTTTGTTGATGAGACTCGGGAAAATCGCGAATTTGGTTGATCGACCACAAAAAAAATCATCGTGAATTTTGTCGATCAGACGCGGAAAAATCGCATATTTCGTTGATCAAGCACAAAAAAATCGCGAATTTTGTCGATGAGGCGCGGAAAAAATTGCAAATTTGACCAATCGGGCAAGGAAAAATCGCGAGTTTGTTGATCGACATCGGAAAAATCGCGAATTTTGTTGGTCATGGCAGGAAAAATCGCGAATTTTGTCGATCAGAATCGGAAAAATAGCAAATTTCGTTGATCGTGTACGAAAAAATCGTCAATTTTGTTGATGATGCGCGGAAAAAGTTTCGTCAGTCGCCAGGAAAAATCGCAAATTTCGTCAATCTGTTAAGAATTACAAATTTCGTCGATAGGGAGGCGGAAAAATTTCGAATCTTGTCTATTAGAAGCGAAAAATCTATAATTTCGTTGATGGGCTGCGGAAAAATCGCGTGTTTCACCAATTTGCCGCGGGAAAAAATGAAAAATTCACCAGAGTCACTTAAGAATCGCCAATTTCGTCGATAGGGCGCGGAAAAATTGCAAATTTCGTGGATCAGGCGCAGAAAAATTCCAATTTTCATCAATCAGGTGAGGAAAAATGCAAATTTCGTCGATCCAGTAAGGAAAAATCGCTAGTGTTGTCGATCGGGCTCAAAAAAATCGAGAATTTCATTGGTCGAGCACGAAGAAATCGCTAATTTTGTCGATCAGGCGCGGAAAAATCGCAAATTTCGTTGATCAGGCACGAAAGAATCGCGAATTTTCTCGATTATTTTCTCGGAAAAATTGAAAATTTCATTGATCGGCTGCGTATAAATCGCGAGTTTCGTCAGTTTATTGCGAGAAAATAGCGCGAATTTCGCCAATTTGCCACGGGAAAATGTTGCAAATTTCGTTTGTCAGTTAAGAATCGCGAATTTGGTTGATCCGACGAGAAAAAATCACGAATTTTGTCGATCAGGGATGGGAAAATTTCAAATTTCGTCGATCGGCCACGGAAAAATCGCGAGTTTTGTCGATCGGGCTCCAAAAAATCGCGAATTATGCCGATCAGGCGTGGAAAAACGTGAATTTTGTCGACCGGCTTCGGAAAAATCTGAATTTTGTCAGTCAGGTGCGAAAAAATCGAAAATTTCGTTGATCGGGCGCAGAAAATCACAAATTTCGTTGGTCGGCTCCTCATCCCCCTTCGTTCATAAAGTTCACACTTTTTTTGGCACTAGCCACTTTCATGCCTATGTTTGTTTTTTAGCACTTTTAAATAATCAAAATTTACTCCCCTGAATAAAGTCAAAGAATATTATCACTCCTTCCAAATAATACTTGTTATATCTCTGTCACATATAAACATAAACTCTTGATATAATCTTTCCAACTGAATTGGATATGTTGACTGGATTGGGTAGGGGAACCTAGAGGGGTAAAACTCCCTCCCCTCTGAAACCATATTTTTTTACCTGATTATAGGCAACAGATCACCTGCCAAAAATAGAATTCTCTCCGTGTTACTGGTGCCCCTCCATAACCCAGAAATTTTTGTAAGTGGTCCTTCTCTTAAAAAGGTTGTGCACCCCTAGCTTAAGGTATTATATTAATTTTTTCTTTGATGACCTAAGTAGGAATTGACTTTAAGAACAAAATTTTTATATTACTTGTCTTTTAATTATAGAAGTGATTATTTAATGATTTTTTAAAAATGTTTTAACTTTTTTTTCACTCGAAAATTGTAGCAAAATTATATTTGTATGATTGCAGCATTATATTTCTACAATCAAAGATTTTACACCTGAGGCAACTACAACTTCGATCGCACGTCTTTTTCAGTTATACGTCGTTTTAGAACGGTCCTCTGAAAGAATCGGTGCTTTACTGTACAATGCATTTCTAGGCACTATAGAAAAAAAATAATACTGTATAATTTTACGCACCGTTTACTTAAAATAATAATACTTCACTTAGAAGTATTATGCACAGTCGTGGGGAAAAAAGTAAACACCCTCTACTAACTCTACAACAAATTATAGTAGAGTAGAAGAAATTTACTGGTGCCAAACGATTGGAAATAAAGTCTACTTTTAAATGATGTATATGAAATTTGCTTAGGGGCCCTCTACAAATCACAGCCAGACCAAACTTGTTTTTTTTCAATGGCAACACCGAATTTTGACAATATATTTTAAATCTCCGTTTCAAACTATGCCTAGATACAAAAATTCAAGACGTTAGGATGATAATTTTTTGAATTACAATACAGCCCCGATTATCCGCGGAATTGGGTGGCAAGGGCACCGCGGATAAGCTTAAAAAGACTGAAAATGGGGTGCAAACATAAAAATAAAGAAACTTCAACATAAAAACTATGTTTTAGTGTACAAAAAACATAATAAAATACATACATATGCACAGTACAGCAGAAACATTTGCTTTACGTCTAAATCGCTAAAATAAAGAAAAGTAAACAAGAAACAATGCCATACATACTGTACAAAAAGAGTTGAGTTACACCTTTTTTAAAAAAATCAGTCCCTTGTTTTTGCTTCTTGCTTTGGAAACACTTTTTTCTTTATTCTAAATTGTAAACTGTTGTTTTCTTTTGGTATGGGATAATTTTTATCTTGAAAATAAAGCTATTCTTGATATGCCCCCCTGGAATTTATCATTATAGTCTTATTTAATTGTAAAATATTTTACTTGCTGTGTTTACGTTTGGTTAATAAAATCAAGAAAAGACATCAAGATTTTATAGCTGATATTTCAAACATGGCAACTGAATCTAGAAATATTCTTCTATTACTTTCGAATACATGAATTTTTCTGTTTATATTTATTAGTAGGGCTTGTTGTATTTTCCTTGCTGTTGGCTTGAATTAAAAAAAATTCGTTTCGCGAATAAACCACACCGCGGATAATCGGGGCTTTATTACTGTATATACATTCAAAATTTAGATATTCTAATGTTAAATTACATTTCCATATTTTTATTAATACCTCCTGAAATTATAAACCTAATGTGATAATTTTTTGTGTTGTTATAATAATAAAAAAAACCCAAACATAAATACAACGACTTTGTAATGAAAGAAATATTATATATGAATTATGAAATTAATATTCGAAAAAAATGTGAATTGCAACCTACAAGTTTTTTGATAGATTTGTATTTATTATGTCCTGTTTATGTGAATTCAAAATTTAAAATTTTTCTTCCAGTAATTTTCAAATTATGCTAAAAAAAGTAAAAAAAAAAAAAAAAAAAAAAAAAAAAAGCTTAAAAGCTGAGGCTTAAAAAATTATGATTAAAAATAATGGTTGAAGTCTATGATGTGCAAAAAAAGCATAATTAAAATATATATATATATATATTTTAAATTCATGTTATTGAAACATCTGGCTGGCAATATTAGAAACATATTAAATGAGTGAAATGGTCATACGGGCAACAAATAATACATTAATTGAAGTGACAGTCATTCTGTAGCATTTCAACAATCGAGAACCGAATTTCAATTTAAATACAGCCCCTAAGATAGGCTCATTTTAAAATAATTAATTTCTCGGAAACTAATCGTACGAATTTCATGAACATTTGTATTTAGGCTAATTGAAGGGTGTAGAATGTATTTATGGTGTCAAACTTGGATGTTGCCATTGAAAAAAACAAAATTTGGGTTTGTTAAGATATGTAGATGCCCCCTTAAGCAAATTGTATATGTATATCATTTAAAAGTAGACTTTATTACCAATCGTTTGGTACCAGTAACTTTCTTCTACAATAATTTGTTGCAAAGATAGTAGCGGGTATTTACTTTTTTTCCCCCACGATTGTACGTTGTAAGTTCACAACTTTGTAATATTCTACTTACTTATTTCAACATATTCACCATATTGAATTACAAACTCTTAGGCAGCTTCTGAATAAAATATGTTCTCAAAATTTTTAGAGCAAAGTTAACACTGATAAATTTGAGTACCAAAATAGCATTTATGCTTGCTACACGACTAGAATATCAATCTTAACTTATAAGAGATAAAAATAAAGACTAAGCGTTGATGAATATATTTTTACACGCAACAATCTTCTCCTTAAAAATATTTCCCTAAAAATAATTATCCACGATTCTTTAAAATACGCTTATTTCAATTGGATGGGTTTTTCTGGGTAAATCAATTTTCTTTGCAGAACTACAACACATACCGCAGGTCATCTTGATTAGATCGAGCTTGTAAGCGTGATTAGAACTGTGGAACAATAGTTGTTGCAATAAGGTTTTTCGCCCTTATGCCGGTCAAGAACAAGGTTCACGGAAGCAATTCCCGGTACTTGCCGCCAAAACAGAAATACTCAACAATTTTACAGTTAAAAAGTTCGAGAATTGGAATTATTTATTTTATTTTATTGAGTGTTTGATACAAAAAAAAAAAAAAAAAAAAAAAAAAAAGTTTGTTTTCTCTTTAAAGCTTTTCTCAAATCCAAAGGGGCTATTTTATGACACATTTCTGAATTCATTTTCATTTGGAAACGCATGAAATTGGCAGGTGTTCTTATTCAGAAACTATATAATCGAACGGGATTTTCCATTTTTTGGTAAAGGCAGAAAGAAGATCTTTCAGAAAATACTGTCAAAGTGGATATTTTGAACCGAATTCCCCACGCGGCAACGCGAGAAAGGGGAATGCTTGTCGTCACGTGAGAAGAATCGCTTATAATTCTATAAGTAATTTATTTATCAAAAATGGAAAACGCTATTCGATTCCAAATCTAAAAAATAACCATAGGCCTGCCAATTTTATGCCTTTACGTTTAAAAATGTGTCAGGAAGTTTTCGTTTTGTTGAGTAAGGAATTTAAGAGCTCCCTTAAGAACCTACACTAGTCACGCGAAGACATTCGCAAGTTAATGTTAAACCAATGATAACATTCTTTTCAAATTACTCGTTTGCATTTCAATAATCTTAAATGATTTTTTTTTTTTGCATAGGATAGCTGAGATCGGTTTTTAACCAGGCTAATTTTTACTTTTTTGATTCTGGTTGCAGTTATTTTTATGAGGATAATTTCACTTTCGGAATTGGTTCCAAAATAGAAAGCGACCCCCTTAAAACAAATCTATAACCAAACTCGAAAAAGTAAAAAAAGTGCCTGTTAGAGCCTGAGCTATGCAAAGAAAAAAAAACTACAACAACAACAACAACAAAAAACATTAAAAAATATTGAAATGCAATTGTTGGCTCTTAATCGGACCAAAAAGTTTTGAAATTACGTACATTGACCGAAGTTTGATCATGAATTAAAAACCTTGTAATTAATTTAGACTATTTTTTATTTTTGAATTTATTTATTTATGTTTTATAGAACAAAAAAAAATATTTGTTACACTGTAAAAAAAATAATAGTAACAAAAGTTTTAATGATGTACGACAAAATTAATCTTGCAAAACGAGTCCAGGTTCCATAGTTTTGAGTAGTTTTTTTTAAAAAAATTGTATCGTTTATTAGGTTGTCTCCCGATTATACCTGAAAAACAAACTTTTTTTTTAATTAAAAAAATTATAGTATTTTTTTTTATTCCTAAAAATATATCGTATTCCTTTGTTATAACTTGAAAAAAAAGAAATGACAACTCAAAAATATGGAGCAAAGGATTCAAAATTGTGGCTTAACTAGTTTTTCAAGATTAATTTTGCCATACAATATTAAAACTTTTGTTATTGATTTTTGTAATTAAAATAATCTTTTTAAAATTTTATAAAACATAAACAAATAAATTAATAGAAAATATAAAAAAAAGAAAAAGAAAATAGTTTAAATTAGTTACAGGCTTCCTAATTCACGATTGTCCAATTTTCAGAAAAAAATAATAAATCTGAAACTAAAATCGGAAAAGTATATATAAAAAAGGGTTCAATAAGAGATTGATCTGCGCTATGCAATAAAAAAAATCATTTAAAAATATGGAAATGCAATTTCTGGCTCTTATAAGGGGACAGTTTGCTTCAAAATTGGTCAAAAAGTCGATTTTTGTTTTAGAATATTAAATGAAAGCCTGTTTAATTGTGAATATTTCGACACCTCAATTTTACCCATACGGCAATTATATTACGAGGTATTGTCAATTTTGTTAATACACTCAGCGCAATTACCCACACAAATTAAAACTTTAAATGGCTTTTCCTCATGTTCATATTTTCTTCCCTTTCATATTTTAAAAAAGCTGAGTTTTTTTTTTAATCATTCGGGAAAATGGTTATTGTCCTCGTCAGGGTAGGAAATCAAAAGCATATCTGAAGGTTTTAATTGGTTGAATCAAGCATTTTGTTCGTTTTCTGATGGGTCTATACAGTAATCTGTATTTTCTCTTTACTTTCAACAAAGATGGATACTTCTGTTGCCACTATGACAAAAAAGTAATAAAAACTACAAAAATAATAATAATAATAACTCAGGAACAAATTCAGATACAGCTTTCAAACAAATTGCATTTAAAAGTACATTTTTTTTCTCTATACGACGGTGTAAAAAGTAATATTGTGGGATGCTTAGAAGTTTAAGAATGAAATTTCATTTAAAATGGGTCCAGGAATATTAATGTTTAATCCATGGCGTACGTAATGCATGACCAGCTCCGTAGAAGTTTAAAAATTTACAGTACCGAAAAATGTAATCCATGGCGTACGTAATGTAGGATCAACTCCGTGCGATTTTTTATGTCTTAAATTTTAGTCTCTGAGAAAATCATTTTCCAAATGGTCGTTGTAATTTGTTAAATTGCATTTTTTTTTCTTGTATTTGAGATAGAGATTTAAACTTTTTTTGTACATGTTCTTTATTATATATATGATAAATCTGCGCATGGAATTAGCATTCAGGTTTTTTTATACATATTTTTTAAATAAAAGTATATTAAGATGTGTTAGATTTTATCATTTAACACTATATCCTTTTCAGTTTCGAAGCTAAAATAATAATACAAATGCTTATTCATTGGTTTTCTCCAAACAAAATGACATCGTAAATGACAGAAAAAATACCTTTTCTGAAATGGATCCTTTAGGCGCTTAGTAATTTAGGTTCAAATATATGGTTCTAAAACTACCCCCCCCCCCCCTAAAACATCAACTTAACAACCATTAACCTAAATTAACGCAATCACAAATTTAAGAGTTTTACACAAGTAAATAATCTACAAATCCTCAAAAAATTTTATTGAAAAATATTTAAGTACTACATATACTTATACATATGCATATACTTATGAAAATTTCTCACTTTCTTGGCCATACTGTCTTTTGGGTATTTTTAGGCATTTTGCAAATTCAGATGAAAATATCATTTATTTTATGCGGGAATCAGCTTAGATGCTACCATTTATTCGTTTGCTTCGAACGCAAAAACCATTCAGCTATTAACCCATTTTCGGCCAAAGGTGCGTAAACGCACCATTTCAATAAATATTTTTTTATTAACACTGTGACGAATATTTTTCATTACTTTTATTTTTCTGCTATTTTTTAAGGGTTCTGGAGACATCTATAAAATATCAGTAATTCAATTGGAGTAAACACTTTCTGTTGAGAAATTTTCAAAATACGCTAGTCTTTTAAAATTGAAATGGTGATTGACAAATTTGACTTTTTGTAAATGTATTATTATACCACTTGGGATTAATCATATGTTTTTATAATGGATTAAAGTTCCAAGTTGTATAAATAAAATAATAATAAAAGAAATGTCATAAAAAATTAAAAAAAATATATTAATTTTAAATTTAATGGTGCGTTTGCGCACCATTGACCGAATGCATGGAAATGCCGAATGCATTTTATTTCTCAAATAAAATATTATTTTTCATGCACGAAACTTTTATTTTGTTTTAATGAATGTAATTTAAGCATATTTCAATGAAAATAATACCACATTTTACAAAATTTCTATGCTTGGCCTAAAATAGGTTAAGAAGTGATATGAAAATGTAAAAAAAATCGGACATTTTAGTTTTTATAAGGAAAAGAACAGAGGTCCCCATTTGGGGACCCAGGGACCGAAGAGGTTATATATCAGAAAAAAAAATATTAAATGTAATATTACACTGGTGTCCAAAATTAAGGACCAGTCACAAAATGCTAATTTTTAAGTAAGTGAATACTCTAAAGGAAATAATATAATTCAAATAATTACTATCCCTACAGCACAGCTAGTCCATATAGCATCTCATTCATGTCACACATGGTCACAAGTATCACAGTCACTACGGTGAAACAAAAAATAGGAAATTCCACACGTCTCATTATGAGTCTCAAATGATCACTACGTGTGACTCCACTGAGATGTCAATGTGACTGCTGCTTTGTGACGAGTCACCATGTGACTTTAAAAGGTAGTTACATTGTGACTCTCATGTGACTGTCCTTTGTAGACTCAATTTCAAAGTCATCATGAACGTTGCATTATGATAAATCACCAAATAATATCACATTATAGTCACAGGGTGACTTTTCACAAAAGAGCACAATGGTGACTTCACAGTACTCTCTCTGTCACCTGAAAGTCATCATGTGATTTTAATGTGACATTATTTGTTAACTTATCACAATGCAGCGTTCACAATGACTTTGAAATTGAGTCTACAGATGACAGTCACATGAGAGTCACGATGTAAATACATTGTAAAGTCATATGGTGACTCGTCACAAAGCAACAGTCACAGTGATGTCTCAGTGGAGTCACATATAGTGATCATTTGAGACCTATAATGATATGTATGGAATTTCCTATTTTTTGCTTCACCGTAGTTGACTGCGATACTTGTGACCATGTGTGACATGAATGAGATGTTATATGGATTAGCTGTGCTGTAGAGATAGTAATTATTCGAATTATATTATTTCCTTTTGAGTATTCGCGTACTTGAAAATTAGCCTTTTGTGATTGGTCCTTAATTTTGGACACCAGTGTAGATGTTTTTAAAAATCCATGCGCAGCCTTGTGTAATATACATTTGAAAATCTGAGCAAAAAATATCAATATTTAAGAAAGTAGTAGGGATTTTTAAAAATTCAAATTTTTAAAACTTTTTTTAAATTCTAATTAAATATGCAGTTAAAAAAGAATTTTTTTTTCAAAATGTACTTTTAGTAGAACATTGAAATGCAGTGGGTTCACCATTTGAACCATATTTTTAAAAATAAATAAAATATTTGAAAAGGTAAACTTAAGGATACCGGAAAGTTTTGAAATTACGAAAATTGACTGAAGCTTGACCGTGGATTAGGCTGGTTGATTGGTTAGTTGGCTTTACTGGCATAAAGTCCATATTTGGACATGCTGCGCCAAGCACGAGTCGTGGATTAGGAAGCCTGTAACTAATTTAGTTTATTACTCCTCTTTACATTTACTTATTTATGTTTTAAAGAAAAAAATATTTGTTTAATTGTAATAAACAATATCAAAAGTATTAATATTGTACGGCAAAATTAGTCTAAGAAAACTAGTTGGAAATTCCTTGTCGATACTTTTGAGTTGGGTTGTCATTCCTTTTGTTTACTGCTACATTGTCTCTCAATTATACCTGAAAACAAACAATTCTTTTTTTTTAAATTTGTAAAATATATATTGTCATTTCACAATATTGCGGTTTTTGATGATGGTCGGTAATGTTATGGTTATATATATATATATACACAGTCGGCTCTCGTTAATTCGAACTCGTCGGGACCACAAGAAATGTTCGAATTATCCAGAGTTCGAATTATGGAAAGTATGAGAGAAAACATGTTTAAAGGGGTACATTACAAAGGAATTAATGTTATAGTATTTTTTTTTTAATTTCGGATGTTATCATTAGAATGACTTAATATTAAATTAAAAGATATAAATACATAAAATAATTAATAATATTAAAATAATATAAATAAAACATAAAAATTAATAATACACTATAGAACAACGGCATTTAAAATTACATTTTAATTGTACTATAATTTTCTTACCTGAAATTAGATGAACATTTAAGAAATTATTTACACTTATTTATCATCTCTATGAAAAAAATTATCAATTGTTGTTTGCTTAGTCCTATTCATTTTTGACTTTTTAGCCAGTTTTTCTCTTTGTAACAAACAGTTAAGTTCTTTGTCTGATGACGGCTGCATCAGGATAAATGTACGCAAACACTCAATTGATTGTGCAATTGACATTTCTGTGGGTAAGGAAAGCACTTGGGACATAGTAGCAGAATCACCAGAATCCGATTCCATCTCCTCATTGCATTTTTCGTGAATTGTTTCAACAATTTCTTCCACAGTTAAGGGTCCAGATACTTCTAAACTATTGTCGGCTGCTACATACTCTGCGAACGTAATATCGCATTGGAACTTTTCAGAAAAGTTTGGAAATTCTATTTCTTCAAAAGGTCTGTCGTTTTCGTCATTTGCATTATAACCACTCTTTTTAGATGGATGGACAAATCCCGCATGTCGAAAGCATTTTTCTATTGTTTCAGGTTGTACGGCGTCCCACGCCGCATATAAATCGTTGATGGCCGTGAGTAATGTTATGTCGTAGCTTTCTTTAAGGTCAATCGAAAATAAAATTTGTTCTAGAATCCTTTTACGATAATGAGTTTTTAAATTTTGAATTATTCCTTGGTCCATCGGTTGCAGTTGTTCTGTAGTATTAGGGGGTAAATATTCAATCTTTATAGAGCTTAGTGTTGGTAGTTTACAATGACTCTGCACATTATCTAGCAGCAATAGAATTTTTCTGTTTTCACGAGAAAATTTTTTATCCAGTTCTTTTAACCAACTGATGCAGATCTCACGCGTCATCCAGGCTTTGGCATTTGCCACATAATCAACAGGCAGTGTTTTAACTCCTTTGAAGCAACGTGGATTAGTTGATTTACCAATAACTAACAATTTTAACTTCTTACTTCCATCCATATTGGCACCTACCATCACAGTTATCCTGTCTTTTCTAAGTTTATCACTTGTGCACGTTTCACCTTTAAATGTTAAAGTCTTATTAGGAAGAAGTTTATAAAACAACCCTGTTTCATCGGCATTAAACACGTCTTTCATTGCATAAGTAGAAATAAGTTCGGGTAGCTTTTCGCAGAATTCATTGCAAGCAGCGAGGTCTACAGCACCACTTTCACCACACACAGTTTTGTGTACGATGTTATTTCGCTGCTTAAAACGTGCCAGCCATCCTTCGATGCAATTGAAATTTTTAATACCCATGAGTAGTGCAAGTTCTTTCGCTTTAGCTGCCAATATATGTCCACTCAAAGGTACATTTCTTGCCAATGCATCTTTTGTCCATAACAGTAAAGCTTCCTCTAAATCCTCATGGGCTGCTGTTCTCATACGTTTTCGTCCTTTAGCAAATCTTTCCTTTTCCCATGATTTCAGGATGAATTCTTTATTTTTCAAGTAAGTAGACAGCGTATTCTTTTTTATTCCATATTCTGCAGCAATTTCTGTCTTAGATTGGCCACATCCTACCTTTTCAATAATTTCCACTTTGACTTCTAGAGTTAAAGATTTATAACTTCTTGTGAAGCCATATTTTAAAGAAACAAGACCTTTTACTTTCTCAAAAGACAATTTAGCAGTAAGTAAAACCATTGACTGAAAAATTCGATCCCCAGAGTGAAAGTAGAATGTAGTGATAAAACAGGTTTCCCCTATCTTTAACAGATGTCCACTCAGTGAATTTCTTGGAATGTCACTGGGTCAAATGCTACAGAAGGGATTAGGAAAAGCACAATGGAAGAAGGGGCGGATGTGTCATTGATGGACAGACAGGGCGCACTAAGAAAGCGGATTTCAAATGCATGGAATTATTATACTAGTTCAGAACAATTCTGACAAAAATGAAAGAAAGAAAGTTATTGCAAGGATCTGAAGTCCGTGAGAAAGTAAGGAAAAATGAAAAAATGGAATTCTCATTAGTTCGAATTAAACGAAGTCAAGAGAAAATGAGTTCGAATAAAGAAAAAGTTTTAACGTTATTCTGCCATTGAAAATTTCGGGACTTCATGTTTAGTTCGAATTAAGCGAAGATTCGATTTATCCGATTTCGAATTAACGAGAGCCGACTGTACATATAACACTCGCGCTAATACATTATTTTTAAATATTCTTACACAAATTTATGAGTTATCAGTTCAAAAAGACAGCACTCATTGTATTAAAAACAGTTTTGAATTGGTGGATAAAATAAAGCCATTAATTAATGTCAAAAATATTATTACATTAGATTTCAAAGACCTATTTAATAATATTATTCTAAAAGACTTACAATCTACTATTGATGCATTATTTATAGAATATTTCCCTTTATTAAATTTACCTGATAATATTGATACTGACTACTTCAAATCTTTGACTAATTTTCTACTATTTCGCAATTTTATCTTCCAAGACAATGCTTTTTTTTTATATACAGATAAAGGTCAATCCTCAAAGCGCTGCTTCATCAAGCATGTTATCAGATTTATATCTTTATTTTTATGAAAGAAAATTTTTTAACAATAATATATTGCTCTACAGTTACATAGATGGTATAATTATTCTTTCTGTTAATAATAATAATTCTATATCTCTTCCTGTAAAGTATCCTTCCAATCTAGAACTTAGCACTAATTAAAATAATGCTAGTATCGATTTTATAGATGTTAATGTTAATATTCTACCCAATAACACCCTAACATTCAATATTTTTGATAACCGTAATGACTTTTCATTTAATGTAATTAATTTTACTAACTTCAATTCCTGCTTACATATTTCAGTTCATAGAAATATTCTACGAAATCATAGTCTTTGCATCAAACGTTTATGTTCCTCCTAATTCTTACAGACTAATATTTTTAAATTAAAGCAGTTAGCTTTGTCTATCTATTTGTCCCGTCTTTTTTTTTTTATATATATCTGCATGGACCAAATCTTAATATTCATTTTCTCTACTTTTTACCATTATGGATATATAATATAATAATAATTAAAAAAAATTATAAAATCGAAAACACTATTATGGATGGTGGGATGTGGATTGCCGAAAAAATTATAAAACATACGAAGAAATTTAATTATAAAATAAATAAATAAATAGTATATGTGTGTATTTACATTATACAATCTTATAAAAAAATAAAAAATAAAAATACCATTATGGAGGGTTGAGGTAGGGAATGCTGAAAAAAGTTTTAAAACCTTATATGTATATATGTATGTGAGCAGGTATATGCGTATATATATCTGCTTATATATAAAACAGGAGTATCATGCATTTCACATCATAAATATTTCATTAATATTTCACATATTGGCACATAATACAAGGGCTATATTTTACTATCTCAAAATAATCCTCATTGTTTTTTAAATGTTATTTATATATTTATTTTTTATTTTATAAAATTTGTTTTAAAATGTTTAACTTAATCAATGCCCTTTGATTTATTTATTTATTTTTATTTATTTATTTTCTTTATATTTAATCATTACTTATTAAGTCTTTTCCTATTTTTTCATTCTACTTTAAATAAATGTTAATTTAAGTCATTTCTTGATTTCTTCAATTGATTTCTCTTTTTTATGGGTATAGATGGTAGCACCAAACATTTTTGTTAAAAATCTAGTTACAATATAGTTTTCCTTTTTCACACCAGATGGCAGCAATGTTTCGGTTTTCAGTAACTATTTGCTGACTACATGATTTAATAGTCTTAAATCTGATTGCATCCTCACATGTTACAATATTGTGGGTCAACTTTCTTAAGTCTTGGATTCTTGACTATAATTGAGGTATTGTGCTCTAATCAGTTTTCAATTTTTAATATCTTGTGTGAAGGTTATATTTCTTTATTTCTCTTGTTTTTTTATCATTTATTTTGTTTTATGATGCGCTATTAGGAGCTAAATTTTGTCATTTTAGGCTTAATGCCGACAAAATTGGATGAAATAACGCATCTTCACTATGAATTAAACCTAGAAGCTCCTCTGATGATTCTGAGGGTTGTTCATAATTTCTTATTTTACATACTGGTTTCCTATGTTCATATCTTCTTCATCTTTATAATTTTACCCATTTGTTCATATATTTGTGATTTCATCTTTATTATGTATACATATATAGAAGTTTTTATTATAACTTTTTACAATTTTTGTATGTTTTTCGAACAACGCGCAATAAGCAGGGTAAAGTAGAAATGACAACTAAAAAATATGGAGCCTAGTGTTTTAAACTAGTTTTGAAAGATTCATTTTGTAGTGCACTATTAAAAATTATTTTTAAATTTTGATATTGTCTTTTCACAATTTAAGAAATATTTATTACTCCTATAAAACACAAACAAATAAATGGAAAAAGAAATAATATTCTAAATTAAATACAGGTTATCGATTGCTCGATCAAACTTCAGTCCAGTTTTCGCCATTTCAAACAATAATAACTTTAAATAATAATAAAGGAAATTAGTTTTGGACAGTGGAAAAATATAACCTCGGTGCAAATCTTAGACGATTTAATGGCAAAATATAAAATTTTTTGGCATTATTGAACGAATTTTATTGGAGAATCAGTTTTAATTCTTTTTTGCTTAGTTGTTTTTCAAACAATACTACTATAATTTAATTAGAAAATTTCTTAATTTATACAACAATGTCTTTAAAATGAGGCACAATATATTGAATTTGGTACTGAAGTTCATTTTGAAAAGTTGATTATACGCTTTAACACTAGAACCGCCATAACGGTCATTTTGACTGGTAAAATATGAAAATATTTCGATTCGAACCAGAAATTGTATTCTAAAATAAGTTAAATATGTACCACGAGAAGTAAGTTTAATAAATATATTTAAATAGTTTTTAAAAAAAATCTGATGTAAAATAATTTTATAACACTTGAGTAAAATTTCCGGCGGTTCCAGTTTTAAATGTATGTTTTCATGGTATATTGCAGAACGTATGATCCAAGCTGCACAGTCGTGGGGGAAAAAAGTAAACACCCCTACTAACTCCTCAACAAATTATCGTAGAAGAAAATTACTGGTACCGAACGATTGGAAATAAAGTCTACTTGTAAATGACGTATACAAAATTTCCTTAGGGGGCCATCTACATATTAAAACGAACCATAAGTTTTTTTTTTAATAGCAGTACACAATTCTGACAGCATAAATGAACTCTACACCCTTCAATTAGCCTAAAAACAAATTTTTATGCAATTCGTACCATAAGTTTCCGAGAAATTAATTATTTTAAAACGAGTGTATTTTAAGGGCTGTATCCAAATTGAAGTTCGGTACTCGATTGTTAACCGAGAGAGCCCTCTTCTTGAGCAAGGCACCTTAAGCGCCACTCAATGAGTCAATGAAGCCTGCTAGATTAGAGGATAGCATAACAAATTTCAAAATATCCAGTCACTTCTATCATAGACTTTATGTGATTTTTTGGATTTCTATAAAGCAGGACTTAATAAATCTAAATCCATCAAAAAAAAAAAAAAAAAAAAAAAAATTGTAAGTTGCAATTCATAATTTTTTCGAATATTAATTTCATAATTCATATCATAAAATTATAAAAAATGCAAGTTCAGCGTATTTACGTTTGGATATATTAGTATTATTGCTACACATTAGTAGCATAATTTCAGGAGATATAAATAAAAATATGAAAATGTAATTTAACTTTAGAAGCACTAAATATTGAATGTTTATAATTCAAAAACTTATCATTCAAATGACTTGAAATTTGGTGTCTAGGCATAGTTTGAACCAAAGATTTGAAATATCTCGTTAAAATTGTCATTGAAAAAAAATGAAGTTCGGTTTCGTTTTAATATGTAGATGGCTAAGCAATTTTTGTATACGTCATTTAAAAGTAGACTTTATTTCCAATCGTTCGGTACCAGTAACTTTCGTCTAACGATAATTTTTTAAGGAATTAACACGGAGTGTTTACTTTTTTTTTCACGACTGTACATTGTCATGGCCGGACGCAGGGGGAAGGGAGAGAAACTGCAGAGGCCACTCCCCTTATTATTAAAAAAATAGCGATATGTAAAAATTACTGTGAGAATGTAAATATAATTGGCTGTGCCTGATTCTGAGTAAATTGATTAATGCTTGATTGTAATTACATTGGTTGATAGTTTTGTTTTAAACATCTTTATTATTATTTAATTGCAAGTATAAACCGTAATTTTATTTTAACTCCTGACTTTTTATTCAATAACATTTCTCGTTATAACTCCTAAATGTTTTCAGTTTTCTAAGCGAATGATAGTAAACGATAAAAGAAAAAAAATTCAAACTTGCAGCCAGGATTTTTTTATATGATTGTGGGGAGGGGAGGAACTTTACAAGTTTTCAGCTACAATACTTTGTAAATATAGAGGTACGTGGATAAATATTTTTAATTATTGCGGGAGAGGTGTGTGTCTGTGTGAGGGGTTAATATCCGCTTTCACCACAACCAATACCTTCGTATTTGCTTTTAATAATGTTATTGTTATTGTTATTTTTTTCAGAGATAACTGACTTGTACGCCAGTGCCAACTATTTTTCACCCCCTCCGCCCATAAAAATATTTGTACTTCAATGAACATTACCCTTGACATGTTTTTGTAGACATGCGTACGCAATTATCAGATAAAGTTTTACACGTCGACAGCCATCTTTGATAGAAGAGTTACATATAGCAGTAGGCTTTATCACTAGCAAAAACTTTCCATTTTTATCGAAGGCCAGAATATCAAGCACTTTGCAAGCAAATGAAGATTACATGCTAATTAACATAATCACGTGCTTGAATCAACACACTTGTTTCTATTTACTCGTCGCGTGTGTTTATATTTTAGAGAAAAATATCGATCATGGCATGCATGAAAAAAGTCATGGTTATACCAGTTCCACGACACTATGGTAATCGCTTTAGATTAATGCACGCAAACGATCACGATAATCTGTGACGATATAAATCAGAAAATAGGGCTCCTATGGAAATCAAACATGTTAAAAGGACATTTTTGTTTACGTTGATGACGATAGAAACGATTTTTAAAATTCCGACACAGGATAAGCAGCACACACACTGACACGTACACACACACATAAAAAAAAAGTAGTTTTTTATTTTTTCTAAATAATTTCAACTTGCGTGTATGTAAACTAGATGAGAAAGAAGGTTATAATTTTTCCTGTGGTAACTGAAAAGAGGAATAAAAGGTTATGTAAAGCAATAAACGGTATTTAATGAGGCTATATTTTTTCTAAAAATTAAAGCCTAATTTATGACTCTTGAATCAAATGGGTATTGCTTTACTTGCATTAAAAGTTTATTTCAAAATAAAAACAAGAAAGAAAAATCATGCGACATGCATAGATTATCAAACACATTCTATCACATTCAGAATGTTGCAACAAAACTTTATGGTCTAACCCTTTAAGACCGGAAGATTTATTGTAGAAATGAAAAGTTTTGGTGCTTTACCTAATTAATGGAATCTTATTTGATTGAAAAAAATATTTTAAGAAATACCCGATGCCAGGTTATGCAAAGGGAGGATCCGCGCAATTCTGTGGGTGAAGGCTCAACTTTAAATTGCACAAAAAGAGGAACTGTTTTTCTTTTTCTTTAGGATCACCTACACAGTTGTGTAGGTCATGTCTTAAAGGCTTAATAAGATGACATAAGCACAGGGGCGTAGCTACAGATATTTTTTCGGGGGGGAGAATTCGAAAATTTCCCAACTTGAAACAAAATCTTCCAACTTTCAGCTAAAGTGTGTATAATACATGTACCACAATGTGTATAATAATGATAACGAAAATTATGCATAAAAATTCCTTTCCAAAGAAAAATTTTGAAACTGGAAACAGAAAATTCTAATTATTGGTTTGTTTGATAAAAAGCAAACATGCAGGTCCAGAACACGATTTGACTGTTTTTAGAAAATGTCTGTCTGTGTGTGTGTGACACAAATTTTGTGGTTGCTCTATCTCAAGAACTAATGTGCGGAATTTAATAAAACTTTTGATTCAGTTATATCTTGATAAGAATTAATGCTGATAAGTTTTTGGTGTAAATCGCCCGAAAGGTGGCGCTGCTAAGCTGCATTTTTCACGATTTATATGATTTTAGCGATAGATATCGCTCAAAAACTGTTGCACGGAATTTGATCAAACTTCATATTCTGTTAAATCTTGACATAATTTGGTGCTTATTAGGATTTTGTGTATATTATATAACAGGTGACACTGCTGTGCAGTATTTTTCAAGATTTTCGCGTTAGCTATATCTGAAAAACTAATGCACGGAATTTAGTCAAACTTCATATTCAGTTGCACTTCCTTATTGGGCTTGGGTGTTTACTGTCCAAAGGTATCACTTTTGTGTTCTTTGGGTTTGGAATTTTGGTTGCATCTAACAGGGTGTGTGCCGCAATTCAATGATTTGTTTGAAAAATACGAGGCTTCTATCTACTTTATAAATGAACACAATTAAACGAATCTATACCTTTAGAATTCATAATTATGGGCATAGAATTATTATTTAATTTTAGCATTGTGGTTGCAAATTTTGAGGTATTAACACATATGGGATAGAATAAAGTTTTGGGATTGGCACATCCGAATTGTTTTCATTTAACATTAATTCTTCTTGTCTTCAAAGAAGCCAACCTGATGATAACATCATCCAGTTTAATAAAATCCACTATTTGACTTTCACATTTTAAAAGGATTAGGGTGTCAAGCCTGTCATCCCTCATTGTAGTTTGTAATATATATATTTTTAAATTTTTATTTGACTAAAGATTCTTTCATTAGATGCAACGCCATAAAGATAAGCTTCTGTGAATGTTAAGATATGAGTATATAGTTTGAGGGCATGACCCAAATAGTCTGAATTTCATGGCATGAGTAAAAGGTTTGTTTAAAGCTGCTATCAGATTCACCAACTTTTCGAGCAATTTTTGAGCCAACTCTTGATTTCCTCCAACTTTTTGTGAAATATTGTCTCAACACCCAGTGTGATAGCAAACAGCAATATCCCCAACTTTTTATCCACAGCTCTAAAAAAGTATGCGCTAGCCGCGTCTTTTCGGAAGAGACTCAAGGGTGAAAGGTTCCATTCTCCCATTGGTTGAGAAGAAATAAGACTTCCGCGATTTACTTCTCAAGGTTACAAGACCAGATTATTGAGCAGTGGTAGACATTTCTTCCTAACAAATCAGAGGGCACATCTCATTTCACCACCAAAACAAATCGCCAAGTGTCACTTGAAATTATTTCAAGTATTATGTTGCAATCATATTAAATTTTGTTTGCGACATGTAAGGAATTTAAATTTATTTTTCATATAAAGTGATTCACGGAAAATAATGATATGGTATTTTTTAAAATATCTTTTTTTCCCTGCAAAAAATTGATAAAACTGACAAAAAAGTAATCAATTTAAATATTTTAGACTTATTATTTTTAAATTACACATTACACATTATTCCTTTTGTATATACAGGTGTATGTAAATTTAGAATTTAAAAAAAAAAAAAAAAAAAAAAAAAAAAAAACATATCCCATATTTTAAAAGTATAAAATTGATTTATACGAAAAGTAAAATTAATAGTTTTTAATTTATAGCTTTGCATCAGGAGGAGAGAAGCTTAGGGGATTAGACGCCCCCCCCCCAACCCCCAGAAATAATAAATAATGTCCTGGCTACGCAACTGCATTTAATTACCTATGTGTTTTGACTGTAGTTATCTGTGCAAAGAACAGTAAACTCAAGCACTCCCCCTCCCCTTACTTGATAGCTGATGTGTTTTTAAAAAATAATACAGTAGAAGATCTTTATAACGCAATTCTATATAACGCAATTCTCCATATAACGCACAACTTCTCAGATGTAAACAATGATTTTTGCAGTTAAAAAGCACCTGCATTTTCACATTGTAAAATATTGCTACTCTCTAGAGGACTAAATTTGATACATTAGTTCAACTTTATCTTCTAATTTAAGACCTTTTTACTGAAAAAAATGCTATTATTACAATAAACATTTTTGAAAATGTCTAATATAAGGGATGGTTCTGTCAGTTATATTTGGATTATGTTTATAAAGTAAATTTAACAATGTCTGACCTATATTATGCAAAAATTTATAATTTGGATATTTCTTGGTAACAAGGAATGCAGTATAAAGATATTCTAATGTATTTTGATATGTTTCAGACATATTTGGCCATGTTTACAAGGTGAATTTAATGATGTGATCCATATAACGCAAAATTCTATATAACGCACAACCTTGCGTTTTTAGGTTTGCATTATAAAGATCTTCTACTGTAAATATATAAAAAACAATTAATAAAAATACTCAGTCAAACTTTATGCATTTTTTTTCATGGCACTTTGTATGCGTAAATATAAATAATTAAATGGCCAAACTAGTACTCAAAGAATCAAAATTGTCAGAAAGGGATTTAGATCATCTAAATTCTACCTTGCCCTTATAGTAATTTGCAATATTAATATCTATTTATTATTGCTGCAAAATAACAAATAGGGCAAAAAAAAAAAAAAAAAAAAAAAAAAAAAATCTAAAAATAAAGTGTTTCATAGATAGTGAATGAAAAAGGTCAAGCTAAAACAAATTGTAGCTCACACTTGTAGTGAAATATAATGAAAAAATAAATTAAATAATAATGACAGATTTTTTTTTTTTTTTTTCACACGCCCAAAAGAAGAAAAAAAAGTTGGAACCCAAAACAATAATATCTGAGCAATAACTACTAAAAACTATAAGAAGTTTTTATAATGTATTTTGTCGCATTAAATATTTCTAATTAATGATTACTTGGACTTATGTCTTTAATTTAGTTTTCAAATATTTAGGGTGGTAATAGTGAAGGGGAAATTTATAATATTTTTTTAATAAAAATAATTTATGTTTTTGACTGAGTTTTCAAATAATATATATATAATATATATATTGTTTTGAAAAGTAGTTTATTAGAATTTTTTAATAATAACAATTAAAATTTTTTAGGAAATTTTAATAAAAAGTATTTAACAATTAACTATTACAAGTTGGTTTAAATAATTAATTACTTGCTAAGTTAATAATATTATTAATATGAATTCATAAATTAATAAAATTTTACTTTCAAATAAAATAAACTGAATATAGTTATGTATTCAGATATATTGTTAAATAATATAAGATAAAAATAAAAATATTTATATAAGTGTAAGAAATAACATTATATTTTCAAAAATATTCATTTTAAGAAATTGAAATAAATAGCTTATAAGTAATATGAGTTTTAAAAATTAATTTCATTAACATTATTTTATACGTAATAAAAAATTACAAAGCATTTGATAATAAATGAATAAAGTTTTTCTGTATGAAAAATACTAATTAATTTTAAAAGAAAACTTTGAAAAATTAATTTTGCTAATTTAATATTTATCTGATACTAAAGTTATAAGGGAAAAAAATAATGTATGTAAGTTTAGGAGATATTATTATTTAATTACAATAAATGTTCACTTTAATTCATAAAAAATAGCTTATATGAATTTTGAAATTTATTTAAAACTAAATTTTATTTTATTTTATAAAAATTAAATTTCAATTTTATTTAAAACTAAATTTCGTTTAATTTAATAACAATTAAAACTTAATTTAATCAAAATTTTATTTAATTATCTAATTGACAATTTAAAAAATTGGAAATGAACGGATAATAAAAGTCGATAAATCTTTATTAACCAACTTAATAAAAATCGAAACAAAACACAAATAAAAAAGTAACAGGGAAGATAGAACCTGCGTACTTGAGCTTGCTAGACAAGCGCGATAACCACTGGACAAGTTCGTCCACAGAAATCTCTCACCAAAATAGCATGAATTAACTAGGTACGATATTTTTCAAAGTGCTTGCATTTCATCGCCAAATCATACATGAGAAGAGAGCCAAGACCGGTTTCTGATAAACCAATGAGAGAATGGAACCTTTCACTCTTGAGTCGCTCCCCGTCTTTTCCCCCCAACTTTCAACATTTCAGCCAATCAGAGATAAGCGATTGATACAAATAGGCGATAAATATTAAGGGCCGGCGAAGACACTCACGAGCTAATGCTAATCCTATGGGGAGGTATTTTTCTAATATCTCGTTTGCATTTCGACATTTTTAAATATTTTTTTTTGCATTGGATAGCCGAGGTCCGTCTCTATAGCGCACCTTGGCTACTTTTTCGATTTTGGTCGCAGATATTTTTAATAAAGTTACTTTCATTTTCAAAAGCGGTTCTGAAAATGAAAGTGTCATTCTAAAAAATATCTGTAACCAAAATAGAAAAAGTAACCAAGGTGCGCTGTAGAGACGGACCTCGGCTATTCAATGCAAAAAAATTATTTAAAAATGTCGAAATGCAAACGAGATATTAGAAAAATCCCTCCCCATAGGATTAGCATTAGCTCGTGAGTGTCTTCAGGGTTTCCCGGCAGGGACAGGACCCTTAACGACTGGTACTAGTAGTACTGGTTTTCCTCCAACTTGAGCAACGACAACCTTTTTCTCCCTTTGAACGGGAAAAAGTTGGGTTTAAAATCGGCTGAAAAGTTGGTGAATCGGATAGCAGCTAGTCAGTAAAGATTTGGTTTATTTCTATTTGACTCTGCAAGTCATGTACATCCGTTTTTCATATATAGGTGGAAACATTATTAACTTTTCTAAGTTAGTGATACTCAAATTTGCCTTGCACAACTGAAATTTAAGTATGAAATGTATTGGTGCAATATTCTCCTGATATAGGGAACATTGTCATTTAAGCTCATTACTAAATTGCCGAAATTTTCTTGTATTTCTTATAATTATTTCCTGTAAAACTTATGTGTATCAATGTTCATTGCTGTGCTATTATTTTTATCTATTCTCTTTGGTGAAACCGTTTTCCTACCGCGCTTTTGGAAGTCAGCTTCTTCAGTCATACCCTAATATTCATAATTGTTTGTGAACTTGTCTATAAAGAAATCTTTATTTCTTCAAAATTTTATTCAAGTGCAACATGTCAGCGTTACCGTGCATGTCGATTTTTTCTTCAGATGATGGACAGCTTTCATAATCATATTTCTTTCCAAATTCAAATCATCCTTTTTTTACCTTTATCATCCTCGAATGGATTTTTAGATGTTCCAAAATCTTCCACGAAAATTCTTTTCCTATTATGAAGGGTTCTTTCGTTCTGGTATTTATAGTCATTTTTTAGAATAGCTTTAAACACACAACACTGGACTTTAGGTTTAAAATTTCACAAACACCCATAAATATAAACGAACAGGACTAATGTTTATTTCGGACACACACAAATAAAAGTAAAATGTGACAAGTTTATCAGAACCAACGACTTCTTACATTCACATTTGCTCATATAACGCCCTTTTCTTTACTGCGAAGGGTTAACTAATTTTTGTGGCAAAAAATCACGAGAATGGGTAAAATATTGTCCAAAAATCGGCAAATTAGTTAAAAAATTATTGCAATTTGTGAAAACTCATCAAATCTTCTTGCCCAGCTGTGTTTCAAGTAGGTGACTACATTCCTTTCTGTTGTGATACAAATGATCTCCAATTTTCCAAAGAAGATGCAATCCCTTTGGATTAAAATAGCTGGATTCTGTTATAGGAGGAGAAGGTGAGGTAGGTTGAAATTTTTGAGAAAGGAACAAAGTTTTGGAGGAAATAAAGGAACTGGATAGTCAGCTATTGATGGACAGAAGTAGAGAAATTTAGGTCTGATGTATAATATTTTTGTATAACTGAAAAACACAATGATAAATTGAGTGCGGCTGATTTCTTTTTGTATTTCTTTTGATAATTTAACTTGTTTACTGTTACAGTACTCAGAAACATAATCACCAAAAGAATAAAAATTTCGTAATTTTTTACTATTACTTTTAAAAAAGAAATTGTCACAAAAATCTAGAATTTCCCAACTCTAAGCTCAAATTTCCCAACTTCACATATATTGGGGGGGGAGGCTCCCCCCCCATACCCCCCCATGGCGACGCCCCTGCATAAGCAGTGTTTACAATGTCACTTGGTATCAAACCAGATTTACAGATCGTTCCTGCTTTCATTTTGCACCCATTTACAAACGCAAGCATAAAACCCCTCCCATGCAAAAAACCGGAAGCTGCGTAATTTTTCGTTCTGAATTATGATTGGCTGATTAGGGTACTGCGGTACAAACTTCCAGTGTAAACATAAACATAAACCGTCTACAGTCATTTTCGCGTGTGATAATCTTTTTTCTTTTGCTTTTTTGAGGATTAAAATGTTTACCGCTTAATGTTAAGACCGCTTAATGTTAATGCAAACTTTGATTGACATCTTTGTAACACCAGAGCCAAGACCGCCTCTAGACAATTTTCTGCTTGAGGCGAGCATTATTTTGCCGCCCTTATGACGCAATCGTTTTTTCACCATTACACAAACTTTTTTAAAAATAAGTAAATAATATAATAACTATAATTTTTTAAAAAGAAAACAAATATGTATACAATTTGTTTATATTTAAGAAATTTAAAATTATCAAACTACGTAAGATATTTTGCATTAAAAAAAATACTACTAATACTGCTAACTTGGCATTAAATGAATAAATCATATTCTACTAGTATTTACAAGAAAGACTCATACAAAGAGTAAAACTTACACTTCAAAATCCGTTTTATAGCGGGTCCCAGAAAATACTAAAATTCCATTTTAATTTTTAAAACCGAAACTAGAATTTTAATTATTACAAATAAAACATTTTCATCTTAATTACAAAACATTATCTAGATGCTTAACATTATCTATGTAAATGAAGACACATAATGTTAAGCAAAGACAGTTAACCCTTTCGAGGCGGTATCCTTAAAAAAGGACACCTAATTTTAATTCCAAAACTGACAAACGGCACCAAGAATATTTAACTAAAATTTTTCTATTATAATATACGTGAAAATAAGCAAGTTCGTATTTTCTAATAAATTCGTTTATAAATTCCGGTGTCAGTCCATTATTTCATCAGTTTATAAACAGAATTACTCCGCGCCGGTAAGGGTTAATGGCAGGCTAATGTTAAAACTGTGGGAGCATTTTTGACAAATTTCATTTTCACTATCAGTGAAAATAAAATTCTGGCGCCAGGGGCACAAGCCCCAACTGACCCTCTCTAGTTTAGGCCCTGACTCTCCCCCCGTGGGGTCGCTACGGCCCTTTCAGGGCCATCGCTACGAGATTTTAATGGAGGGGGGAGGGGGCCTTAAATTATAAAGTGAAATTTCAGTATCTGTGAACCCATTGGCAAACAAAAATGGATAGTTCTTGAGGTTTGCCAATTAGTTTTATAATTTTGCCAAGTTAGCACAATTAGAAAATATAAACAGTTTTTATTTGTAAAAAGCTTAATAATGTTCACTATTAAATTTTTTAAATTTTGGCCAAGTCTATCAGAAATAGAAAGTGTATTATAGTTTTTATTAAAGTTTAAAAAAATTTGCCAACCAAGTTTGTAAATTTGCCAAGTGTAACAGCATTCACGAAAGTTTTTTTTTTTTTGGGGGGGACTACCCCCCCCCCCCGCCCTTAGCGAGGGCTGTGGCTAAGTTTAATAAACAGTATAGAGCCAAAACATGTCAAACATTTAATCAATCAAATTATGTATAAAATTTGTGTATGAATTTCAAATAGCAAAATAATGATATCAGTAACAAGTTAAAATATCTTTTTGAAATCGTATACACAAAACAAAATCCCATTATATGTTAATTGATATAATATGTTATAAATGTGCGCACGGGCCAACCCGACACATAGAAAGAAAAATTCGGACCAGCATAAAAATTAAAAGTTCGGCCCGAGCCCGGTTCGGCCCAGTATAAAAGTTAAAAGTCCGTCCCAAGACCGGCCCGGACTAGAAAAAAGTTAACATTTCATCGGCTCGGCCCTAACTAATTTCTACAAAATGTTGATTTTTCGTCGACTTGGTTAAAAATTTGTCTCGTACGGGGAGTTCTGACCAAAAACACTTATCTAGCTTTTTTTTTTTTTTTCATGTTTATAATCTTCATTTTTATAGAAATGGCGTAGCCTACGATATTTATTATTTTTTTTATGAATTTCTATTTGTTGTATGTAAATGTTTCAGTTACCATTAATATTGTTAATCCATATTCCATGAATTGGAGATTTAAAAATCTGAAAAATGCTGTACAGTAACATCTTCTAAGACTGAATTGCACAGGAAAGAAAAAAAAATGCATTATAGACAAGTTCCCTTCTTCGCAGGTGTAAATATATTAAATATTCTTTTCTTACGTATTAGTATAATTAATTTTGTATGGATCAACACATTTTTCTGTTTAATACAGGATTTCGTTATAAGCATGTTCTTTTTTCACACGTTTTACTATATTTTAATAAGCCTAAAAATCCACTATTATTTAAAAAGAATAAATTTTAATGCTTAATTATAGAATAATGGCGATTTAGAAATGTATGCTTTTTTTTTGTTGTTGTTCCAGGCCAAATTTTACTGATCTTTGAACGGACGCCGAGACAATGATCTTCATACGGGCCGGGTCAAAACCGGGACTTAAAATTTTGGCCCGTGAAGAGTAGGAAGAATGAAACCAGTGCCGGCTCGGTACGGTTGGTTGGTTGGTTGTGCTTATGACGGCCAATTATCAACACGAGGGATATAGGCCCTAAAGGGGGGGGGGGAGTGCCCTCCGTGGGGATCTTTCTAAAGGAACCTAACCCGTATTTACGCTTGGAAAATCCAAGGTTCGAAGAAAACCACGGAAACTCCGAATGATTAGGCCGACGGGCACGATTGGGTTCGAACCCAGCACCTCCTGTCTACCAGCTTCGAGGGCAGAACCTCTCGGCCACTGGTGGGGCGGCTCGGTACGGAAAAAATAAGTTAGACCGGCCCGGCCCAATCCTTCGGAAAACAGTAAGGCCCGATCCCGGCCCGGCCCGAGCTTTCAGAAAAAGTATGGCCCGGCCCGAGTACCGTGAATGAAAATAGGCTCGAGCTCGGCCCGTGCAGATCTCTGCCATGCTACCAGACTTTATTATTATTGTGGAGAGCAACATCAGTACAAAGCCTTCGTTATATATTATATTTTTTGGTTATTACAAAGACACACCATTTCTCTCAAAAAATCTTCTATATAGTCTGTAATAATTTACATTTTTGACTCTCATTGAAAAAATATTTAGTTACTTAAAAAAAGACGAAGTGCCTGTACTAATGTTGCTCTCCATAATAACAATAATGCCTGATAGCATGGTATATCAATTAACATATAATTATAATACGTGCATTACAAAAAGCAAATTTTTCTGTTAATAAACTATCAAAAATCGCATATTGGCAATATTTAAAAGAAAATAGCTATTAAAAATAAGGCAAATCTTTAAGACCTAATTTCCCTTTATTTTGCTTTGGGGAAGTCATTTATTACGATATCGAAATCAATATTATAAAGCCATCAGATTATCAAGCTAAAAATAAATAAATAGATAAACATACTGGAGCAAACTTCACAATATATTATTGAAATTAAATAGAAAAATTATGATATGCAGAGAAAGTTACCTTATCATTTCAAATTATCTATATGAAGATTTAATTTTACAATAGTAATACTATTTTCAAAAACACAACTATCAACAATGAAGTATTTAATTCGATAATAAATTCATCTTGAATTTTCTTTGTCAAAGGAGTTTTTTATATCGCAATAATCAATATAGAAAATAATCTTGAAACCAAATTACTCTTACGAACGTAAAATAAATAAATAAATAAATAAAAATATAATCGCCGCAAAATGCGGGAAAAAATTCCAAAAATCTTTGTACGTAATTGCGAATAAACTTTATTGAAAAGAGAACATTTTTTTTCCCTTTTAATTAAACTTAAAGATTAAAATCGGATTATTTCTTATTATTAATGTTGAAAAATCGTCGAAAAAACGAAACGGAAAAAAAAACAAAACAACAACAACAAAAAAAAAATTCATTTTACTACAGTAGCATTACTACAGTTACTTTGGAATTTACTACAGTGAGAGCTAAAACTTTCTAACAGGAATTCGTTTTTGAATATAAACAAAATTGGCGCGACAACGCAAAAAATCGTATTGAAAATCTCGGGAGACAAAATTTAATTTATTATGCTAAATGTTTAAAACAGAATTCCTTTTATGGTCATCAAAAAATCATCGCGGAAAGAAAAAAAAAAGGGGGGGGGGGGTAAAAATTGCATTGAAAATTACAAAAACTTCCAAAATCGTGGTGGGCAAAATTTATTATATTAGGCTAAAAGTTTAAAACTGATTTTTTTTCTTAACGATTGTAAAAAATCGCAGCAGAACAAAAAAACCCCGCCAAGAATCGTATGGAAAATCTTATTAAAAATCGGTAAAAAAGCAAAAAACTTGATAAGGTTATAAAAAAAACAGTAAATAGCGCAAGAAAAAAAAAAAAAAAAAAAAAAAAAAAAGCACTGACAAAACTTTTAAACGATGGAGACAATACGCTAAATCGGATGAACTGGAGTTGTGTGTTTACCCGAAAGGAATCATGGGTAAATACTGGACTACTGCCCTAGGAGCTAGCAGAGGTGAAAACAAGTGGGTAAGTGTGATCACAGATCGCACAGAGGGTTTCGTTTAATATTCCTTTCAAAACACTTTATCTTTTTGAAAAATCCATTACTTCCACATTTCGCAACCAGGGGGCGCACTCGATTCTAAACAAACATCTATCCGAACGAAATCCCGTTTTACATACTATCCGCAGATATATTAGTGGAGGGGATTGGGCCCATAGCACCTGAGATCAGTAGGCGCACCTGGCGGTAAAAAATGGAACTAAAATATGTAAGACTATGGTGCACAATATGAAAGAAGGGTCAAAGGGGCGTCGGCAAAAGTTGGAAAATTTCTCCCCTGATTAAAAGGGCGGATGTTAGACAAATTACTTAAAATACACAAGCTAGAGCCCGGAGAGGTAAATAATATAAGACTTTTTGAAGATTTTATGATTTGTCATGTGGTCTGAGGTATTCAGCTATACGTATGCAAAATTTCATGTCTCCAACTTAATTAGGGGCTCTCTTAGAAAGAATTGCTTCAAATACATATGTGGTAGCTTAAAGGGTTAAACGTAAGACATTTTCAAGATTTTATGATTTGTCGCTTGGCCTCAGGTGTTCTGCTATAAGTATGCAAAATTTAAAATCTACAATTTAATTAGGGGCTCAGTTAGAAAGAATTGCTTAAAATACACGAGCTGGAGTTGAAAGGGTTAAACATAAAACTTTTTCAAAATTTATTATTTGACGTGTAATCTGGGATGTTGAGCTATAAGTATGCAAAATTTCACGCTTCCAACCTAAATAGGGGCTCACTTAGAAAGAATTGTTTAAAATACACATGTGGGAGCCCAAAGGGTTAAACGTACGACATTTTCAAAATTTTATGATTTGTCGTTTGATCTGAGGTGTTCAGCTATAAGAATGCAAAATTTCACGCTTCCAACTTAATTAGAAGCTCACTTGGAAATAATTGTTTAAAATACACATACAGGAGCCCAAAGGGTTAAATGTACGACTTTTTCAAAATTTTATCATTTGTCGTATGATGTGTGGTGTTCAGCTATAAGTATGCAGAATTTCACGCCTCCAAACTAATTAGGAGCTCACCTTAGAAAGAATTGTTTAAAATACACATGCGGGACGCCAAAGGGTTAAATGTACGACTTTTTCAAAATTTTATCACTTGTTGTTTGATGTGAGGTGTCCAGCTATAAGTATGCAAAATTTCACGCCTCCAACATAATTAGGGGCTCACTCAGAAAGAATTGTTTAAAATACACATGTGGGAGCCCAAAGGGTTAAATGTACGACTTTTTCCAAAATTTTATCACTTGTTGTTTGATGTGAGGTGTCCAGCTATAAGTATCCGAAATTTCATGTCTCCAACATAATTAGGGGCTCACTTTTAGAAAGAATTGTTTAAAATACACATGTGGGAGTTACCGACATTTAATCTTCTGCGAGTTAAACCGATTAATTAAATAATAATTAATATTTCAGCTTGTAATTAAGATAGGACTTAGAAATAGGTATGAATAAAATCAGCGAGAAATTTGACATCGGGATGTCATAAAATTTAATCAAAAAATTTAATATTTAAAAAGTTAAAATTCCGTATTAAAATATGCTATTAAGAAAAACCGCAGCGTCGTCATGTCTACCTGCTTTGAAATCTTTTGAATTGAAATCTTTTTTCTTTGTCTTTCCAATTAAAGAAAATAAATTTTTATCGATCAATTTTTAGTGGATATTTTAACTTATACACATCGCAGAAATGTCAACTTTATACCAAATGAAAGTAGATTTTTTTCTGCGTCTGTCTATTCCATTTACAAATTTCTGAGACCAATATTTTCTGATATGCGATTTCGATTTATAATGCCCACTTCATTTTTCGGCTTAATTTCCTCCGTGGTAACCATGCATCGGCTGATTTTACTGGCAACCCTTAGGAGAAACACGGATGATTTGGAGAAAGTTCATTTGAATCTGCGTTAAAAAGGTGGATGAGTTAATTTTAGAAGTTAATTAGCCCGTAATTCAGTTAATTACCAACTTTTTCAAAATTTTATGATTTGTTGTTTAATGTGAGGTGTTCAGCTATAAGTACCCAAAATTTCAAATCTCTAACATGTATAGTTTCTGAGAACGGGCTCTGTGACGGACAGACGGACAGACAGACAGACAAAGGAGTGAGACGAATAGGGTTTCGTCAGATGAACGAAACCCTAATGACCTAGGCTAGTTTCATCTTCAAACTGGCTTTTTCATTGGAAACGGTGTCAGAAATACAATGATGGTATCGGCGTGGATTGAACCAAGATTAGCGGTGGCATTGTAAACCGTGCTTAAGCAGCATTTACATATTAACTTTTGATTTATTTGTAATTCAGCATATGATATGTGATTTCGCACAAAGTAGTGTTATTGAAAGAAGTAAACATTTAAATTATTCTTGGGAATACATATACAAAAGAAATAAGAAACATTCATTTCGTTTATCTAAATAGTTATGAAAAATAGAGTCATTGTATCATTTACCCATGATTCCTTTCGTGTAAACAAACAGAGCCAGTTCACCCGTTAGCGTGTTGTTGTCTCTATCGATTGAAAGTTTTGTCAGTGCTTTTATTTTTGCGCTATTTATTGTTTTTTACAACTTTATTTTAAGTTCTTTTATGTTTTAAAAAATGCAAAATTACGTCAATTATTCGCTATGGATGGTCGAAAATTTTGTTTTCTGCGATTTTTGAATTTTTAGCTTTTTTCGCGTACCGCGGCGAGTTTTCTGATCTTCATGAAAAGAATTAGGTTTTAAACTTTTAGACTAATATAGTAAATTTTGACCCCCCCCCCCACGATTTTGGAAGTTTTTGCAATTTTCAATACCATTTTTAGCACCCCCCCCCTTTTTTTTCAGCGACGATTTTTTGATAATCACAAAAGGAATTCTGTTCTAAAAATTTAGCGTAATAAATTAAATTTTGTTTCCCGCGATTTTCAATACAATTTTTTGCGTTGTTGTGCTTTTGCGCCAATTTTTTTTTATATTCAAAAACGAATTCCTGTTAGAATGTTTTAGCTCTGACTGTAGTAAATTTCAAAGTAACCTCAGTAAATTTCACTGTAGTAAAATTAAAGGGATTTTTTTTTTTCGTTTTCTCGGCGATTTTTCAACATTAATAATAAGGAATCCGGTTTTAATCTTTAAGTTTAATTAAAATATGCTGTCTGAGTAAACAAGTTCCAGCCTGGGAGGAAGACCTACCAAATGGCTAGAAAGGCATAACACATTTGAAAATCCAATTTCAGTCATTAACATCTATAGTCGGAAAAATATCCAAATTCTTTTATGAATCTATATATAATCTAAAGTTTTGAATATATACTACATAGAAAGGAACAAAATTAGTTTAGTTAGGAAACGCATAACACAGCAGAAAATTTCACTTCAGTTGTTGTGGTCTTTATTTTTGTCCTTTTCACTTTAACCGCTTTCTTTATTATCCCGCGTAATCTCGGGTTCTTATATAGTGCAATTAATTATTATCCCGAGAATAATAGGGAGTGACTAATTTGTCACTACGATTTGTTTTATCACATTTTTACTCGGCCCAGGGGTTAATTTGCGCCGGAGCCCACCGGAGCCCGGCTCCGGTACTTCTCAGTTTTCAATAAATATTTAAACATTGGTCTGAATTCACCGGAGCTCATAAATACAGGGCTCCGGAGCCCCGTGCAGTAATGCTTCCGGAAAACTGAAGCCTAAATTACCTTTTCCTTTCCTTCCCATCTCAAAATTTTGCATTTTTTTTTTTTTTTTTACCAAAACACTTATTATATATGATGTAATGTGTCGCACACGTAGGAGATGAAGATAAAACGGACTCGATCTTTATATCAGTTTTAGGGCTTGGACTGACTAGAGCTCAATCTGTATTATATATAAAATTTTATTTACTTATGTATAGAAAAAAAAAACTTTTCCTCCTTTAAAATTACGTATTATATTCTATTTCAAACCATTTTAGTGCTATTTTGATCAGAATGAAGGGAAAACAGAAATCGTGTTTTTCTATTTCAAACTTATGTCGACGACGTGTTGATGCGGCTCCACTCAAGATACTGAACAATGAATTTGCTTTCAGTTCGATTTTCTTTTGTTACAGTAGGTTAATTTTTTATTGGCTGTTTTTTTAGACATCTACCTGAAAAGAATATTTTCTGTTTTAGCCAACGAGCATCAGAGTTTTGTTTGTTTGAGGTTTTTTTTATCTTCTTTGCGTACGAGTATAAAAATCACTTTAGTGATTTTTCTATTTATTTTGTATCATGAACGGTACCCATGTTAAGGCTCTGCTCTGCACATTTACGAAGTCACTTTCATTTGTAAGTAGATATAATTGCCATGTATATTGTCATTCTGATAGAAAACAATCGATCAGTGTTTCCCCAAAAGCATCGATTCTTTCCGATAATGGTGTCAAATTTTTAATTTAATCTGATTTTCAGGGGCTCACCACAAAAGATTTTTATGCGGAAGGAATCAATTATAGTTTAAGATAGTCACCCTTCATAGGATATTTTTCCATTCTTCAGCATATAAATATTAATTTCTGTAAATTTCATTAATTTTTTTCTTAGAAATGCTTAGCTGCGAACTATCTCTTTTTTGTGCTAACACTATTTCCTAATCATAATCTTACCATATTTAATCGCAGAATACTGCAATTAATTAACATTAAAATTAGGCAAAGATTACTATTCAGAAGGAGTGATAACTAAAAAGTGGAATAGTTGACAGCTAAGTATATGCAGATAGAAATATTTAAAATTTTTATTTTGCCAAAGAAAAAATTGCTTTAAATTTTGCAAATAATGTACAAAACATAAATATGCAGATTGGAGTGACAGTGGGGGGAGGGGGGGGGGTACAGTTGTTTTACCGGTGCAGCAGAATATTAGGGCTCCGGTACTTTTTTTGTTAGAAATTAAGCCCTGACTCGGCCCGAAGCTTAAAAAGAAAGAAGATAGTCTTACATAATATAATAACTTATATATAATTAAATTATATATAATATTTGATTGACAGTTTTAAAAGTTTTGCGAAATGAAATGCAATGATGTGATTGCATAAAATGTGATGATTTTTTGCAGTTAAAAAAAAAGATGGTAAGCGAGGTGGTTAACTTCTTGTTCAAATTTACGTTTTCTTTTCATCCCTTTAGGCTAATGTCAGACGAACGTCTTTTTTCCCTAGGTATCATCCCTACACAATGCTAGCGGCATTGTGTAGGGATGATACGTAGGGAAAAAAGCGTGCAAAAAGACGTTCGTCTGGCATTAGCCCCAATGTGATTATCTTCCGTCACTTGTCTCTTTGCTTCTGCAATTTGTTCTTTGTCTTGTTTCTCTCTTTTCTCCTTCTCAAGTTGAGTTTTAAATGGCTATGAGGTTAAATTTTAATTTTTTTTTTTTCTGAACGACTTTGTCGTGTTACAAGCTTTGTACTTGAAATGCTTGGAAGACGTGTAATCTCCTCTCAAATCTGTTTCGAATATTTTTTCTTATGAGAGGTCTCAGAGCTGAGTAGGCCTGCCACTGATACGTTTTCAAATTGTTCTTTGTCTGTTTTTCATCTATTGTTATGTTGAAGACTCATTCATGGGATTTGAGACAAAAGGTTTTGAGGCACCCGGTTCACAATATCTTTGAGTACACAATATCTTTCAGTAGCTTCCCTGATTGTCATTTTAGAAGGTCGTACTTTTTACATAGCTTCCTTCATGTGATTTTCATCACCACTTATGACATATTTTCTCCATATTAGAATAAAACAGTAAAAACCGTAAGAATTTAACTTTTTAAACGTGTAAAATTTTGTGCAATACAACTCTCCAGCCGTTTGTTCGATACAACCCGAGCGCTGCATTCCATGTGTATTGCCAGGTCTAGCCATTATGGCCTACAGCACAAAGCACAGTAACTCATGCATTTAACAAAACACTAAAAACATTGTTGTACTTGCTTTCACACCAGCTACGTAGCTCCGAAGTTAACTTTGGGCACTAGAAAATGGCAAAAAATAAATAACCTAGAAATCGTAATTTAGGAAGTCTTTAGAAAGTTTCCCATTCATTCCACCTTTTTAAATTTCGATTTCTCTTTAGAAATCATTCTTAGCGCGCGAGCTTTGTGTTCTAAAAGTGACCACCAGGCCAAACGTCTAGTTTCTAGTCCCTTCAGCATAAAAAAAAATAGTAATTTAGAGCGTTTTTTTTCTTTTGTGCCCTTTTAAATTTTGATTTTAAAAAAATCTGCGGAGGAATACGTGTCTTAAAAGTAGCAACCATACCAAATTTCTAGTTTCTACTTTTAACAATTCCGTAGAAATCGTAATTTAGATCATTTTTAGTATGCTTTTCGGGCATTTCACTCTTTTAAATTTTGAATTTTTCAGAAAGCATTCTTAGAGAGCATTTACATCTTATAAATAACCACCATGCCAAATTTCTAGTCTCTTCAGTATTACAAAAAATCGCAATTTTAGAATGTTTTTCGCCCCTGCCCCCTATTGGGGACAATGCCATCGACATAAAATATAGCCTATGTAGGAGGAGGGACTGTCACCATCAAATTGCCACTATTACTTTTGAAATCGATTCGGTAGTTCCAGAGATTACCCATTTCAAACAAACGTTACTTCTTTATAATATTAGTATAGATAATACGTAGACTAGTTTGAAAGAACGATATTGCTGGGTAGACTAAGAAAGTGTAGCCGAATCAATGCGTGAGACATGCTTCGTCCTTGTTTTTATATTTCCTCAATTTCTAGATTATTTCCCATCTCTTTTACCCTTCCCATCTCCCCCACTGAATCTTCGGAGTCATTTTTACCTGACGATCTAAAATAATTATGGCGAAGGCGCCTCATAGCAAATGACTTCCGGTCACGCTAACCTTCCGGCCGGAATGTAGTCCACTAGGTAATATCCGTGGACACACCTCTCACTACCTTTATGCCAGGTAGTTCCCAAGAAAAACAAGCAGGCCCGAAATATCAGCGTTGAAGTTTAAATTAGATGAGTATTAGAAGTGGCAATATGTGGCTTATATTTTCGAATAAAGAATTTCTTCTGCACGAGTAATTATTTCATTTTTTGTGTCTAATAATGATTTGAAATTTGGCAATATTTCCCAAGATTAAAATCTTATTAATTACTTGAGATACAAGTAATTGTGTTTCTGTAATGTACTTGTATTTCTGATTTCCGAATAAAATTTTTCAAAAATTCTGATGTGAATATTAGACACTAGAATTTTCGAAAAATTTTATTTGAAAATAAGGTAAATGCAATTGAACAGCTTCTTTCATCAAACTTATAAAAGTAAAGTTTTGTTCAAACATTCTGGTACAAATTTTAGTTGAAATTAGCTGGGATAAAAAAATATATATCCCACCATACTTTACAGAGTTATTAGAAAAATGTGTTCTTTAAAATAAGGCACTTTTCTTTTTATTGGAAAAATAAGTTTGCAGGATTTACATCAAATTTTCTGAAAAAGAAAAAAAAATGTTATGTTAGATTTCTTGTAAACACAATATTTATTGAAATACTTTGTGTTGCACTTAAAATTTGCACTTTTGAAAACTTGCACTTCTTTTTATTGGAAAAATAAGTTTGCAGGATTTACATCAAATTTTCTGAAAAAGAAAAAAAAAATGTTATGTTAGATTTCTTGTAAACACAATATTTATTGAAATACTTTGTGTTACACTTAAAACTTGCACTAATTGTAAGTTTACTTTAGAACTTTACTGAAATATGTAAGAACTTGAGTAAAAAATAAAAATAAAAGTGCCCAGTTAAACTGATGGCATTGAGCTCACAGGCTATTCACACTAACTGTATATTATACTCTTATTTCAAAGAATAATGCCCCTCGAAAAATAAAGAAATCCGCAAAAAAACCCATTAGCTACATTAAAAGGGGATTACGTCTCTCATTTTCCCCCTTTATATTTAACCAATAAACCTCCAAATCTAATCAGGGAAGCGCCTTATCAGAATAAACCGGTATACCAAATTTGAAGCAAATCGGATATTTCTGCATGAAAAACCCATTTATCTTAATTATGAAGGATTAGCCCCTCATTATCCCCCCCTTTATATTTAACCAATAAACCTCCAAATCTAATCAGGGAAGCGTCTTATCAGAATAAATCGGTATACCAAATTTGAAGCAAATGGGATATTTCTGCATGAAAAACCCGTTTATCTGAATTAAGGGGGATTAGCCCCCCGTTACCCCTCTTTACATTTAACCAATATATCTCCAAATCTAATCAGGGAAGCGCCTTATCAGAATAAACCGGTATACCAAATTTTAAGCAAATCGGATATTTCTGATTGAAAAACCCGTTTATCTTAATTAAGGAGGATTAGCCCCTCGTTATCCCCTCTTTTATACTTAATCAATGAACCTTCAAATCTAATCAAGGAAGCGTATTGTCAGAATAAATCGGAATACCAAATTGAAGCAAATCGGATAATTCAGCATGAAAAACCCATTTATCTAAATTAAGGGGGGATTAGCTCCAGCTTTCTGCCCTCCCTTTATACTTAACCAATGAACCCCAAAACTAATCAAGGAAGCGTCTTATCAGAATGAACCTATATCCAAAATTTGAAGCAAATCGGATACTTCTATCAAGAGTTATCACGTTAGGTACGTACATACATACGTACTTAAATACCTAACTTGTGAGCACATTAGTTCTCAGGCTGTGAGCTAATAAAGGATTGCCCAAATAAATTTGCACAGTGGCGTATCTAATACCCCAAATTAAATATATGGGTAAATGTAGCACTGCTGGATGATATGAAAAAGGAAAATATCGTGTAAAATGGTAAATTAATACCATTTTAACAACTATTATTACCAGGGTCCGATTAACCTCTGAAGCTATGAGAAGCACAGGGTCGTTTCAGAGCCCTCTTTCATTCGAGAAGAGTTTCCTAAATTTGACATATTCAAAGGCTCACTAATGCTAAAAATGTTATTAGAATTGCTACAAATATTATTCAAATTATTACAAATATTATTATATTGGATTTTCTCGATTTTGATTGTCGGAACAATAACGCTGCCCGATAAATTGACGACTTTGGTTGGTTGGACAAACTGTGGAATTGCGACTACGTGGTTAAAATTGATCTAGTGTATGAAAAATTAATTTGTTATAAAAGGAAGATATTTTTGTGAAACACTTTTTGAAATATGGGATGTAATATATTTAAAATATGGGATGTAATACATTTTAAAATATAGTCGTATATAAATGAGTTAATAATTTGAAAATAAATTACAATTTTAAAATGGAATTAATTCAATATAAAATTTGGGGTTCTCCCTGTTTGCTCTATTTCGGGTCCCTTCAAAATTTTCTAAGGAAAGCACGTGCTTCTCGAGCCCATTCAGCAATCAGGGGCTGATTGTTACTACTGTTGCAACATTTAATTGCATTAATGTTTTACAGTCCTATTTAAAACAATTCACGCTACTTCTCATGTTCGTTTCTTTTCTTCTTCTTCATTTTAATTCCTTTCTTTTTTTATAATATGTGTGTAGGAAAAAAGTGAATGCTGAACTCAATTTCTAAATCAAAGTGACTCAATTAATAATAGACAAATGAAAAACTACAACTTGCATGGGGAAAGAAGAATCCTATACCTCTTCACAGGCGCGGATTTCGACAAATGGTTGCCGAAAAAAATTCATTTCGTCTATCGTTCGCAGGTCAAAGGATCGCAAAAAAACTCGAATTCCGTCAAAGGATCGCAAAAAAGACGACAAATCGTCAAAGGATCACGCAAAAACACGAATTTCGTCAAAGGATCGTAGAAAAAAACGAGAATTTTGCCAAACAATTGCGGAAAAAACGCTAATTTCGCGAAAGAATCGCGCAAAAAACGCTATTTTCATCAACAGATCTCTGAAAAAATGTTAATTTCGTCAAAGAATCGCGAAAAAAGTAAGCGAATTTCATCAAAGGGCCACGGAAAGAACGCACAATTAGCACCAGGAGGAAATTCCCCTAGGCGCGCATCCACGGGGGGGGGGGGGGGGATCGATTGGGGCGGTCACCCCTCCCCAAAATATAAATCATACGCTTTTAACGGCAGTTTTCGCGGAACAGACAGACAAGCAAACGAAAACCAAACACTTTTCGGTTGCAATGGTAAACCTCACTGACGTTTCGGCAATTAGTGAACAAAAAAGGATTATGTCCTGTCAAAAGGTATATGGCGCAATAATTTTTGGCCCTATGGGTTGAGGTTGGGGATGATGCCACTTTGTGTACCTTTTGTTGAATCTCTTACAACAGAAATTGACAACGTTATGCGGATCCTTTTAAAGTGTTGAAACTTTTTCGTTCTTTCAAAGAAGCTTCAATTCTAATTCCTGTATAACGATATTTTTGAGGAGTGCTTTATTGTTTGAGAAAAGAATGGGATTCATAGCAATTTCCAAAGAAAGAAAGAAACAAGAAAAAGAAACGTCCTTTGAAAAATTCAAGCATCTTAATGTTTACTGAAGAAAGACACTAATGTGTAAAGAATATACTGTTATTACCACCCACATTGGTAATCAATCGGTATTTGATGAATGAATAAAAAAGGATTATGTCCTCCTAATCCTACTCAGTTAAAAGCTAACATGCGTATGGTGTGTTGATTTCTTAAAAGCCAACATGGTAAATTTGTTCTTCCCTTCTTTGCCCCGATCGACCCCCCCCCCCCTCCCCGTGGATGCGAGCCTTGGGGAATCTCCTCCCGGTACTAAATGTGCGTTTTTTCCGCGGCCCTTTGACGAAATTCGCGCTTTTTCAGCGATTCTTTGAAGAAATTCGCGTACTTTTTCGCGATTCTTTGAAGAAATTCGCGTACTTTTTCGCGATTCTTTGAAGAAATTCGCGTACTTTTTCGCGATTCTTTGAAGAAATTCGTAATTTTTCTGCGATCCTTTGACGAAATTCGCGTTTTTTCTGCGATCCTTTGACGAAATTTGCGTTTTTTGGTGGTCTTTTGACGAAATGCGCGATTTTTTTTACGAAATTCGCGTTTTTTCGCACTTCTTTGACGAAATTCACGTTTTTTCGCGATTCTTTGACAAAATTGGTGTTTTTTTGCGCGATCCTTTGAAGAAATTCGCGCTTCTTTTGCGATCCTTTAACCTGCGAACGATTGTCGAAATTGATTTTTTTCGGCGACCATTTGTCGAAATTCGAGATAAATGGTTGATTTATATTTTTTGGGGGACGATCGCCCCCCCCCCCCTGTTAATACTTGAGTGTTATTACTTCAATATTACACCAACTTTGATTTTCATCTTAAATTTCTGCTTCAGTGATTTAATCGGAGTAAAACTCGATCATGCTATTTATTAAAATCAGTAGTTTTTCGTTATTCTGTTGTACATCCGCTGTTTGCGAATAGCCGGCTTAACAGGATGCGAAATTCCCGTCGCTGCACGAGCCGCCGATGCACAATACAGCTACGAAAAATCGAGAAAATTATACAAAAATCGTTATTACACAGCCCCTTCCTGTGGAATATTTCGAAATTCAAAGAGGACCTGCTAGCTATAGCCAAAAACATAAAATTGAAATTTGGTTCGATTCTTTGCATAACTTCATTCACATTTCGATGGTACAATAAAGAAATTATCACAGAAATCGCTATTACAACGCCTCCTTCCGGTGGAATATTTCGAAATTCAAAGACGACCTGCTGGCCATAGCCAAAAACATACACAAAAAATTTGGTTCAGTTCTATGGATAACTTCATACACTTTTCGATGATACAATGGTGACACACGTTCACACAGACAGACAGACATTTTGTATAAACATGTTTTTTGAGATCTCTGACTCCTAAAACGTGTAAATTCGTGGAAAAAGATTCAATTACAATACTTTCTTCTAATTTCAATAGAGGAAAGTAAAAGGGAGGATATTATAAATTTTACTCTTATGTATATTATTCACAGGTTAAACATGATGCCAACAGGTAAACAAATTTTGTCATTTTTGTTTGGTTATTTGAATTTATTCTTTTTTCTGACGTAAATGTTAGTTTTATTGAAGGAACTTAAGATGGCTTATTTGGCTGTATGCGAGCGGTTTAAGAGCTTTTTATACTTATATATACGAGCTTTCAATTATTTGCGAGATTTCTACCCGAAATATCATATTATTTGGAGGTGCAGGTTAAAGTTGAACAAATTTTTCCCAGAGTGTGAAAAGGACCTAGGCCAGGATTCGAACCTGGGACTTTGGATATACGCGCCAGTTCTCTACCACTGAACTACCCAGACTATAACCAGCATGATTTAATTCACTCACGAGTCGATTTCATCAGATATGTAACACAGCAGCGTTGCTGAAGAAAATAAGTTACGAATAGAACTCCATTACTCCATGGATAGTAATTATATATGGGAAATTCACAGAATCTTTTGATTTTTAAGTCCCTGAATAATAATTTTTATTTTAGTACATATACCTGTTTTTTTTCATATACTGGGGAACATCCCATTGCATGACTGCATAACGATATTAACTAGATAAATAAGTTTTGGACGATGTTGGGGGTAACTCCAGGAAACTCCTATACCGTCCCGTTTCTCAGATGCTGATTTTTAAGTTTGGAGCTGTCTGTATAAAAGTAAGTCTCAATAAAAGTAATTCGATGTAATTTTTTTCAGAAACTGGGACTGTTGTTTTATATAAATATGTAGCAAAAAATTAACCTGCACACATTTTTACGATTGTTATTATTATTTTTTTAACTCTGTCCCTGGGTTTTAGATTCCTTACCGTCCCTCTTCTAAAATTATACAGAAAATCACTTCAGATGCAGCCACAGAATTTTTTTTTTTCAACTTTTTTCTCATGCAAAAGTAGACTAAAGAATGAATGTCTAAAATTCTTTGACAGGAAATTTACTGCAGAATTTAAATCAGCATTTAAATACCAATTTCAAGCATCGTGGCTTTATTGGTAGTCTTACCGTCCCCAAGGTTTATTCCTGCACTTTTCGAGGTAAATTAATCTTTTTAAATTTAATCCAATGTAAATAACTGTTTCTAAAAATCAATGAACATTGTAATTATCACTTAGTCTTAACATGATTTGCCATAAAATAGGTGGTAATTTTCATTACCGTCCCATCCTTACCATCCCTTTTTTTCTCCTTACCGCCCATTTTTCTCTATACCTTCCCCTTTTTTGACCTTACCATCCCCTTTTTAACACCCCTTAAAGACAATGTTATATCAAAATTTTGTACTAAAAATACTACATTCTTATTATTTCTTATTTGAATGTTCTGTGGGTACTATGCAAATTCATTGCAAGTAAAAATTTAGAAGAAAATAAAAAGTTTTAGAGGTAAAAATGGTAAGGAAAATTAAACTCGCAAGTTTAACTTAAACCTCAGTTAAATAAAATATTTTTCGCTGTTGACCATTTTTTCTTTATTTTGAATCATTAAGGCATTCATCTATCAGATTAAAATGTTATTTTAGAAAATTTAATTTCACCAGATTTTTATTCCTGAAAGTCAAAAGGTTGTGAGAATGCGCCATATGAGGACCCCAGAATCCAAGGGGTATGTGACAAAATTGAAAAAATTGAGTTTAGTGCATAAGCTATCTGGAAATAAGGCTATTTGTTTGGAGGTAATGAAATATAACTGATTTTCTAATTATGTGCTGCGTTCTAGAGGTCAACTACTTAAGCTCTTTAAACTACTTAACTACTTAACATCTTTAATCTTTAATCGCTACTTAAATTTTAAAAAAATATTGAACTTCACTTTTCTTTCACAGTTAATGAAAAAAAAGAGTTCGAAGACCTCTGTGAAATAAGCAACAGTTCCATATTTTATTAATTCAGTCAATTACTATTGATGTTCAACTTTCAACTCAATTTACTTCTAATCTAAATTTTGTCACTTGTATATCCCTTGGATTGTCGGGTTCTCACATGAAATTTCAACCCGGAACACTATATTTTTTGTAATTCTAGCAATTGTTGATCAAAGTCCGCTCTGTAACCGATTTTTTTGTGTTTCCGCGAATGAAAGATAAACGCTATGCTTTTTATAATCTATATTATAAAACATGTTGTAGTACACATCACTGATCCATATCAATTTCATTATATTTGAAGTATTGTACTGTCATTAAAATGCACCGCAAACGCATTTTCCCTATACATCATAATGTAATGGAATTTTTTTGTGCGCCCTTGTAAACAAACTATAAATGCTAACTTATTGCTACTGCACAGGAAGTATATTGTAGATTACTCCAGTCACGCATATCAATGACATTATACTTGAATTATCTTAACATCATTAACCCTTTCCGGCGCGGAATAATTCTGTTTATAAACTGATGAAATGTTAGACTGACGAATTGAATATTTCCAACTGAGCGATGAAATGCCCAGGCTGGGAATCGAACCCAGATCCTTGGCTTACAAGGCCAACGCTTTACCATTTAAGCTAACTGGGCCGACGACCAGCCAGCATATTTCCCTTAGATAACCTTATTGGTAATAACATCTGGTTTGTCATGTAGACAGCTCAACAGAATAAACCGCAGGTAAAGGAACTCCATATAAACGATGGATACGTAGATGAACCATTATTTTAACACAATCAAACTGATTGGTAAAGTTATCATACGAATTGAATAGTTCCAACTGAGCGAAAAACTTTACCAATCAGTTTGATTGTGTTAAAATAATAGTTGATTATGACTGACACCAGAATTTATAAACGAATTTATTTGAAAATATGAATTTGCTTATTTTCAAGTACGTTTTAAAAGGAAAGTTTTAATTAAATATTCTGGGTGCCAGTAAAATAAAAATTAGGTGTCCTTTTTTAAGGATACCTCTCGCGAAAGGATTAAAATGCACACCAGACGATTTTCCCTCATAGATCATAATGTAAAGGAATTCTTTTGTGTGTCCCTGGAAATGAACTATCAATGTTACATACTTAATTTTTAATAGCAAACATTCTAAAGTAAATCTCAATAACGTATAAAAATTGCATGTAAAACCAAGTCTATTTAAGAGGATAGAGCGAGGTTAGACGGAATTCAGAGTAATCGAAGTCATAAACACTATTCATCTATGTTGGAATGTTAAAAAAAAGGTACGAAACTGAATTTTCATTTTTTAATTGATCTTCCAATTCTTCATTTGTGTCCCTGTATATGAATGGTAAATGCTATGCACCCCACATTTTCCACAAGAAGAACGTTGTATTGCAACTAAATATTGCATATCAATTTCATTATGTTTGAAACAGGGTAATTTTATTAGAAGGCATTATAAAGGACTTTTCTACTTAGACCATAATGTAACGCAGTTCTTTTGTGTACCTGTAAACGAACTATAAATGCTACACACACCACTTTCAATAGGGTATGTCGTATGGCAAACCTCAATGACATATACCAATCTCATGGTAATCCAAGTGCATTTACGTGAGTTAGGGCACGACCAAACAAACCGAATTCATAAACACTTTTCAACTACGTTGGAAAGTTTAACAAGTTGGAAATTGCTCGTCAAACGTGGCAAATGACGTGCGTTCGTACTAGAACTAGTTTTATAAATTTTTTTACACCGCATATTATACTGAATGTATATTTTAGTGCACTTCATAAGTGCCTATCACTTCATTCTGTACGAAAGGCAATAACATCATTAAAATGCACTTGAAATAATTTTTTCCCATTGGCCGTAATGTAAAGAAAAACTTTTGACTGTCCCTGTAATTAAACTATACATCTGATCTCCATAAAATGTGAAATGACTCGACAAAATTATGCAACAATTATATATTTTAAATTTCAAACTATTCGGTTGGGTGGTTTTTGCGCTGTTATATACTGACGGACAGGCACAGACAGACAGACGGACTGAAAGAAGACTATAGGTGCTACGTATTTATATAATTACGAACGCACCTAAGAATGACTGCATTTTGTTTATTTTTAAAATCCCATTTTTAACAATTCAGAAGGTACGAACTATTAATAGCAGAATTCAAAACTTGGATCAACATCTTTTCTGTTTTAGTCACCAGTGATAAGAATTGGATCTCACGTGATGCGTGTAGTACACAGAAATTCCGTGCTGAGTAACTCTGAGGAAATGGAATAACGAAGTGGCAGACATTGTTGGAATCAGTTAAACACAACTGACCCACCTTTCTTGGTTCCTGGTTTAAATTCAACAAATGAGAGAGCATTGCCCCCAAAACGAACGATAGAGTCTGACGTTTGAACATTTTCAGTAAGCTCTTTGTCTATTTGCAGAGAAAATTACAATGTCAATATGAATAATGTTCTTTTCGGTAACGCTGGAGTTACTTAAATTATAGGTAAGGGGTTGTATAATCTTGATTAGCAGAAATTATAACACAGAGTAGAGTCTTGCATTGGATCGGGTAACCCAATTTTACTCGAATCCGACCCGACTCACGGTTCCCGTCGGGTAAGGGTTAATTTAATTTTTTTCGTTGCGAGTCGATTTGACTTTAAATATTTCGGGTTGGGGTCGGTATCGGGTTGAATTTTTATTCATTCAGATCGGGTTCGGTTTGACACAATTTTTCAAAAAAGTCCCGGATATTTTTCAATTGTAAAAAACTATACAGGCATCCCCCCCCCCCCGACTTACGTATTACGCAACTTACGTAAATTCGCAGTTACGTAATAAATCTCGAAAATTACATTTGTGAATATATTAGCGCGATTGACAAGCAGTTGCATACTTTTGATATTTATTTTATAAATAAAATATATGGATATAAATCACAACCGTAATATAGTTTATATATTAGATAGAGTCATATTTTTATTGACATACTAGGGGCTCTGCCCCCTGCAAGCTACGCTCGCCAACCCCCGTTCATACACCGCAGAATCTAAAAACACGCTAATCTGATAGGTTTTAAAAATATTAGAGAAGATTGAATTATACTGAAAAAAAGCTGTGCAGATCTCCCTGTAAACGGGTTTCCATTCAATTCCGTTTCATTGCAAAAACTTAAGGGCGAATCAGTTGCTGTTAAGACATCCAATGGTTGTTTTCGTTTTTGATTAAAGAGGATCAGTTAAACATTTGAAAAGAAGCTAAAATAAAATAAATTAAGTATAAGAGTATTTGTCTCCCGGTATTTTAAAACAATCTCTATAACAATAGCCTAAGTCATGTGACTATCATCAAAAGTTCCAGGCGGACCACTTCGCTTTTTATAATTTAGGTGCCATTTTGGTGCTTTAATGTTAGCCAGGCACAGGTGATAAGTCGCCAAATATTATTCTATCGCCATCATTTCATCTATATTATAATAGTTCAAGTCATCAACTGCCATAAACAAATACGGTCTGATCCCTTCGCCGTTCATATGAAAGTTTGGCAAAGATGTCATATACGTCCCATATTGGCGTGATTTTTTAACGACGCCAATTTGGGGAACGCATCAACAGCATAAACAGCAACATCCGGCTTACCATATGAAGCAAAATAACGAAACTTTGGCGCCAGTTATGTGCCCGTTCCGTATATGACATTGGCGTCAGAAAAATATCACGCCAATATGGGACCGTAAGTTTTCCATTTTGATTAAAAATTCAAAAAAAATTTTCGAATAAAACTACATAAAAGTTGCCATGGTCGCAAAGAATTCTAGGTACTGTTACGCCAGCAGGATGCAAATCTCGCCAATAGCTTTTTTTCAACTCGCCAGTTAGCATTTTTTTTTCGAGTGGTAATATTTGGCCAGATACGGTTATACAGGTTACAGATATACACGGTTACATATATACAGGTTTGGCGTGATTTTTATTTTTTTACGAAAATTTGGCGAAAACCTGGTTTTCAAATACCAGTTACATATGCATTTTTGGTATTTCTTAGATATCCCGATGACCAAAAATCTATCGCCAAACTATAAGATTAAATGCCAATAATGGTTGATCGTAAATGTCACATTCACTTGACTTTAAGCAAGTTACACGTGTTTACGTCATCAAGTGATTTTTATTTCGACGTTTTATTCGTATATTTATTAATGTTATACTAATTTATTTGTTCTTTCGTTATTTAAAATAAAAATTATGTCAATTTGTATAATTTGGCGAGTGTTTTGGCGATTTATATAATTTGGCGAAATTGGTCGACGGAATAACTAAGTAGTACTGTATTTGTTAATTATTTTCTATTATTTTCTAAAGGAGATATAAAAAAAATAATTAATAACCATAGAACAAAATAATTTATATAATTTGTAAAAAGAAATAAAAGTAAATAAACATTTATTATCAAATAAACAACAATAGCCGGGTTACCATGTCAACCTTTTCTGAAATATAAAAAATATATATATATGCTTGATTAAAATTTGAGTTGCCATCATTAGAAAAAAATTAATATTTCGAAAACTAATTCGAATTTAAAAATTCTAATACCAGTTTTGAAATCTGCGGATCAATATTGATTTTTGGTGTTAATTTCATCGCAAAGTATTCCCTATTTTAGGAGAAATCGCCGTGAAACATAATCAGTTGTTTAATCAGTCAATTCATACTTCCGTTTCATAAATTCGTTTCATTAGGATTTTATATATATAGGGTAGATATAATCAAACCTATAGCAAAACAACTGAATCTTTGTTGTTAGTTATTCTTAGTAGTAACCTAATTCGTAATAAATACAGTTAATGCTTATCAAAGATTATTTTATTTTGTGAGTGCTATTCATTTGTCTTGCCATCAGAAATTCATGGAGAATACGTTAAATTGGTCTTCTTTAACTATTTCTTATTTTTATAGTCTTTTGATGTAGATTCAAAATTGTTATAAATCAATTCATCAATGTTAGATTTATAAATCCCGTATTCCACAAAATATTTGAAAAGTGTTCTTTAAGTTTATTTTCATATTTTTTCATACGTTTATAGTTATATACGAGTAACTACTGTCGCCTGATGTTTTGTTTATAAAATAATACGGTGTAAATAATATACATATTAAATATTGCAGTTTCTTACAAAATTTTACCTAAGCAACTTAAAAAATCGACTTACGTAAAATTCAATTTACGTAAAACTTTACGGAACGCATTATTTACGTAAGTCGGGGGGGATGAGAGTATATATGTCCTTTTTTATGCAAAAAAAAAAGATAAAATTAATATTAAAGACGTAATTGTAGCCTAGTTTTTGTCAAAATGTGGATTAATTTTCTTTTTCTTTGTGTTTAAACATTTCGTGTTCCCATAGGTTTCTGTTTGAAGTGTGCTGCTTTCGGCTCAGCTTTCAGGTTGACGAATATTTTTTGTAGGGTTCAGGTCAGTTTTGGTTGATTTAAAGCAGAATTTTCGGTTTAGGGCAATTAACAGCCCCTATACAGCACTTTAATCCAGAGTTATGTTTATAGGTACGGAATACTAAATTCTAAAAGCAATAGTTTGTTTTTCGCAGTTTGCCTTCGAAGGTTATAGTTTATCTTAACCAGAGGCGGATCTAGCCCTCCATTTGAGGGGTCACATTGCTTAATATTTTTAGGAAGGGGAAGTATGGGAGTCATATACTCCATTAGCCGCTTTTATATATTTGATGTAAATTGTCTATTTTCTGACATATACCTGAATTAACAGCCCTATACAGCACTTTAATCCAGAGTTATGTTTATAGGTATGGAATACTAAATTCTAAAAGCAATAGTTTGTTTTTCGCAGTTTGCCTTCGAAGGTTATAGTTTATCTTAACAAGACGCGGATCTAGCACTCCATTTGAGGGGTCACATAGCTTAATATTTTTAGGAAGGGGAAGTGTGGTAGTCATATATTTTCATTAGCCGCTTTTATATATTTGATGTAAATTGATATTTTCTGACATATACCTGAATTAATTTTCTTTCGTAAATGTATGAAATTTGCAGGCATATTCATATGTATAAAATTTGCATGTTTTATTCAGATACCAGTCAGTTAGAGTTTCCCATTTTCTTATAAAGACAAAGAATATTTACAGAAAATTTTCTCAAAGAGCAATCAAACTATAATTTGTGGTTGAAGATAAGATTTATCGACCGACTTTACTAAATTATTCGCTTTCTGAAAATTTCTTGACATCAGATATTTTGATTCTCATAAGCATACATGAAAATAACTTTTTTTTTCTGTTGCGAGAAAAGCCTTACCTTTTAATTTCGCTATTCATGGATGAATAGCGAAGTAAAAAAATAGTATTATTATGAGGCCACTACATCCAAGCTTAATTACTCAGTTAATTATTTTCTAGGAAGTAAGAGAACACGTTATCACACCCAATAGCTTCAATAAGATTCCAGCCCAAAATCCAACAATGCAAAGATTACTTTCTAACCATCTGCGCCATTTGGAGAGATGCATAGTGGCGGATGTTTATACAGTCGACGCTCGTTATAACAACCCCTTGCATGCCAAAGAAAAGGGTCGTTATAATGGGAGGTCGCTATAACGAAAGTGAATGAAAAAAATTCTAATCAGGTATAGAAAAATTCGGCTCTTACTCGGCAATCAGTCTTTGGGGAAAGAAAATCGAAATCTTTTCTTGGAAAAAAATCGGTAGGAAAGGTCAGTTCGGTCGTTGTATTGGGAAGCTGGCAATTGGCCGGTCGTTATAATGGGTGTAAAAATAACATACCATAAAGGGGATATAGTGTTGGCAAAAGATGCCACCTCTTGTGTAACACAGTAGTAATTGCGCGCTAATATTTAGATAAATAAATAAATATGATTCTGGCCAATTTATGAAAAAAACAATTGAATATATTAATATAGATAATTTCTTACCTTTATCTTTCTTCAACAGCATTCCTCGGTTCACAGCTTGGCAAGCATTTAAATCCAGTACGGCGTATCCTTTTGCACTGAATTCTTAAAGATTTTTTTTGCACTATAGTATTAAAATAAGAAATTGTGATTAATATATATGTTTTTTTTTCTTAATTAAATCCACTCCTGAGACTTGCCCTCATAGCATGCATGGTCACAGTGACGTCGTTGTGACGTCACTGTGAGTCACTGTGGTCACGTCACATCTGTGACCGAAATGCCACCACTCAGTGATGTCACATTGTGAATGAGATGTGAACTTCTTAGAAAACTTTAAAAAATTACAAAAAATCTTCAAAACATGTTGTTACTGTAAAATTTTATTTTTCTGGCAATAAAAAAGAATTGTTATGTCACTGCATGTAGGTCACGACACACTCACAAAAAAAAAAAAATTGTAATAAATTGTAAAAAATTGTAACCCATATTGTAAGTCACAGTGTGAGAAAAATATGAACTTCAAAAATCTTTGAAAATTAAGAGAAACGTTTTAAAAAGGCCCGCGTTACAGCGGCATAAGGAATGAAAATATATTAGTGGGTAGCAAGTAGTAAATTCAGACACGAAAAGATGGTGTGTGGGGGGGGGGGGGCATATAAAGGAAAATGCTCGGTACAAGTATCAACAAACTAGATTTCCATGCTATATTTTATCAATTTGATATCTAAGAGTGTGAAAGTATACTTTTTTCCTGATTTCAATTTTATCTAGTATTGCAATTTAATATAATAATCCTTCTTTTATTCTTATTATTATAAAAGTGTTTCTCGGAAAAATGGTACGTGCTGGAGCAATTTGGATAACATATTTAGAATTAGGAATATTAAATATATACACTTTACATATTTAGTTTGCAGGAAGAAAAATTTTTAATTTATTTTTACCGATCACTGGTATTCGAAACACTTTTGTGGCTTCAAACTAAAAAATTTCTATTATAGTTAAGTCTGCAGCTTTTAATGAGCACGTAGAAAGAGTCTTCAGAGTTTAGTCATACATACATTTCTTGCTTTATAATTTGCATTCAAGTCATATTTTTTCCTGTTAGTGTACCTATTTTAAGTAACTATTTTTTAAAAAAATTCTACTTCTTTCAGACTTTTAAAATAAAATTAGCATTTTTCGAATAAATAAAAATAATACAAAATTTATGCAAAACCCATGATATAATTCATTATTCGTATTTCAAATTTGTGTTTTAGAGATATGACTCTAAAAAAAAGTTATTTTACGAATTGTTTTATTTTACAGGAAATTAACATGAAAAGAATGACGATTGACAAAGAATTTTTTTTTATCCTCGATATTTATTTATATCTTTTTATTTTTTAGGAAGATATTTTGTATTTGTGGGAAACAATCTTTACTTAGAAAAAGGGAAGGGGGGGGGGGTTAAAACTGATAAAAAGAAAAGGTAAAATACATTGGAAAATTCTTCAAATACAAAAATTTAAATACAGACAGTCTCATAAAATGATTGCACATATAAGTTCCATATCTGTTTATATAAAAGGAAATAAACTCACACCTGCTCCAAATCGTCTGCCACGATACCGCAGGGTAAACAGAGAACTTTTTGTTCTAACAGATGCGGTAAGTTACTAGTCTAAAATGTAAGCTTTTGCGTGTGCTTTTTTTAATGGAAGAAAAAGACGTCGCCATTTTCGGATACACACGGATATTAATAATTAATTTATGGAGCTCAAAAAGTAAGTCTTATTTAATTTAAATTGTTTGTTCCTGTTTTGTATATTTGGTGAGATGAGTTAAATAGTTTTATATTATACCTATAGAAAGAGACTGTTCTGGGATTGTTTTTCAGATTAGAAATTAACATTATACTGAATGGGAAATGCCGTTTTACATACTATAGTAGTGAAACTTTTGAAAGACTTTTTTTCATTGCTAATAATATTTTAAATTATTATTTAAAATCCTAAATCTTCATATCAATGTTTTCAGATTTAACATTTGCCAAAATTATAAAATAATAGGAATTCCTTGTAACATATGGAGAGATTTTTGAGAACTTGTTAAATCTAATAATACATTTAATTCATCTATTGTACTTTGTTGTTGTTTAATAGTACAATTATAAATACTAATTATATAGTGTTTTTCAAATTGGTATATTTATTTTTTTAAATTGTATGTAAACACGTTTTTGCTGTTCGTGATTTTAATCAAACATTTAATTGTAGACATTCAGAATCAGTTATTAAATTTTCTTCGATTGTAAACTCATTTTCTACGTTTTCGATACACGTTCGATACTTCGCATTAAAAAATAAAATATGACAATTAAGCATTGAAATAAAGTGTTTTTCATGCCTGATAACAAGTTTATAGATTAAACTGCTTTACTATACTTTTTAAAATTTGATATTTATAATATTTATAAAAGTTGATATTGTACTGTTCATTAGCGATAATTGCTGGAAATGCATTTTTAATTATAATATGCGCTTTTATGATCCACTATATTTATGCATAGTATATGGTGTATATAAAAGTTATAATTCATATACAAGGTTACACAAAAGTATACGTAAGAGTTAAGGGGTATGGGCTCAAATTGCTTAAAGGTGTTTTTTAGATGAGTTATGGATTTTTATGTTGAACTGCATTTAATTTACTAAGAAATGTTTGTAGAATATGGATAAAATGATACACAGGGTCACGCAAGGAAATGGATATATGGCCGTCTATAAATTATAATTTCTGGAAATGTGATTTCAGCAGTTTTAAGAGTGTTTTAATTTGAATTAAATTTTAACTAAATAGTGGCGTGTAATAAAGATTCTAGGTAAACTACAGGGTTGTACAAAAGTATTCAAGTATGTTTTTATATATTAGTATAAATTTTTGAATGAGAATTTCAACCTGTTATGCATTTTTTTGCTAAACTAAATTTTCACATTATATACTAGTATATATCAACATACAGATTAAATACAGGGCTATTCAAAATAATTGGAAAACATATTTGGCTATGAACGGTAACTGCTGAAATCAGTTTTTCAAATGTTTTATGCGTTTTCTAAAATATTTGCTTAGTTATCTTATTTACGTTATTTCCTTAAATTACGATGTCTAGTTAAAGCATTCAGGAAGCGTTGGAAAGTGTTTTATAATCTATGCTTAACGCATAATTTTTCTTACTTGTTTTTTCTATTTCCCAGATCAGTCATTTCCTATAAATCATACCAAATCTATTTAGCTCATATTAACAAAATACAATATACACGGGAATAAAAAATTTAAATAAATATGGCTTATCTTATTCTTCTTTAAATAGGAAATGTATTAATATCCGTTAGACTCCATGTTCGTATTTAATAAAATAATAACAAATCACAACACACAAAACATTCTTAATATAAAGCTTGAACTCAAGATCAAGCTTAGAACTTAATAAAAAGGGATGCCAGTTGATAAGCATTGTTTTTTTTTTTTTTTTCAGTGTAAAAATTAAAAGTATTTTAGAAGAATAGGACTCCAAAATAGCGATACATTGCTAAAAAGTACGGTAAAAAGATAATATTGTATATTTCAAACAAAACTTTATTTTAAAATTCATCACAGTGTTTATAACAAGAATCATCACAGTATTAATGCTTGGAAATTTTTCCAGAGAGAAACATTCGCCTTGCAAACAATATTTCAAATGGAAATCAAATTTCAAATTGATTGCTTAAAAGGCGCAAAAGCCAACATAGTGAAAAAAATTCCATAACGGTACTTGAATCCGGGCCATCAGTATAGCGCACTGACATTCTACTGACTAAACCACATGGAACGAGACCCAGCCTGGAAAATTTCTTACTAGTACATGTTGGCAAGGCTACAAACGCAGCACAAGATGGAATATTTATCATGAGCTACCGACATGGGGCAAACACGAAACTTAATTAAATCCAACAGCGATTCAAACTATATGAATACTTGGAAATTTTTCCAGAGAGAAACATTCGCCTTGCATACAATATTTCAAATGAAAATCAAATTTCAAATTAGAATTGCATTTTAAGCAATTAATTTGAAATTTGATTTTTATTTGAAATATTGTATGCAAGGCGAATGGTTCTCTATGGAAAAATTTCCAAGTATTTATATAGTTTGAATCGATGCTGGATTTAATTAAGTTTCGAGTTTACCCGATGTTGGCGGCTCACGATAAATATTCCATCTTGTGCTGCGTTTGTAGCCTTGCCAACATGTACTAGTAAGAAATTTTCCAGGCTGGGTCTCGTTCCATGTGGTTTAGTCGGTAGAATGTCAGTGCGCTACACTGATGGCCCGGATTCGAGTCCCGGTTTGGAATCTTTTTCTCTATGTTGGCCTTTGCCCTTTTAAGCAATTAATTTGAAATTTGATTTTCATTTGAAATCATCACATTGTTTATGACAAGTTCGTCACAAATGACACATATTTCACAAATTAGTCACAGTGTGACGTCAAAGCATTGTCGCTGTCGTCACAGGTTAGTCACAAAGTTAATGCCAAAATAGTCACAAATGACACACTTTTCACAAATTTGTCACACCGTGACTTCACAGAGTGGTCACAATGTGACGTCACAAACGACCTCTAAAACGGCCATAACGACCTCGCATTCTGGTCACTATGACGTCACATCGACGTCACGTGACGTCACATCGACGGTCACAAAATCACAGTGTGACTTCACAACGACGTCGCCGTGACGTCACCATGCCTTACGGGTGGTTTCTTTGCTTATAGAAAAATTATATTCAAACATTATCTTATAGATTTAAGTTATACTTTTACTTTTTGCTGCCTTTTACAGCAACAGTTTTAAAACATTACATGCTTTCTTATTGCAATTTACACAACAATTAAATTAATAAAAATGTTTATGAGTCATTTTTGAGTTCTTTTTGATGATGATGATGGTGACGTGGGACTCTTGCTTCATGCGTGGGATAATCTATAAACGTATTTTATTTATGAACTAGTATATTATTCCCGTCACAAATGACGGAAAGTGAATGATAAATCTTCAAAACAATAGTTAAAAAAATATTTTTCTGACTTAAAAAAAAAAAAAGATGCCTGATGCATTTTGTTAATCAAAAAGTATTATTCTTAGATTTTTTATGATTAGAGCAAAGAAATATGTAAACTACAATTCAGTCACCAGCGCTTAAACGCTTTATTTCCAGCTACACATTCTATGACGAAAATGCTTGTTTAGGTTCCCTCTACATTAAAAATTTGTTGTTTAGCGTGACTTTTTTTTTCGCTGCAAACTATGTTAAAATTCATAATTGTTCTGCAAGATAATTAAAATATGCTGAACCGATAAAAAATATTCATTTTATTTGCAGTGTCTTAAAATCTGATGAAATGCATTGTAAAAAAAAGTACGATTACAACAGAAAGTTGACGGCAAAAGAATTAGCAAGAAACATAAGCTCCTAATTTATTGGGAATTAGCACGGCCTACAGAGGCGCTGCTCGCAGCCTTCGGTACAGAAAAAATTGTCTCTTTAACCCTTTATCTACTGACGGTACTTATAAGTACAATTAAAATAACTTGTTATAAAATTAATTTAATACATCGATTAGTAGAAATACAATTTAGAATGAGCAATAGATGCATTACATTATGATGTTCCAAAAGCTTTATGGATTACACAAAACAAAAATATTTTTTAAAGGACTAGGGGGCTCGGCCCCCTACGAGCTACGCTCGCCAACCAAAGATTTTTTTAACAAGACCAATAGGGTAGCTATTATTAACCAAATCACGACAAATTTTAATAAGATTTTGAAATAGAGAAATGTAAAATTTATCGTGATTTTGTTAATAGCTACCCTATTGGTCTTGTTAAAAAAATCTTTAAAAATACTTTAAATTTTGTAAATTCTACCCCCCTCCCCTTTTTAACGTAGTAAACCTAGCTCCTTTAGCTGTATCCCTTATTATAAGAACATTTCTGAAAAACTTTCTGGCATTCTAAAATCATTCAATATTGGGGTTTCTTTTAAACCTATTAATAAATTGAGTTCCTTTTTCAATAAGCATAAATTTCAATATGATAAGTCTAAATTACCCGGTGTTGTTTATATTGTTCCTTGTAAAGATTGCAATAGTGTTTATATTGGTGAAACTGGTAGATCATTGGAAATTCGCCTAAAAGAACATACTGGTGCTTTAAAAAAGAGTAATTTGAATTCAAAAATTGTCCAGCATTCATTTCAAACGAATCACGAATCATTGCGAATGCCAGTATTTTGAAATCTGGTTGCAACAACTACCATGGTAGGTTGCTCCTTGAGGCTTGGTTCACTGAATTGCGGTCGCATGCTTTGAATGATGCTCGTTCTGTCCCTAGCGAATATTGTTTGTTTTTAAAATAGCTAACTGTAACTGTTCTTGATTTGTTCTGACGTTTGAAATGCAATGGATATTTTTTGTACTGATGATGCCTTGCGTGTCGCTTGGCGAAACGTTTACATATTATATTTTTAATTGTTTTTTATTGTCTTTATAAATTTTATTTTTTAACTGTGCTCAAGTCTGTCTTAGTTTATTTTATTTGGTGTTTTAAAAGCATGTTAATAAATTTATTATTTTACAAATTCCTTTCTCTCTTAAAATTCACGTGTAATTATAGTTTTATGACGTAATTTTTAATAAGTTCCTGCTTTTTGTACATAATTATTTAATTCTAATTCCAATGTTTTTTTCTGTTTATAATAGTCACATGTAAATAAATTTTTAATTTATTACACGTATAAATATTTTTTTTAAAGCAAACATTATTGTTTCCGCTGTTTATACAGTTGGCAACAGTTTAAATTAATATCACTTTCTAAAATCTCTGAAAAATATCTCTGGAAATGCTGAAAATTTGAATTTAAAATAGAAATAAAACCTCAAAAAATTAGCCAAATTAAAAAAAGAAATACAATCTGCACACCAGCAAATTCTAACGCATAAAAAGATCTAAATTTGATTACATTCCCATGTATAGTTTTTGCTGCTATAAAACTTTTTTAATGGAACGATTTTGTCCAACTTTAGCATTAAATATCTCTTAAAATAATTCTTCGATTTGAAAACTGTCTGCATCAGCGTGTTTATCAAACATTTCTCTATAATACCACCGATTTTCATATTTTTGTACGCAATATTTTTCTTAATATTAACGAAGAAAGACCTCCTGTCACAAAATATTCAAAACCGGCGGCGGCGGCGGCGGTGACAGCGGTAGTTACTTTTTTGTAGAATAGAGAGAGAGATATTATTTCTTTGGCCTTTGCATCTTTTCAGCTTTCTTGGTGTTGGAGAGGGGGGGAGGGGGGAGGTGATTTTTCAAATCAGAAATATTTCAATATTTCTATTGTAAGAACATTATATTTGTAGATTTCCTAATTTCGATTTCCTAATCCCTACAAAATACAGAGAAAAATATATAAAATAAAAGATTTGAGTGGGGTTATAAATATTACACAAAATCCTTATGAATTCAAATTTAATGAATTCTTCTAAAATCCTTCTGAAATTTATTTAATAATTATGTAAATCCTCTAATTTTGGTTCAAAAATTCACGAAAAATGCTTTAGAAGATGAAATTTTCATGAATTAATAATTCAGTACATAAAGGGTAAATTTCCCTTTAAATAATGCTGAAGTGCCATTGAAATAATTCGTTATTGTAAATGGATTTGAAAGTTTCAGATATTCAAATTCGAATAATTTTTACTTTTTCATATAAGACAGAAAACAAATGTCACAGTAAATATTAAATTGTGCAAAAGAATAATGTGCTTGAACGCACCTTTTTAGAGCGAAAGTTCTATCTTTTCGCCCTAGATGGCGATAGTTATCCGTTATTTTTAAATTAGAACTTGTTTTTGTTGTTGTTGATGATTATTTGCCCCTTAAATTTAGAACTTAATTGTTTAGAACTTAATAATTTTTGAATGTTTTAAACAAAGTTAAAATATTTAAAGGTTTTAATAAACTATTACAAATATTTTAAGACCAGCATAGGCTTTAACCTTTGTTTACGTCCGATTTCTATGTTTATAATAGCTTAATTTTAATTTAGAACTTAATACATTATAAATAGATATCATACACATGTTTTATGTGAAAATATGTTGAACAGACATGATTTCAAATAGAAAAAAAATATCATTTAGTCGTCATATGCTAGGATATGTTTTTCATTAAGCCTAACATGGCGTTTAGCTACGGTCGTTTCGCAGACCAGAGTGGTTCGCACCGGCATGGTTCCGATGGTCCCCTGCACTCAGATTTTATTATAAGTAGGTGTTATTGTTCATTTTGAATATCATAATTTAGCAAATATAAAAAGAGTTTGTTGATTTTACAATGATTGATTCCTACTTGATCTATTTTATTAAGTATCAAAATGTTTTTGTCCTTGAAGATTACTGATTCAGTTTCCTGTTTCGAAATCAATTTATTCGTATCTGAGAGGGTTATAAGGCTCCACCAGTGGCCAAGAGGTTCTGCTCTCGAAGCTGGTAGACGGGAAGTGCTGGGTTCGATCCCAATCGCGCCCGTCGGCCTAATCGTTCGGAGTTTTCGTGGTTTTCTTCGAACCTTGGTTCTCCAAGCGTTAATACGGGTTAGGTTCCCTTAGAAAGACCTCCACGGAAGGCACCCCCCCCCCTTAGGGCCCATATCCCACGTGCAGATAATTGGCCGACATAAATACAACCAACCAACCTGAGAGGGTTATAAATCCATCACCCTTCCTTAACCATCTCAGATGCATCCTTTATTAGTTGCATGGATTCTCGGTGTTTAATAAATTGAGGTTTGGCCAGTGGTTTGGTCAAACAATCTGCTATTGTCTTGTGTCGGACAATAACGAAGATCTACTATACCGTCTTCTTTCATCTCTCTTATCGCATAATAATGTACGTCAATGTGTTTTGTGCGTTTTGAGAATTTTTCCTTCTCCACCATTTTGATGCAGCTCTGGTTATCTTCGTACAGCAACACTGGTAAATTTTGTTTTAGGTCTAAATCGGCTAACAGTTTGATCAGCCAGGCAATTTCCTATCCTGCACTAGCTGCCGAAACAAATTCAGCTTTCGCTGATGAGTAGGCTATACAGTTTTGTCGTTTGGTGTACCATTGTATGGGAATATTTCCCAGCATGAATATGTTACCTGTTGTCGATTTCCCCGTTCTTGTGTCCCCCGCCCAGTCAGAGTCAGAAAAACCGATGAGTTGTGGTTCGTGATTTGTATTCAATGTGAGATTAAGGTTTTTCGTGATGTTTAGATAACTAATTATCCGTTTCACAGCGTTCCAATCTTTTAATCGTGGAGTTTCACACCTTCTGCTGAGGATGTTAACTGCGGCTGATATGTCTGGGCGTGTAGTGGATCCTATGTACAACAATGATCCTATCGCTTGTATGAATTTCGTGTTATTAGGCATTAAATTTTCGTCATCTTCTAATTTGTGAAAACCGGCATCCATCGGAGTGCTTACCGGTTTTGCGTTTTCTAAATTAAATTTACTTGCGAGTTCCTCTATTTTTAATCTTTGATTTAATTTTTACCCGCTTTGTGTTTTTCTTATTTCCATGCCTAAATAGTGAGATACATCCCCAAGATCTTTTAACTCATATTCTTGCTTTAAAGCTTTTATTATTTTTTCAATTGATTCATTTTCGCCACCTATCAAAATATCATCAACATACACTATTATGTAAGTCGTAATGTTGTTTTCTTTTCGTGTGTATAGGCATGTGTCCACGGTGCTTTGTTGAAAATTTAGTCTTTTTAAAGATTGTTCGATACTTTTATTTGTTCTGGCTGCCTGTTTGAGACCGTAGATGGATTTTTTCAGTTTACAGACTTTGTTTTCTGAGTTTTTCTCAATGTAACCCTCCGGTTGTTTCATACATACTTCGTCTACTAACTCACCGTAGAGAAAGGCTTTGTCGATATCGACGTGTCTCACGCTTAACTTCTTATATGCGGCTGCTGCCAAAAATGTTCTGACGGTTGTTTGTGACACTACTGGGGTGAAAGTCTCGTCATAGTTTTCCCCATATTTTTGACTAAACCCTTTGGCTACCAAACGTGCTTTGTACTTTTGTGTGTTTCCGTAACTGTCTAATTTCCTTTTGAATGTCCATTTGCAACCTATAACCTTTTTGTTAGGTGGAGGATCCACTAATTCCCATGTGTTGTGTTTTCTCAGCGAATTGATTTCCGCTTGTGTGGCTTTAAGCCAATTTTCCTTTTCTTTGGGATTATTTATTTCCAGTATTTCATTCCAACTAGTGGGTTCTGTCATATCATTATTTTTTATATAACAGACATATCTGTCTGGTTGTACCCCCCTGTTGGATATTTCAGATCTTCTTGGTTCATTGGTCGGCTGTTTGGACGTGGTTGGTTCTTCGGTTGTGTTGTTTATCTCTGTTTCAATGTAATTTTTGTCCTCATATGAGTTTTCTGTCTCTTTACTTTCTTTTAGGTTAATTTTGCTATTTTCTATAAATTTCACTGTTCTCCCAATTACAATTTTATTTTCTTTAGTGTATACGCGATATCCTTTTGAGTTGTTATCATATCCTACAGAAATCCCTTCCTGAGCCCTGTCGTCCAATTTTCCTCGATGTTGTTTATTCACGTATACGTAAGCTTTGCACCCGAATGTTCGCAAATAGTGTAAATTCGGTTTGCGATTAAACCATAGTTCAAATGGGGTTTTATTTGTTGATCTTGTTGGTAAGCGATTGTGTAAATGATTCGCGGTGTTAATTGCTTCTCCCCAAAATCTTTGTGGTAGATTCGCTTCTCTGAGTAGGCTCCTAGCCATGTCTAATAGCGACCTATTTTTTCTTTCCGCAATGCCATTTTGGCTCAGGCAATACGGCACGGTTAATTGATGTTTAAAGCCCCTTTTTCTTATGTAATCCTCTATCCCTCTATTTATGTACTCTCCTCCGTTGTCGGATCTTATTGCTTTCGGATATTTCCCGAACTGGTTTCGAACCATAGCTATGTAGTCGATTAGTTTATCCTGTACTTCATCTTTATGTTTTAATAAGTATATTACAGTAAATCTAGAGTAGTCGTCAATGAATGTTACAAACATTGTTTTACCACCTATTGTGGGGGTTCCTATCGCTGTGCATACGTCCGTGTGCACTAGATCGAGTACTCTACCTGTTTTGTATCTATACACTGTTCTGGGATAGGGAGCATCGCTTGTTTTTGTTTGTATGCACGTTTCGCATGCTGTTCCATGATTGCAAGTATTTAGTTTTATGCCATAGGGTAAATCGTCTTTGACCATTTCCTTTATGGAATTATAATTTCTATGCCCTAGGCGTTTGTGCCAAAGTTCCAGGCAATCTTTATTTTTGCATTCATGTGCCATGTTTACTATATTCCTATCTGTATTTTCTAATAATTCAACTTCGTATAGGTTATTTTTCATTTTTGCCTCCAAATAGATTTTCCCATTTCGGGACAGCGTGCATTGATCTTTATGAAATAATAATTTATACCTATTCTTTGTGGCTTTACTTACTGAAATTAAATTAGATTCTAGCTCAGGTACATATAACACTTCTTTCAACGTAATTTTATTTATGCCTCCATCGGATGTTTTCGTCGTGAATGTAGTTTCTCCGGTACCTAGCGAGTTTAGAGTTTTGCCGTTGGCAATTATGACCGTTGTTTTTTCGGTGTCATTTAATTTAGTAAACTTATTTTTATTGTTTAGGATATGTGAAGATGAACCAAAATCAACGATCCATGTTTGTTTTCCTGCTTTGTCTATTAGAAAGGCTGCGTCGCTGCTTTGATCTGGTTTTGTTTCCGTTCTATAATTTCTCTTGTCTACTGATTCGCGGTCAGTGTTTCCTATCTGGTTAACCGATTGTTGATAACATAACGATGATGAGTAATGTTTATTTTTGTATGTTTGTTGTTGTCTTTGTGTATTTGAGTAATTATTTCGGTTTTTCAAATGCCAACATTCTCTGTACGTGTGATTTTTCAATTTACAATATGTGCACTGTTTTTCTTTTTTAAAATTATCATTTGGAAATCTTTTCTGCGTTTTAAACGCTTTTGTTGAATTTTCACCCTGGTCTGCGTTCTGAACCCTTCTATTGTACTCATCTGTTAATTTACTTCAAATAAATTGTGGTGTAAGCTCGTCCTCATTTCGCGATTCAAGGGCAGTGATTAAAGTATTATAACTAGGGGGTAGCGAACACAGCAATAAAGCTGAAAGATGGGAGTCGCTTATTGTTTCCCCGATCGCTGAAAGTTTGTCTTTTAGTTCTAGAATATAAGTTATGTGTTTGATTAAGTTACTGTTTTCTTGGAGCTTGGCTCCATAAAGCTTTCTTAACAAAAAATAATTTACTAGACAAGTTCGCCCTTTCGTGTATCGTTTTAAGTGCGTTCCAAGTGTCCCTGGCTGTATTAAGCCTCTTTACACGGGCTATTTTTGAGTCATCTATTGACAGGTTAATTATAGCTCTAGCCTTCTTTTTTTTTTCTCCCAATCGGTTGTGATTGGCGTGGGCCTATCTTCGGTAATGACATCGAATAAATCTTCTCTGATTAATAACATCTCCGTTTTAAATTTCCACGTACTGTAGTTAATAGCGTTAAGTCTTTCAACCAGCTGGATTTCGCGTGATGCGGCCATTTTCTTAGTAATTTAGGTTTTGTTCGTGAGAGGAATTGCTGTTATTTTATTTTATATAAAACTTCTTATATATATTTAGATTTCTTCAATTCTTTAACATTTCATATATATCAACAAAAAAATGCACAATATTTATTTTATCATCAAACAACTAACGAACTATATTTTGAATAATTTTCAATTTCTTTTTAATGTGCATACATTTACGACCAGTATTTTTTTTCTACAAATAGTATTTATCTACTAAAATATCAGACTTTCTCAGTCTCCTAATCAATTTATGTTGGCAAAAGAAGCCACCTCTTGTGTAACACAGTAGTAATTGCGCGCTAATATTTAGATAAATAAATAAATATGATTCTGGCCAATTTATGAAAAAACAATTGAATATAATAATATAGGTAATTTCTTACCTTTATCTTTCTTCAACAGAATTCCTCGGTTCACAGCTTGGCAAGAATTTAAATCCAGTACGGCGTATCCTTTTGCACTGAATTCTTAAAGATTTTTTCTGCACTATAGTATTAAAATAAGAAATTGTGATTAATATATATGTTTGTTTTTTTCTTAATTAAATCCACTCCTGAGATTTGGTTTCTTTGCTCATAGAAAAATTATATCCAAACATTATCTGATAGATTTAAGTTATACTTTTACATTTTGCTGCTTTTTGCAGCAACAGTTTTAAAACATTACATGCTTTCTTATTGCAATTTACACAACAACTAAATTAATAAAAATGTTTATGAGTCATTTTTGAGTTCTTTTTGATGATGATGATGGTGACGTTGGACTCTTTCTTCATGCGTGGGATAATCTATAAACGTATTTTATTTATGAATGTTATTGTTCATTTTGAATATCATAATTTAGCAAATATAAAAAGAGTTTGTTGATTTCACAATGATTGATTCCTACTTGATCTATTTATTTAAGTATCAAAATGTTTTCGTCCTTGAAGATTATTGATTCGGTTTCCTGTTTCGAAATCAATTTATTCGTATCTGAGAGGGTTATAAATCCATCATATATTTCCAGACATTTTGCATAGGTCGTTATAATAGAACAGTCGCTATAATGGGCGGTCGTTATAACGAGCGTCGACTGTACTATGGGTTAAGGCTATGTTTTGTTGCAGAGACAAAACAGAATTTTAGTTCGGGATACTACATGATTTGTATGGAAATCTACAACAGAAGGTATACAGAATATGAGAGAAAAATTAATTTCAAAAATGAGATTTTATTTATATTTATTTATTTAAATTACGACTTTATTTATTTATTTAAATATTATATTACGACATTTTAATATTATATTATTTAAATTACGACTTATTAAAAGTTTTAAAAGAAAAAAAATCCCTGCCGGCTCGGGCCTACAGGCGGAGGTAGATTTCGAAGTTAAGTACTAAATTAACTAACAAAATTTAAATCAAGATTAGAGATAAACCCAGTTCCTCCACTAAGAATGAGCTCTAGGGAGCTAAACATTTTGTGAAAATTCTAATGTACACAAATACACACACGCATGCATATGGAATAGGTTTAAAAAATAGCTAAAGCAAATTCAGAGAACCTCAAAGTGATAAATAAGTTAATATTTCCATAGTTGGGTTTTTATCATGTTTTAATACGTTTCTTCAAACTCACATGACGTTACATATTCACCTGCTGAGGTCCATTTTATTTCCAATATGACGCAATATTTTGTTGTTGTTTTTTAATTCGTCAAACTATTTATTTCATTTTGAGTTTTCATGCAGAAATCTTGCTCTAGGAAACTTATGACGTAATTTTCAATTTGTTTTCAATTCGTCAAACTATTTATTTTATTTAATTTTTCACGTGAAATTCTCGCAAAAGAAAAGCAATTGTTGTGGTGAGAATTTTATTGCTTTTTTTTTTAATTGTTGGCAACTGCAATAACGAAAAATATTTATTTTTTTTCTGTCATTGTTGTGTAAGAGCTGATTTTATCGGAATCATGGTAAGATGGTATTCAAATTTTTGAAACCTCCCCATTTCCATTCCCTTGGTCCGATTTTACCCATTTTCAATCCCCGCCGAGATATTAGCCATCTCAAAGTTGTTGGCGAGTTTGAAGACGATCCGTGCATAATTGCGACTTTTATTGTGCGGACAAAATTTAGTACATACATACACACACACACACACACACATACATATATATATATATATATATATATAAACTTTTTACGTGGGGGTGGTTTTGGGTTCCTGGGGTCCTATAATGAAAAGTTATGAAGGAATTTTTCAAAAGTCGCACCATGGTAACGACTGCAATAGGTAGTATTTCTTACGAAATCTACCTAAAAATGGTGCTTGATCAGATATACGTCGAATGTCACCACTTCTTCTCCAGTCGCTTCTTCTTTAGTTGAAAATATCTCTATTTTATAAGTTGATACTTTAAAATATTTTATTAAAAGAAAAAAAATTCACTGAAAGATTTTGATTTATAGGCAAAATAATCAAATAAATAAACGAAATCAGATAATTTTAGTTAAAAACAATTAACACGAGAATTTTCTCTTATACATAGCATACCACAACTATAGTTGAGGTAGTTCAAAAATGAATAGCAGGATCTTTACATACAATGTCGCAAAAAAATGGGTACATATTTCTTTGAAAAAGACGTCATAAAAAATAACGAAAAGAAAGATAGTAAATAAATAATCAAAAACAGAAAACATTCTGACTTTGGCGCCTCAAAATGACAGTACCCGGTGCGTCCGCTTCCCTTGTCCCGCACTAGCTACGCTACTGATAAACTCGAACATTAATTAAAAAGCACTTATTAATCTTAACCAGTATGGTTCTTAAATAAAACCACATTTTGTTTTTAAATTCTTGCTGTGCTTTTTCTTGTAAATTTACTCAAAAAAAATAAATTAAGTATTTTTACTAGCATGGAAAATAAATTCAGAATTTTGCAAAGATTATTGTATTTTATTTACATATCCGCTTATATTCTCTGAAGCTTTACTCATAAAGCTTTCGTGGAAACATTATATTGTTTTTTTATTTTTTTGAAGGAAAAAGAAAGAGTAAAAACACAAAGAGAGAAAAAAGAGCACTAGTAATTCTTTAGCTTAAATCTATTTTTTGAGGTCACATTTTATGAGGTGCTTTCTTTCTTATCGCACAGTCAATGGTGGCCTTCCCGCCCAAAATGGCTATTCGGAATTCTTAAAAGCGTATTTTTTTTCAAGTTTTTCCTTTTTTCTTTTTCTCACTTTTTTTTCTATTCTTCAAAGCACGCAATCTGAATATATCTGTGTCATCACTTTTTGCAAGTCTATTTTAATGCTCTTTTTAATGAAATACGATCTATTTGTTTCGCCGAAAAAAAATTCTTTATTTAAAAGGTCTGTAAATGTGAAAAAGAAAACGAATTAAATACGATCTATATGTCTGATAAAATCAAATTATTTTTCTTTATTTAAAAGTTTTTGTAAATGGGAAAAGAAAAACGATATTAAATACGCTTTTAAAATTCAGAAATATATTACAATTCATCAGACATACACTTAAAAATTACATAAATACATATATAATTAAAAAATAAAAATGCAAACGTTTCGTGCTAAGTTTTAGCCCCTCATCAGTGCAATAACATTCAAATGAACAGAAAACTATATATCATGTTTACAGTTAATAATTACTGACAGTTAAAATCAAATAAAGTATAAAGAACCATATCAAACAATGCTATGTACTTAGGTGGATCTGCACATGTTTCAATATTCGGCGAAATTTGTGAACATACCTTCAAGAAAAACCCTACTTTTAACGTTAATGCACTGTCATGTTTGCGAAATCTGGGCTATGGCCTGAATACACAGCATTGCTTTGATATGGTTCTTTATACTTTATTTGATTTTAACTTTTAGTAATTATTAACAATAAAAATGATATATAGTTTTCTCGCCATTTGAATGTTATTGCACTGATGAGGGCCTAGAACGTAGCCCGAAACGTTTGCAATTTTAATTGCTTATGTATTTATGTAATTTTTACTTATATGTCTGATGAAATGTAATATATATTTCTAAATTTTAAACTTTCTATATCAGACGTTAAACAATGTTTAGTTATTTTAATAAATACGTTTTTGTTTGCTTGTTTGGACGAAGTCAAGCAACTTTAACTTGGTTAAAAATTTTCGCAAATGTGGAAACGAAAACGAGATTAAATATGTTCTATCTGTTTGGATGAAATAAAACAATCTTTATTTATTTTTTAAAACTATGCAAAAGTGAGAAGAAAAACGAAATTAAACATATATTTGTTTCGACGAAAAAAATACTTTTCTTTATTTAAAACGTCTGTAATTGTGAAAAAGAAAACAGATTAAATATGATCTATATGCTCTGATGAAATCGAACAATTTTTCTTTATTTAAAAGTTTTTGTAAATGGGAAAAGAAAAACGAGATTAAATACGTTTTTGTTTGTTTCTTTGGACGAAAGCAAGCAATTTTTACTTATTTAAAAATTTTCGCAAATGTGGAAACGAAAACGAGATTAAATATGTTCTATCTGTTTGGATTAAATAAAACAATTTTTTTTTTATGTTTTAAGACTATGCAAAAGTGAAAACTAAAACGAAATTAAATATATATTTGTTTTGACGAAAATTCTTTTTTTTTTTTTTTTTTTTTTTATTTAAAACGTCTGTATAAATATGACAAAGAAAACAGGTTAAATACGATCTATATCCTCTGATGAAATCGAACAATCTTTCTTTCTTTAAACGTTTTTGTAAATGAGAAAACAAAAGAGAGATTAAATACCTTTTTTGGTCTGTTTGTTTGGACGAAATCAAGCAATTCTTATTTATTTAAAAATTTTCGCAAATGTGGAAAGGAAAACGAGATTAAATATGTTCTATCTGTTTGGATGAAATCAAACACTTTTTATTTATTTTTTTAAATTAAGCAAAAGTGAAAACAAAAACGAAATTAAGTATATATTTGTTTCGACGAAAAAAAAATATTTCTTTATTTAAAACGTCTGTAAATGTAAAAAACATTAAATACAATTTATGCTCTGATGAAATCGAACAATCTTTCTTTATTTAAAAGTTTTTATAAATGGGAGAACAAAAACGAGATTAAATACGTTTTTGTTTTTGTTTGTTTCGACGAAATCGAGCAATTTTTACTTATTTGAAATTTTTCGCAAATGTGGAAACGAAAACGAGATTAAATATGTTCTATCTGTTTGGATGAAATTAAACACTTTTTATTTATTTTTTTAAATTAAGCAAAAGTGAAAACAAAAACGAAATTAAATATATATTTGCTTCGACGAAATCAAACAATACCGTTCTTCATTTTAAAGTCCGTGTTCTATTTGTTTCGACTGAATAAAATATTTTTTATTTATTAAAATATTTTTTCAAATGTAAAATCATCAAGAAAAAAAATTCTTGCGACACGTATGGATTATGAAGCACTTTCCAGAATACTGTAACAAGACCTTACTAATAGTTAAGGTGAAAACAATATAGAAAACGCATAACACACGTGAGCATCTAATTTCAGCAAATCCGCTGAATAGTCGATAAGACATTGGAATTCCTTTGAACATCTCTGTATATGATCTATGGATTTTTATACAAACCACATGGTTTTCTAAAATTTAATTCGGCTATATAAAGCATAACACATATGAACAATTATTTTTAGCATTAAAAAATAATTAGTAGCATTTATTGCTAATACAAAAATAACACACAGTCTCAGAAATACTTTCTTCAATTCACGGAAATTGCACTGGCAGCAGTAGTACCGGGATATTTCCGTTATTTGAGAATATCCGTTTACTTTTTCATCCGTTACAGGAGGAAAATGTACATCAATTGAAGAAAGTGGGGGATAAAATAAAAGTGGCTGACATTGGAGACGAACCAAGTACCTTACTGTTATGAGCACAGTAGCTTAACCGTTTGGCCTCAGTTGTTCGGCAGAGGAATCGTTTGAAGTAAATATATGATGTTTCCTTCAGATGGGTAATGTTTGATTAATTTCTTTAGAAAGGTAGGAAGTTTGAAGTTAATTTCGGGAAGATTTCGTCGTTAATGAGATTGTCGTTGGGGTTTTAACACATTTATATTAATATACGATAAAATATGAATTATAAATGTTTTTAAATAAATTGAAAGATATAAATATGAATATTATATTTTTATTCTAGAAGATTTTTTTTCATTTAATATTTTCATTTTAATTAATATATCTATTTTAAATGTATTCATTTAAAATATATCATAAATGCGAATATTTTTTTTATAATATTGTAAAATAAATTGTGAGTACTTTTAAATGAATGAGAAAATTAATTGTTATTTATTTTTAAACTCGAAAAAGAATTTTGCTGTTGTTTTTTTTTCTTTTTTAAGTCAAATAGAAATCTTAATTTATAGATTTTTTGGTTTTTCACTTTAAAAATAAATTCGAATTTTGATATTAATCGAGCCAATACGCATGCGTGCAGAAAATGAACAGAATTCCCCCCTCTTTTTCAGACTTTCGGGAAGAATTCACGAATAAAACATGTTTTCTAAGTGTACGGAAATTATTTGTTAAAAAATGAGGAATAAATTAGAGTATAAAAACGAGGCTTTCTGACAGTGCACTCCTTTTTAGGTGCGTTCCTAATTATATAAATACGTAGCACCTATAGTCGTCGTTCGGTCCGTCTGTCTGTCTGTCCGTCCGCATCTAACAGAGTAAAAACTACCCAACCGAATGGTCTGGAATTTTAAATATATAATTGTTGTAACATTTTGTCGAGTCATTTCAATTTTCATGAAAATCGGATGTGTAGTTTGATTACAGGGACAATTAAAAGTTTGCCATTACATTACAGCCGATTGGAAAAAAATATTGTAAGTGCATTTTAATGATGTTACAGCCTTTGGAGCAGAATGAAATTGAAATTAACTTATGAAGTGCACTATAAAATACATTCAGTACAATATGCGGTGCAAAAAATATTTAGAAAACTAGTTAGAGTACGAACGCACCTCATTTGCCATGTTTGACGTTCAATTCCAACTTGTTGAATAGGTGATGTACTATAGTAAACCTCAGAAATCAAAGAATATTTATGAGAGTAAGAGCACGGTAGGATAGGCAAACGGCTAGACAAACCGAAGTCATAAACACTTTTCAACCGTATTAGAAAGTATTAAAAACGACATTAAATATTATCTATTTTTTTATCTACTTATATTATGGACTTTTTTCCGACGAAATCAAATAATCTTTCGTTTACTTAAAAACTTTTGTTGATGTGAAGATGGAAACGAGAATGATTACGATCTATTTCTTTGGGCGAAAGGATGCAATCTTCCTTTATTTAAAAATGTTACACATAAAGGTACAAAAAAAAAAAGGAAAAGAAAAGAAAAGAAGAAATAAAAGAAAGAAAGAGAGAGAGGGAGATTAAGTAAGATCAATTTCTTTTCACGAAATCAAAGAATTTAAAGAAACTTTTACAAATATGAATGTTAAAGCAAAATTGAATACGATTTGATTCTTTTGATAAAACCAAACAGTCATTATTAAATTACATTTTTTTGGAAATATGTAAACAGAAGCAAAACTAAATACAGGGTGTCCACAAAGTCGCTTTACAATTTCAAGCTACTATTACGAACGCAAATGAACAGATACATATACGGAAAGTTGTATAGTACTAGGAGCACTGATTGTAATAATAAAAAAAATCATGGCTATACACTGTAGGAAGAGGGTATACAGTAGAGAATATACACTGTAGCTATGGAGAATATATGGCGTATATCATCGTATACCTTGCACCATATCTTGGTTAGGAGTACATTAAGTTTTTTTCCCCATCAATCAATAAACCTCCATTATGTGTATCATTGGTTGCGCGACGCACGTCAAATCGACGTTTTCCTCTGATAATTTTTTCTGTCCACGCCTTGCTTTATCCAATACTCTACGGTCTCCAAGAATTTTTTGTGCCCACGTCTATCAATGGACCTCATGCACGCGACCTGAGATCGAGGCTAAAATTCGTCTGCTGGCGGTATTTACTGTTGAACATTAGCATAGCAGTCTATGGAGTGTGAGTTATCAATGCTTGTTTGTTAAAAATGCCTCAAAAAATTCTTTGTTGTAGCCGTATTTACTTAATACATTGTAATATAAATTCAAAATGTTGGTCTGTATGCGAGAAAATTCCCTAAATTTCGGTTAAAATTTATGCACTCAACTTGGGCGAGGCGACAATTGCCGGTACAGTGGTTAGAATAACAGATCAACATACCTCCAGCCCTGGCGTCTGACGTCACGTGCATAAGGTCCAGTCTTCGTGCTTTGGCGTAAGTCCTCCGGCTGTCAGGCAATCAGAGGCCGCAGTTACATTTATAGTGGTTGCACGCGCATCCACCTGCGCTAAAATGAACTTGGAGTCACGAAAAAAAAAAAAAAACTTAAATCGCGAAACAATAATGTTCAAGTAAACATGTAGGTGATTCTTGTAAAATGAAAACTCCGGAATGTCTTTTCTTAATTTATTTAACACCACACACATACGACATATATATATCCATTATGCATTCTGGTTTCAAAATTCCGCAGACGATAATTTTCGATCTGCGACCTAGATGAGGAAAATCAAGTTCATCCCTCGTTAAATTCTCAACCCTTTCTGGCAGTTACAGCGTAAGCTAATTTTAGCTCTCCACACCCACGCATGTAGTGGTATGGGTATGCTATTTTTAGCTCTCCGCATACGACTACACCGCAGGTTTTAATTCGTATGCAACAATTTCGTAACACTACCCATCCATGAACATATGGGTGTTCATCACAAATTCAATATCAAATTAATACAAATACAAATATAATTATGGAATGTTATAAATACTTAAAGACTAAACACTTTACAATCAAACTTCAACTAAAATAAGAAAAAAAAATTAGTGCATGAATAATCAAATCAATCAGTTCACAGTTCCAGGTGGTACAACAATTGTACTGGACGTCTGAGAATAGCTTTCTCAGTTTTAACTTTACAGGCTCTCACCTTGCCGTCTCTTCCAGAAAATAATTCAATAATTTTTCCTAGACTCCAAAAATTTCTGGGTAATTTATCATCTTTGATTAGTACAACATCATTTATTTTAAAATTAGGGAAATTAGTTTTGTTCGAGCTTAAATGAGCTGATCTCAAATTTAACAAGTATTCCCCTTTCCATCTAGACCAAAATAAGCGCATTAATTTTTCACGATAGTTATAAGATCTAATTAACTCTTTCTTGGGAGAAATATTCGACTCAAGGTGAAGCCGAACTGGTGGCAGAGAAGATATTCTTCTCCCAATTAGGAAGTGAGCAGGCGTTAATGGTAGGGGTCTGGACCTTCTGGCGAGAAATAAGTTATAGGGCGAGAGTTGACCATGCCTTCAATTTCCACTAGTACAGTATTCAGTTCAATCACAGTCAGGGATGATTTGCCTAGGGTTTTTCTTAATGCAGTTTTTATAGTCCTAACCATACGTTCATAAAATCCCCCCCACCATGCTGCTCGTTCGATTATGAACTTCCACTTAATGTAATGGGAAGAAAAAAATTCTTGTACATCTGGATGAGTTATAATGAACCAAAGTTTCTTTAAGTCTTTTTCGGCTCGTTTGAATGTCTGAGCATTATCTGTATATATAACAGCTGGTATTCCTCGTCGTGAGATGAATCTACGGAGAATCTACATGAGTAGCAATGTGCAGGTGCCAAACAGCAGGATATAACGTTAAGTAATCGGCAAAACATAGTATACACAAACTAGCAGTAGGCACTGCAGATAGAATGACGATCGAGGCAATGATGTCAGGTTTATTGCCGCTTCGCGGCAATTAGGCGGTCTTTCGCCTCGATGCCAGGTACTAAACCCGTTAAGCTGGGGCATCCCGGCAGGTAGGGGCCTGGTCATCGGTTAGAAAGAAAGAAAGAATCTACGGAATCCTAGTAGAAAAGTTGAAGTTGACAAGTTGTCTACAAGTTCAAGATGCACATTTCTAGTCACAGCACATGTAATCAGCAAAATGTATTGTTTATTGTCACTATTTCTCACGAATAATGGTCCTGCAAAATCACATCCTATTACCTCAAACGGATTTCCTTGTTCTACACGATCAGCTGGCAATGGAGCTACCGTTTGGTCTCCTGGAGTTGAAGAAAACCTCTTGCATATAATGCAATTTTTTAACACACTTCTCACGGTTTGTCTGGCCCTTATAAGCCAGAATCTTTCACGAATTTGCACTAGTGTATGGGCAACCGCAGAGTGAAAAACTTTATAATGAGCATCCCAAATTATTAGTTCTGCAAATTTAGTTTTTGGTTGAAGAATTATTGGATGTTTTTCATCCACCAATAAATTAGTCTTACCGAGTCGTCCAGAGACTCGCAAAACTCCTTCTGAATCGAGGTAAGGGTTCAAGGAAAGTAATTTTGATTCTTTAGGAAGTGGGTTTGAATTTTTCAGGCATAAGATTTCTTTCGAGAAAATCTCATTTTGACAATTTTTTATCCAAAAAATTTCTGCTTCTCGGATTTCCTCTGACGCAAGATTACAATTTCTCTCGCGTTTTTTCTTTAGCATTTTTACAAAAACCATTACATAAGCAGTTATACACAATAATTTTTTCAAGCTACTGTATCTGTTTATTTCAATTAAATTCTCCTTAATGATTATTGCATTAACAATAATTTTACTTCTAGCTTCAATTTCAATTTCAGGGTTGACTGATTTTAACTTATCATACTTAGGCCAAAAATTTTCGGTTTTACTAAGCCATTCAGGGCCATACCACCACTGATTAGAGTTTATTAACTCTTTCGCTGACAGCGCCCTAGTGAGCATATCTGCAGGATTATCCCTGCTAATTACATGCCTCCAAGAACTAGGATCGTTCATTCCCTGAATTTCTGTAACCCTGTTGGCTACAAATGGCTTCCTTCTGGATGCCGCTCCATGAATCCAATGTAATACAATTTTTGAGTCTGTCCACAGTACTACTTTGTCTAGATTAGTGAAAATACCTTTAAGGTGATTAGCTATCCTAACAGCTATTAGAGCACCTAAAAGTTCGAGTCTTGGCAGCGTTATTTTCTTCAATGGGGCCACTCTAGCCTTAGCCATAACAAAGCAAGTCTTAAAGAGCCCTTCGGTTGTTTTAAACCTGAAGTAGGCTACCGCTCCATAGTATTTTAAGGAAGCGTCAGAAAAAATGTGAAGTCTTGCACTGTCCTGCACTTCACCCGAGTGATAATAATACCTAGGTATTTTTAATTGTTCTAACAGTTCTATTTCCTGATACCATGTTCTGTATTTAATTTTAAATTCTTCATTAAATTCGTCATCCCAGTCCAACCCACTCTGCTATACGGCTTGTAAGAAGATTTTAACCCTTTTCAAAAAAGGTGACATAAATCCAATAGGATCAAATATTTTGGCGGGAGTCTGGAGAACATGCCTTTTGGTGAATTCCAAGCTGTCATCTATTGACGCTAAAGATGTCAAATCTATAGCCAGAACATCCCCTTCAATATTCCAGTTTAGACCCAATACTTTAGATTCTGCACAATTTTCATTAACTTCTATAACCGGATTACCATTCCACGATTCCTTTAATTCTCATGAATTAGTAACGAACTTTCGCAATTGCATATTAGCATCTTTAAATATAGAAACTGCGGTTGTTGTTAGTTTCATGGCTTTCGCAACCGTGGAGGCTCCATAAATTAGGTAATCCATGTATAAATATTTATTAATCATTTCATAAGCGGTGAGTTCCTTTTCCTTATAATTACCAATATGTTTTTTGATTGTAGAGGTTAAAACATATGGGGAGCTAGTCACGCCGAAACAGTAACGGTTAAAATGGTATAAAACGCTGCGTTGATCTATGTCGCAGTCATCAAAATACAAAAAAACATAAATAATTTCTATCACTTTCCGATACCTGTATTTGTAGAAAGGATCTAGCAATATCCCCCGTGAAAGCAATTTTAAACTGTCTAAAATTTAATATCACATCTATGAGATTAGGATTTAAATTTTCCCCTGCAAAAAGACATTGATTTAGACTTTTTTCCCATTTTTTCTGCTGCTCGCGTCAAAAACTATCCTGGTTTTTGTGGTAGAAGAACTTGGTCTTGACACTGATTGATGGGGCATTACATAATCGATAGAGCAATTATCACTACACTTTTCAATAATTCCCTCACTCAATTGCTGTTTCATAATTTCATTATATTTCAAAAACAAAGATTTATCACTCTTTAATCTTTTCTCCAAACCAGCGAAACGCCTTTTTGCAACCTCGTAATTATTAAACAAATTTTGTTTATCTAATTCATTACACCATAACAAAGGGGTCATAAATCTATCATTCTTAACACGTTCACGCCGGCACGGTGGGTCACACTCGACTGTCTCAGAGCTGCCAAATCTCCGGCTTTTTGGATACCAGTATTTTAATACAGAAAATGTTGTTTTATTTAATTAGAACAATTGGGTGATTTAAAGGAAAAACATTTTCTCTAAAATAACAGTGGTGTGTAAACGCCGGAGACTTGACAACTTTGAGACAGTCGAGTGTGACCCACCGCGCCGGCGTGAACGTGTTAAAGATGATTTCTTTCTGGAATTGATTAATGACCTCATAAGTCTCCTCGTTCTTTTGATCATTAGAGTCGATTAAAAATGACTCGATCTGCCATAACTTCCTAAGATCATTTTCTGTAGGTAAACAAATTACATTTAAACAGGAAATTGAGTGTGAACTATTACTGTCAACTCGACTGACTAGGGTTTTACTAAATATTGTTGGCTGCATAAATAAATGATGATTAATTTTTTCGACAGATCTTCTTATAGTTTCGAATAAATAGTCTGCTCTGAGCAATATCTGAACAGATTTCGAATGAATAAATGAGTCAGCCAATTCATGTTTATTTAAACTCAGTTTATCTAATAACAGATAATCAACAGAAGTCATTATCTTAGTACCGCTAATAATTTCAGAAACTAGCGCCTTTACAGTTAATTTTTCATAAGGATAATGACAACTAATAATAGTTAAACTTACCACATTAAACTCCTTTTCTATGGTGTCACGATTCGCAAACGTATACACCAAAAGCGTTTCCTTAGCTACGGGTTTTAATTTCAACGCTGAGGCTAAACTTTTTGTAATGAATGTTCTAGAAGATACAGAATCATATAAAATTATCGTGTTTAATTTTTTCTCTGTTCCCTGCACTTGTACACAGGCAGTTTGCAACAATGTTGCACACTTTTCGGGTGAATTATCTGTTTTTATTACATATGAAAACACGGCTTGACTTTCATCATTTTTACAAGTTCCGGCTTTCACTGAGCCTTCATCGGGACGCGCTTTTGCCGATTTTTTAGTAGGACAAAATAAATAATTATGCTCATAGCTTTTACATATTTCACAAGGCGGTATTTTTACCTTACACAAAGATATTAAGTGCGATTTCAAGAAACATCGGTAACATCTCCCATCTTTTTTCAACTTATATCTTTTCTGTTCATCGGTAATTTCATTACACTTTAAGCTTGAATGGTTCGAGTTACAAAAAATGCAAACATTTTTCACAACACTGTTAAGCGCGACTGAAGTGGGAACATTAGGTTTTAGCCTAGGAGCCCTTTTTTCCCATCGTGTTACCTCCTAATTTTTTAAGGAAATCCCTGATACTGCATTAGTTGCTTCGCGCGACTCTATTTCAAACTTTATAAAATTCATTAATTAATTCACGTCACCAGCTTTTTTAGCATTCTTTTTCCTCTGAAATTCAACTACTAACGTATGAGGTAACTGTTTTAAGATAATTAGTATTAATAGATACCCAAAATTATCTGAAGCCACCCCAATGGCCTTCAAGTTTCGAATGCTCACCTCGCATTCGTCATATAAATCCCGTAACAATTTTATGCTCGCGGTGGATTTTACCGGTTCTAACTCTAACAACTTGTTTATGAATCCGCTTATCAAAATTTCTGGTTTACCGTATCGATTCTGCGGTAAGTCTAAAGAGTGCTGATAATAAGTTTCGTTTAGGGTCAAACCGGAAATTGATCTAAGCGCTTCACCTGACAAAAATGATTTTAAGTAATTAAATTTGTCAATTTTTGTTAAATCCTCGTTCGAATCGATTGTACTCTTAAAACTATTCATGAATTCTAAAAAGGTATGTGGATCCCCTTTAAAGACTGGTATAGTTATTTTTGGCAAATTTATTGTTGCACGTCTAGCACTAACATAAGGAATTGTACTCGCATTAAATACAGAACTAGTATCAGGTTGATCAGAATTAGTTTTAAATTTCTTCAAATTCAATTTAATTTTAAATTTGGCTTCATTTATGACATCATCGTAATCGATGCTCGTTTGTATATCACTTTCGAAAACTGTTCCATCATCTATTAACTCTTGAATCTGGTTATTTACTAATTTTAATTCAGATTGCTTATCATTAATATTAGTGAAATATTCTGTAAGTTGATCGAAGTTACTTTTATTTTCAAAATCAATACTTTCTATAAAAGTTTTGTTATTGAGATCTTCATGACCTTTCTTTTACCTTTTGACTTATCTAAATCCATTATTTACAATTATTTTCATGCATAGAACAAAAATTGGTTACTGTACCTTTTTTATATCCGCGACGAGGACGAGAAGACGGATAAACTGTGGACGGATAATCCAAAGGCGGAGATAATCATTTAATCCTATGGAGCACTCCCTGATTCAAATGAAACACTTATATAATCTTGATATCTACTTTAATCTAAAGTTCCCGTTGTTCGGCACCACTAAATTGAACTTGGAGTCACGAAATAAAAAAAACTTAAATCGCGAAACAATAATGTTCAAGTAAACATGTAGGTGATTCTTGTAAAATGAAAATTCCGGAATGTCTTTTCTTAATTTATTTAACACAGCACACATACGACATATATATATCCATTATGTATTCTGGTTTCAAAATTCCGCAGACGATAATTTTCGATCTGCGACCTAGATGAGGAAAATCAAGTTCATCCCTCGTTCAATTCTCAACTCTTTCTGGCAGTTACAGCGTAAGCTAATTTTAGCTCTCCACACCCACGCATGTAGTGGTATGGCTATGCTATTTTTAGCTCTCCGCATACGACTACACCGGAGGTGTTAATTCGTATGCAACAATTTCGTAATATGCGCTTAACCTTACGTCAGCTTGTAAGCTGTCGTAAAACAGGGCCGTAACCAGCGAGTCCAGTCAGAGGGGGCTCTGAATTGTTTTGGTGGGGCTAACATCTTTTAACAATCCATATCTTAAGCAAACTAAATATAGTAAAACTGATAAAATGGATCTGTCTATAAAGGAACCCGTCTAAAGCGTAATCTCTCTATAACGGAACTTTCTATAATGAAATTCTTAAACGGAAAACACTTCATGGTAATAGGAAAATGAATATAAAACAATTAGGGGCGGTGTACCTCTTAAGAAAACCTACCTAAAATAGAACTTTTCTCCATTCCGTGTAATTTAGTCTTAGGTCTTATTGTATTTAATGGGAAAAAAAATAGATAGCATACGACATCTCATAAAAAAATGACTTTATTTAAATTTTAATAAGGAAAACTAATGGATTGTACACGGTATTCTGTTCCCATTGCAATTTTGCATTATTAAGCATATTGCTTCTTTTGTCCCTTGGTGTCTTCGGAAAAAGGAACCCCCCCCCCCCCCTCTCCGCTCGCGTTTGTTCGTACAGTGTATGCATATATACACGCAATAATTTCTATGTGTACTTCTATCTATAACTTTGTACCAACTTTGTGGAAAATAAAATTTTAAAAAAGTTAAAAAAATAACTTCTAAACAGGCCATTTGTAATATGCTAAAATGTGCACCACTACAATTGCCAGTCCTAAGCCTGGAAAAAGTGTGAAGGGAAGTTATCTGAAAAACACTGCCATAGCCGTTTTTTAAAGTTGTCCAATTATCCGGATTTTTCATTAACCGGATCGGCCCCGATTGGTCCGGATACTCAGCGCTATACTCTATTGAACATTGATTATATATATGCATATTGGAACTGCTGATTAATCAAATCAGTCTTTCTATTGAATAAATTAGTGTAATTTATCATGCTAGCATTCTGACAGAAAAGTACATCTTTATTTACAAAAACACCGATTCATACAACAAACATAGAAATCTTCAAGCGCCCAGCATGACAGTTTTTTTAAAGATGCATTTTGAAAAAATTGAGAAAAAGGAATCTGTTGGTATAGAGGTCTGCACGGGAATTTCCAGGCGCGGGCCCGGTCCGAACGAAAGCTATCTTGACCCGGCCCGTTCATATTTTCACAGTTCACGGCCGTACAAAAATCAGTGAAAACAGACCCGGCCAGTGGAAAAATTAATTAAATCAGGCCCGACTCAATTTCTACAAAAAATTCAGATTTTTCTTAACATACAATTAAGATTCTTTTAAAGAATACTGCATAGATATTTATGGGATAATTTTACGGCCTATTTTAAATTTACGATGTGTTCGCAAGACAGAAAATACACAATAGCAACACTAATGATTTACTTAGAGTCTTACACGTTTCGACATTCAAATAAGGATTCATTAAAAAATTCATATTGTTTAGAATAAAAGAAAAACAGGAAGGTTAAAAACATGATGATAACTTTTGAGGCTATATTGTAAAAAGTAGATTTGCGAAAATATTTCTGTTATTCCTTAAGGCTTTTCTCAAATCCAAAGAAGCTACTTTCTGACACATTTCTGAATTCATTTCTTTTCGAAAACGTCAATATACTTTTGAGAAAATACTGTCCAAGTTAGCGTTTTGAATTGAATTTCCGGAAACAATAGCACGGAAAAGGATAAAAACCTGCAGTCACGTGACAAGAATCTCTTATATCTCTATAAGTAATTTATTTATTAAAAATGGGAAACGCTATTCAATTCCAAATCCCTTCAATAGACAGGCTTGTCAATTGTATGCCTTTACAGTTAAAAATGTGTCAGAAAGTTTTTCATTTTTGAGCAGTGAATTTGAGAACCACCTTCAAGTATATTTCCAAAAATTCCGTTAACAGAAGTTCATTATCGCTATTAATATTTTTACAAAACACATTGCCTGCCCTAAACACCCTGAGAACAATTAAGTCCATTTCTGGCTATGTTGAAAAAAAATGCAAGCCTGATCTCGGTCCGGCACGAGCAGGGCCTGTTTACGGAATAGGCCCGTGAAGCCCGTGCTTACCCACTGAAATACAAAAGGGCCCCCAATTTTACTTTTCAAAACTAATTTTTAGAAAAAAGAAACTCAATCACTGTAAAAAATCCTTTTTTTCTTATGAAACTTTTTTTTTCTTACTATATGGCAATTTGTAAATCACAAAAAATATTTTGAAGTTCACATATTCTCAACTATAGTTCCATATTTGTCATTTACAAAATAAATTGGTTATTTACAATTAAACATATAATAAAATACTCTTATATAGGTAGTTTCAGTTTAATATTAAATATTTACTCTAAACTTTGATGGTAAAATTTCAAATTATTTAAGCATACGAAAATGAGATTTAGTAAATAAAAAAGCAATTTGTAGAGTAATAAGGGGCCCCCTGTGTGACGTCAGGCTTCCCCTATTCCTAAGTGTTAAGCGGGCCCTGGGCACGAGTCTGCTGAAAGAATTTATCCCGGGCTCAAACGCCATGTAACTGTGCGATGCTGATCTCTATGCTGGAAAATGTTATATTTCGATATTGATGCTGGCAAACTAGTATCGGCTCGTAACGCACATTTATACTTATTCTCGTGAAACTCATATTCATTGAAAATTATTATATTTTCTCGTCTGCGTTTAAATGTTTATATAGGGCCGACAGACCCGCTTAATTTCTTTTCTTGACCCAGTTCAGCCCGGCAGGCACGTTCAAATTTTGCTGGCCCGGCCCGTTTGAAACTTCGCCTTCATTTCGCCGTCCTGGCCTAGTACGGGCTTCTAGCCAAGCCCGGGCACGTGCAGATCTCTACTGTAGGATGCAGTTCTTTTCACATATTTTTTCTGTAAATTGAAGATATTACATAGATTTAAATATCATATTCTGTTCAATTTTTTAATATATAGAAAAAAGAACGAAAATTTGAGATTTTGCAAATGTTTTTGCGTTATGCATAGATGCCAACAACACTTATCCGGAGTCTATTACAAGACGAAAATATTTTCAACAGGAAATTTCATTTAATCAAAAATTTCAAATTTAAATCTAAAATGTACCTTATCGAAAAAAGACACGATTCCTTATATATTTTTTCCAGTTTAAAACATGCTTGTTTTGGATCAGACTCCGGAATAATTAAGAGATGTTGGCATCTATGGTTATGTGTCCTATATTTATTAATTTGAATAATTCACAAACTTACTATTATCATTTAAAAAATATTTTAATATTTTAATTCCATACGTTTAATATTTTTAATTAATAGCTATTTGTAATTTATTTAATTTTATTAATATTTTGGTTTCTGCTGAATTATTAGATCATTTTAAAATCACGGTTGTTTGTATACGATTTAATTTAGTGATGATATTGTTTCTCTTTAAAACGAGCGTTACCTAACCTTATTTTATTAATAATATGATTTATAAAATTAACCATTTAACAATTCGCAATAATAATTAAATTTAAAATTCTGCATATGATTATATCATTTTAAATATGAATCAATTATTACAAATATATATATTAATTACATATTTTTAAAACATACCTGGACTTAATAATAAAAAAAGGGATTGTAATTTTAATATTATATTCAATACTTTTTTTTTTTCAAAGAAAACAACTTAGATTTAATTCATTTAAATAGAGATAACATAGATTTTTTTTTGCATACTTTTTACATGTGTTTCATGAAATTTGTTCAATCTCATAAAAAAAAAAAAAAAAAAAAAGCACAAGGGCATGAACGCCCTTTTCTAACAGTTTTCATTAAATTTAGGCGACTATTTATTATTATACGTTTCCCCCATTTCTAAAGATCTTTAAAAATATTCTTCGTTCACTCAATAACGAAAATTTTCCTGATGCAGTTAAGAAGTAATTTTCTTTCCCTTTGCCTAAAATTTTCAGCGTCTCACATTCATGCGCCTAAGAATTGAATAGCATTTCCCATTTTGTTATAAATGCCATGATTATAAATAACATGATTTATAGTCATTTGCTACTCGATAACTAGCATTTCGTAGTTAAATGCCAAGAAAATCAGCCTACAAAGTCAAATTTGCCGTCATTTTTTGACAGATTTTTTTTAATTTTCTGTATAGTTTGAATACTTGCAAATATCTTTATAAATAAAAGAAATTCGCGAATATGTCAGAAAGTAGCTGGTTTAGATTGGAAAACAGCCTTATAAAACACAGAACATAATTTAATTCTTTGAGCTTTAATAATCATATCTGCAAATTTTATGCCTTTATCATTAAAATTATTTCGAAAATGTGTCAGAAAGTAGCGCATTTATGCTTGAAAATAGATTTAAATAAAACATACGCCAAAATAGTTGAAGATATTTTTGTCATAATCTTATAATAAACTTAACCTTAATCATGCTTTTTCACATAATGTTTTTTATTGTTATATGACAAATAGAAAAGAAAAATGTTTAGAAAATTCATGGAACACAAGAAAAAAAGATTAGACGAAAGTTCAAAAAGCAAACAAAAAAATGTCCTACCCCTGCTTTCCTAGTGCCTACACCCATAGCATAAAACAATTTTTGTCTTTCAAGCAATCATTTTTCTTATTCCATTTGTATAAAATGACATCTTGTTATCTTTCTAATTTCCTTCAACAAACATTCTATAGTTAGTTTCCAAGTGATATTTCATCATTAACTAAATCTGCTGTCAAATACATAATGTCAACAGGCAACATTTAGAAACACGTCTTTTTTGTGACTACGTTTTAGTGAAGACGTTTAACCATTTCTTAACTAATTATCAATTAACTTGAGCAGCATATGTCTATTTCCATTCATCCCGTATACGATCATTGCTTGTCAAGATGTACGAAAACATGTGGTGGCTATAGTTAGTGCATCTGGACTTAATTTTTTCGGGAGAAAGAAATGTTCCTACTTAGAACGCGTTTCGAGAATTGTATCGCAAGCAATATAATATAAAACAACTAATCTAATAGGTTTCTAAACTCAAAATGTTTGGCATATTCCATTGCATTCAAGCAGTTAAAAGATCTAAATGTTTTTCTTGCTAGTTTTTTTTTTTTTTTTTTTTTTTTTTTTAAGAAAGTTAAAACATACATTTTGTTGAAAAAAATAAAAATTAGGGAAATCGTTAGAGGGGGGCTCTAGAGGAAGCTAGGGGGGGCTCAGCCCCCATCGCCCCCATCTGGTTACGGGCCTGTCGTAAAATCGCGAGGCACTGCAATACTGTTTTGGCTTTGTTTATACGTAAGTTTGCATAAGGTCCATTCGTGAATGTAGGGCTCCTTTAACACAGGCTTTCCAACATTTGACTTTCCATAAGACCTTTAGCGTTAGCGCGAAATCCTGCAATTTCATTGGCCATCGGTTCACCGATAGCCAATGAAATTGAACCGAACTTCTTTCCCTGAAAGGACAAGTATAAAGTAAAATATTGTGTAAAGCCGCACATAGTATTTTGGTGAAAGTATTGTATATCTAGCCCAGTGGTTAAGACTTGGGCCGGTTAAGGCTTTGCATTTGTAATTCTAAAATTGCGCGTTCTGTCCTCGCTGGCGCTTTCACTTTTTTAGAGTTTTGTTTTGATTTTTATCAAGTCAGTTAGTAAAAATCAGTCGATCTTTATTACCAGCTCCTTTGTAATTTTTTTTTGTCAATTAGATTTTTAAAATAAATTAAAATAATTAAATTATTGCAGGAGCCTTACGTGAATGGAACAAGATATTTACGGATTTCCATTTAGCATTGGATAAAACAAGAAGCGGAATGAAAACAGTATCAGGAGAAAACGTCAAAGATTATCAAAAAGCAGAAAAGCCAACGTTTAAAAATGCACAAATAATACATGAAAAGCAGCAAACAACGGTTTCGAATCTACTAGCGAGATTTTTCTTCAGTGCAAGATAGGGAAAAAGGAACAGCGTGCTAGAAAGAGCAAGGCTGAGCAAAATGATGGACAGAGACGCGCTGACTTATATACCCTATGCGGGTAGCGAAGGCGTCAAAAACAACCAATGAGAGAGGAGCAGTGGAAACGACTGGGTGGACAAGTAGCGACATCTACCGGAGAAGAAGAGAAAAAGAAACAAAAAAAGGGTAAATTAAATTAATGCTTTCCAAATACGTGGAAAATCAGGAGTACTAGATAAGTCATTGACTAAAGAGTGAGGATTTTTAATGATGTGGTAAGCTTCCCAAAAATTAAGATCAAGGTTAGAAGAACATTTTTGGATAATGATGGCTGAGGAAAAATCGAACCTATGTTGAGAAGACCAAGAATGTTGAACAATAGAAGAACGTTTGAACTCCTGATTTTTAACATAACCTTCATGCTCTTTTAAACGAAATCTAAGAGCATGTTTAGTCTGGTCAATATAAGAAAGGCAACACTGGCAAGAGATTTGGTAAATGCCCCAGTTTGCTGTTCCTTTTTTTCTATCTTGCACTGAAGAAGAATCTCGCTAGTAGATTCGAAACAGCTGTTTGCTGTTTTTCATGTATTATTTGTGCATTTTTAAACGTTGGCTTTTCTGCTTTTTAATATTGTTGCACAAAGGCTTTATTTGCTATTTTTATGTCAAAGATTATCGCCTTGGATTGCAACCAATGATACACATAATAGAGGTTTATTAAATGACTAGCTAACTTGCCCGAGTGTATCAAAAAACAGCACGAATTACGAAAAAGCTCTAAAAATCACAATAAGATATCGCGAAAAAATTTTAAATCGCTGCACAAATTTCGAAAAGAGAAAAAAATTTATATATTGTGTCCGAAGATTGAAAGTTGATTCCTTTCACTAATGTGGAAAAATGGTAGGAAATCTCTAAAATACACTAAAAAACACATAGAAAATTCCCGAAAAATTCGAAAATTGCTATAAGAAAACCGAATAAACTTTATTGAAATGAGGGCGGGAATTACTTTAGTATTATAGGTCAAAAATGGAATGTCAAAAAATTGCAGCAGATCGCAAAGAAACGTAAAAATCGAATTAAAAATCACAAAAAGTTCAAAAATCACGAAAGTCAAAATTTACTATAATTGGATAAGAATTTCAAATCTAATTCCTTTGACCTGCGGGCTCTCTTAAAATTTATGCTTGGGAAAGAATGCTAGGCATTGTATCATGTTACTTTTATTCATAATTTAATTTACTTGGATTCCCTTAAATATAATTAATATAATCCCTTAAGGTAATATTAGTTTTTGTTGCATTAAAATATCTCAATTTATTGATTTTCTGTAAGGAAGTAATCCCTAGTGGTTTACAATGGAAGTCTATGGGAATTTGGCGAAATATTAGAGATATCGCCAAGTTGGCGTTACTCTTGGCGACTAATTTTGGCCACCAAATTTGGTGATATATCGCCAAGTTGGCGAAAAACCTGGCTGCATTTGGCGACAGAACTGTGTCCCCCTACGGTAACCCCCTTATAGGTATGGAGATGCATTAAATGCTGTTCAATAACCGCATAAAAAATTCGCTAAAAATTCAAAAATCGCTGTACGAATTACGAATAAACTTTTTTGAAAAGAGAACAAAACTTACTATATTGGGTTAAAAGAAAGAAACCCTATTATTTTCAATAATGTTGAAAAATCGCCTCGAAACTTAAAAAAGCGCTAAAAATCACATAAAAAAATAAATCAAAAAATCGAAATTCGGGCTTCGAGGTGCAAAACTTCATATATAGACGTACCTTTTCCCCAAATTTTGTAGCTCTACGTACACCGGTCTCTTCAGAACACCGTCGACACACTCACACACAAACTTCTTTCCTTGTTATTATAGATTAACGAACTTGCCCGGCGTTGCCCGGGTACGTCAAAAAACAGCAGGAATTGCGAAAAAGCTCTAAAAATCACAATAAGATATTGCGCAAAATTTTTAAATTGCTGCACAAATTTCGAAAAGAGAAAAACTTGCTTTATATATTGTGTTCGAAGATTGCAAATTGATTCCTTTCACTAATGTGGAAAAATGGTAGCAAATCGCTACAATACACTAAAAAACACATAGAAAATTCCCGAAAAATTCGAAAATTGCTATACGAAAGCCGAATAAACTTTATTGAAATGAGGGCTGAATGTACTTTAGGTCAAAAATGGAATGTCAAAAAATTACAGCAGATCGCGAAAAAACGTAAAAATCGCATTAAAAATCACAAAAAGAAAGAAACCGTATTCTTTTCACTAATGTGAAAAAATCACTTCGAAATTTAAAAAAGCGCTAAAAATCGCATAAAAATTTTAATTAAAAAAATTCTAATTAAAAAAATTCTAATTAAAAAATCGAAAATCGAGCTTTGAGGTGCAAAACTTCATATATAGATGTACCTTTTACCCAAATTTTGTAGCTCTACGTACAGCGGTCTCTTCAGAACACCGTCCACACACTCACACACAAACTTCTTTCCTTATTATTACAGATGAAGAAAAAAAAAAACTTCAATATATACTCCTAATAATGTACTCTTTTCCATACATGTACCTATGTACCTGCTTATTTATGTTTCTAATAAAAGCTTCAAATTGTAAAGACAGTACTAATTGATAAGAGACTTTTAGACACCTTATATTTCTTTTGACAAATTCAACAAATCTTATTTCTCATTCTGCTGCACTGATAGTTTAAAAGTCTGCATGGAAAACTAGCACTTTACTAATACTCGGAGCTGGTTATTAAAGCATTTAAGGAGTCTCATGACTCGTAAAGCTTTAAAATTTTCGAAATTTTAATTTTTTTAGATGCTCCTATCCTTTCAGAACTCTTTGATATAATTATTTTCTTGAAATTCCTCTTAGAACAGTAGTTATGACTTTTAGAATTATACCCGCTCAATAGCTGAAGCGGCGTTTCCGAAACTTTGAAGTCATTTTTCTCCAAGGGATGTTTTTGGGCATAACGCGCACGATATCTTAAAAACTTCTGAATATTTTTTCATGAAATTTTCAAAACGTATGTTTCATATTAAAAAGCAGAAAAACCAACGTTTAAAATGCACAAATAATATAGACAGCGTGCTAGTAAAAGTACAAATAAACAGCGTGCTAGAAAAAGCAAGGCTGAGCAAAATGGTAGACAAAGACGCGCTGGCTTATATAGCCTATGCGGGTAGCGAAGGCGCCAAAACAACCAATGAGAGAGAAGCAGTGGAAACGACTTGGTGGACAAGTAGCGACATCTACCGGAGAAGGAGAGAAAAAGAAACCAAAAAAGGGGGAATTAAATTAATGCTTTCCAAATACTTGGAAAATCAGGAGTACTAGATAAGTCATTGACTAAAGAAGGAGAATTTTTAATGATATGGTAAGCTTCCCAAAAATCAAGATCAAGGTTAGAAGAACATTTTTGGATAATGATGGCTGAGGAAAAATCGAACCTATGTTGAGAAGACCAAGAATGTTGAGCAATAGAAGAACGTTTGAGCTCCTGATTTTTAACATAACCTTCATGCTCTTTTAAACGAAGTCTGAGAGCACGTTTAGTCTGGCCAATATAAGAAAGGCCACACTGGCAAGAGATTTGGTAAATGCCCCAATTATCTAGGCGATCAACGGGGTGTTTGAGATTTGAAAAAGTGATTTTATTAACAGGAGAAAAAATAACTTTAAAATCAAACCTTCTTAGGATTTTAGCAACTTGCTGACTGATTTTAGGAAAAAATGGTAACACAACTGAAGTATTAGAGTTGGAATTAGAATGCTTTTCAGAATAGAGGAATTTTGTCAATTTCTTGCAAATAGAGTCAATAACAATAGAGGAATAACCACGATCAACAGCAATTGCTTTGAGGTAATTAAGCAGCACTAAGTAACTGAGGAGTGGAACAAATATTGGTAGCCCGAAAAACAAAAGTATTGAAAGCAGCGAATTTCTGGTTAGGGGGATGAGAAGAATACCTGTGAGGTGGGAGACTGACAGCAAAAGGTTTACGAAAGAGGGTAGTCTGAAAGCCATTTTCACAACGAATAACAAGGACATCCAGGAAAGAAAGACAGTATTGGTCTCAATTTCAGAGGTAAATTGAATGCAGGGATCAATAGAATTCATAATAGAGAGAAAATGATTCATATCTGAATTCATTTCAACCAGGACATAAACATCATCAACATAACGAACATAGAATGGAAATTTTAAAATTTCAAAAAGTTGGAATTAGAATTTCTAATTCCAACTCTAATACTTCAGTTGTGTTACCATTTTTTCCTAAAATCAGTCAGCAAGTTGCTAAAATCCTAAGAAGGTTTGATTTTAAAGTTATTTTTTCTCCTGTTAATAAAATCTCTTTTTCAAATCTCAAACACCCCGTTGATCGCCTCTAGATAATTGGGGCATTTACCAAATCTCTTGCCAGTGTGGCCTTTCTTATATTGGCCAGACTAAACGTGCTCTTACAAGGAGAGAGTCCAACCTTGTTAACCACAGATTTTGATTATTTTAATATATGTTGTAGGGTAGAGACCCCTTAGTGTCAGGTTCAACGGATTTTATCCAACGCTCCTTAGTTCTTGAGAAACCGGGGGGGGGGGGTCTAATATTAGAATACAACTTAAATACTTACTTTACGACCAAAGTGCTGGGTTAGTCGTAGTTCTGTTGGTATGGCGTTTGCCGGCTGATCCGTGGGCCCGGGTTCGATACCTGAATACGCTACATTTGTTTTTCTCATTTTTTGTTTTATAAATATACTTGTAAGTATAACTTAATAATCTCATTGTCATTAAAAATTTTTAATACTGTATATCAATTATAATTTTAACCTATTTAATTTTTTACTTTTAACTAAATAGTTGTAATAAAACATCATAAAACTGTTAATTTTTTAAAAATCACTTTTAAAATGTATTTCACATATTCTTTATCGATGCAATGATATTGAGCAATTGTGTCAATTCGTGATTTTAAAGAAACATCATTTACGCATTGCTTTAACAAAGGAAGTCAATGCGATAATACTATTATTCTGTTCTTAAAGTAACAAGCATAATCATATTAAAAAGTAGTAAATCTGCAGATCAGGAGCCTCAACGTCATCATTGTAAGTCATTGTTTTTTAACACTCATTGCGTAATATTCATCTTCCTACAATTCGCATTTAAAGTTTTCAAATTACATAAATATTTATAAGAATACAAAATACTTCGTAAAGTTTCAGAAATTAAATGTGTTAAACAAGTGGTTATACACTGATGCTCTGAAACTCTGATGAGCTGCTTATTCTGGTAACTTTTTAAATCAAAAATTGAATTTCTTCAGGGAGGCTCTGCCCCCCTGAACCCCCCGTAGTCTATTTAAATTTACATTCGTAATTTTTTATTGATTGTGCGGACGGTTATAGTATATCATAGATTTTTTTACGCTGTGATTTATAGGGATAAGCATAAGTTTTTTTTTTTTTTTATAAATTAATAAATTTAAAATTTAAAATAAAATCCTCATGTTAACCGTACGCAAACAATAAATCTTGAAGTGACGCCAAAAATGTAACCTTAAAATCCGCTACATTCGACCCAAACACAACGGCGTGCTTAAAAAAAGAAAGAAAGAAAAGAAAAATATTTTTAGTAATACAGGTTTTAATTCATAATACGATGAAATGCTACTTTAGAATGCTTAAATATAAGCAGATCATTTTCATTTTACAGAAAAAATGCACGGATGAAGACAAAGAATTCGGTCCCTGTTCCACGTACTTGTTTTGTTTGGGCCGAATGAGGGCATTTAAATCTGAGCGATAACTCACATCATATTGCAAACTGTTTTTACGGCATACTGCATCTCCATCTATCTCTTTCCTCCGTGAATAATAGTTAATTTTATTTTAGCCAAGATCTTTTTATTCCAACATCTTTTTTTTTTTTTTTTTGATAAATGACGTCTAATTCACCTGCTATTCGTACTTACTCAAAACCTTTCATCTTGTTATATTAAGAAATACTTGAGAGTTTTCTTTTTATTCCCAATATGTCGCCATATTAATTTTTTTATTCTTATTTTTTTTTTTTCATTTTCCTGCTTCACGTCAAAATCTTTCAATTGAAAATTGTTTAAGAGAAAATATTATTCAGGATTTTGATTTTCTTGGCAACGATTAAAGAAACATTAATAAATTTTATGAAAAAATGTCACATTATTCTCTATGAAAATACTGAACTTTTGTATTTTTAAGCAAAATATTTGAATAAAATAAATAAAATATTGCCTATTTTTATTTCTGGGGCTAAAATCCATCTATATGCAAAAATACAAATGCATTAATTCATCCGTTTTGACGTTGGCTTTACTGAAACATTATAGACGCATTTATACTAATATTATTAAGACCAAATACGTTGCTAGGCAACTGATGAAATAAAAGGTAAAAAATGAAATATGTATTATGTCAAATTGATAAAACAAAATGCTTTATATTATTGGAAAACATGCATAAAGTTCCCCCAAAAATTATAAACCTAATTTAAAAAATCTCGCAAATATATTGACATAATTTCAAACTAATTGGAATAATTTAATAATCTTATTTAAAAATTTCAGCATCCAAAATTTACCATTTAAATCCATTTTTTATATGAGCCATTTCTTTCAACAAATGAAAATTTGAAAATCGTCTTACTTGCCATAGAAAAGCATTACAGAGCAAAATAAAATATTTATTTCCCGAACGAATGAACCGAATTTAACCAAAAACTATACAGCTAAGTCTGAGTACCTCATCAACATGCCCAATTAATTTCAAGCCGATCGGATGCTTTTTGCGGCAGTTATCGCGGAACAGACAGACAGACAGACAAACGGAAATCAAAACTTTTCGTGTCTCCACAGTAAGCCTTCACTGACGTTTCGGCAATTAGCATCAGAATTAAAGTACAACCGATTTTTTGCATATTAAAGATTTTTAAACTTGTAATAAGTATGCTTGCGCTTTCAATTATTTTGCTTTCCCTTTATCTTCATTCTGCTTTTATTTTTATTTTATTTGAATATTCTTTTATTTTATCAAAACTAGATGGCGACACAACAGATTTTGTCTCGATTTTGGAATTTTTATCATTCAATAATAGATCCAATTTCTTTTTAAAACTCTTCAAATGATGAGAAATAATTGTTTACAAATAAGAAATGATAATTTAAGTTTGTTAACATTATAATTAATGTATATTAAAATTTTTAATTGAAATTATTAAATTATAATTACAAGTATATTTATAAAACAAAAAATGAGAAAAACGAATGTAGCGCATTCAGGTATCGACCCCGGTCCAGCGGATCAGCCGACAAACACCATACCAACTGAGCTACGACTAACCTATCATTTTGCTTGCAATGTAAGTATTTAAGTTGTGCACTAATATTAGACCCCCCGATTTCTCAAGAACTAAGGAGCATTGGATTAAATTTGTTGAACCTGACACTAAGGGGTCTCTACCCTACAACATATATTAAAATAATCAAAATCTGTGATTAACAAGGTAGATCTCCTCCTTTTTAGACTTCGTTTAAAATAGCATGAAGGTTATGTTAAAAATCAGGAGCTCAAACGTTCTTCTATTGCTCAACATTCTTGGTCTTCTCAACATAGGTTCGATTATTCCTCAGCCATCATTATCCAAAAATGTTCTTCTAACCTTGATCTTGATTTTTGGGAAGCTTACCATATCATTAAAAATTCTCACTCTTTAGTCAATGACTTATCTAGTACTCCTGATTTTCCAAATATTTGGAAAGCATTAATTTAATTCCCCCTTTTTTGGTTTCTTTTTCTCTCCTTCTCCGGTAGATGTCGCTACTTGTCCACCCAGTCGTTTCCACTGCTTCTCTCTCATTGGTTGTTTTGGCGCCTTCGCTACCCGCATAGGGTATATAAGCCAGCGCGTCTCTGTCTATCATTTTGCTCAGCCTTGCTTTTTCTAGCACGCTGTTCCTTTTTCCCTTTTGCACTGAAGAAAAATCTCGCTAGTAGATTCGAAACAGCTGTTTGTTGCTTTTCATATATTATTGGTGCATTTTAAACGTTGGTTTTTCTGATTTTTTATATTGTTGCACAAAGGCTTTTTTTGCTATTTTTATGTATTTGGCGTTAATGGGCCTTTATTCCTCTGTGATTATTATTATTATTTATTTTTCCTTCTCTCAATGTCTCAAATCAATAGTTTTTGTAATTTACGATTTAAAAAGTACAGGTTTTTGGAACACTTACATTTCCTACTTGATTGTAGGCGTAAGAAGGTTATTCCTAAATTCATTTCCATACGTTGTAATTTATTTTCTTCAAATAGGATTGACAAGGTCTTATTTCGTTCTAAATTAGCTCTTTTAAGAGCTTTGATTCAAGACACTCGCCACAAAATTGCTCATATAGAGCGAGAGTTATATTTTTTACATATCAGCCTCGCTAATTCTACACCTGATTTTGAGTCTATCGACAGAAGGTCATGGAGCAGAGTCCTCACAGCTTCTTCTGTTCATTGTTCGGTTTTAAAGAAGAAATTTAATACGCTTTGTGGAAGTTATATCGCTAATAACTGCAGTAATTTGCCTCTTGTTAACCAAAATGCTGTTGTCAATTTTTCTATTGTTCCTTTAAGTAACAATCAGCTCGATGCTCTCAAATTGAATAACAATTTTTCTGTCTCTGCTATTCCTTCTTTACCTAATCTTATTGCTCCTATTGAAAGAGCCTTTAAGCATAGCGCTCTATCTTCTACTCAAAAAGAGTCTATTAGGCATCTCATTGCCAATACTGTTGATTTCAATTCTAATGTTTATAAGCCCAATCTTAAATACCCTGTTAAACAATGCCTGAAAAATTTGCGTTCTGATCCAAACTTAATTATTACTAAGGCCGACAAAGGTGGTCAGATTGTTCTTCTCGACAAATCTACGTATTTGGAAAAATCCCATAAATTAATTAATAATGGTCCGTATGCGGATATCCGCAAAGACCCTTCCACTAGTGAAATTAACTCTATTAAGTCTGCCATCAAGTCTTCTTCCTATATTCCTGCTAACTTTAAGAAGTCCCTTATTCCGTCTATTGCGCATTGTGCCAGGTTTTATGCTTTACCTAAGGTCCATAAACCTGACATTCCTTTTAGACCTATTGTCTCTAGTATCGGTACAGCTTCTTGTAAGCTTGCCAAATATTTAGTTTCTGTTTTTTCCCCACTTTTGAGCAGTAACTGTTTCACTGTTAAGGATTCTTTTGATTTTGTTAAAAAACTTCATAATTTTAAGCCGCAGAGTCACATGATGGTTTCTTTTGATGTTAAATCATTATTTACAAACGGTCCGGTTGAGGGGGGCTTTGCCTCAAGAAAAGGCTTTGTGAATTCCATTTCTCTTATTTTGAAATCGAGGAGCTTATCCTTAGCACTCGCGCTTGCTTGTCGCAAAATACTTTTGTTTTCAATGGTAATTTCTTCCGTATGATTGACGGTTTGGATATGGGTAATCCCCTTAGTCCAATTTTATGGGATACTTATTTGCACTATTTTGAGGTCAAACTTTTTGAAATTTTAAAATTTCCGTTCTATGTTCGTTATGTTGATGATGTTTATGTCCCGGTTGAAATGAATTCAGATATTAATCATTTTCTCTCTATTATGAATTCTATTGATCCCTGCATTCAATTTACCTCTGAAATTGAGACCAATAACTGTCTTTCTTTCCTGGATGTCCTTGTTATTCGTTGTGAAAATGGCTTTCAGACTACCGTCTTTCGTAAACCTTTTGCTGCCAGGCTCCCACCTCACAGGTATTCTTCTCATCCCCCTAACCAGAAATTCGCTGCTTTCAATACTTTTGTTTTTCGGGCTACCAATATTTGTTCCACTCCTCAGTTACTTAGTGCTGAACTTAATTACCTCAAAGCTATTGCTGTTGATCGTGGTTATTCCTCTAATATTATTGATTCTATTTACAAGAAATTGACGAAATCCGTCCATTCTGAAAAGCATTCTAATTCCAACTCTAATACTTCAGTTGTGTTATCATTTTTTCCTAAAATCAGTCAGCAAGTTGCTAAAATCCTAAGAAGGTTTGATTTTAAAGTTATTTTATCTCCTGTTAATAAAATCACTTTTTCAAATCTCAAACACCCCGTTGTTCGCCTAGATAACTGGGACATTTACCAAATCTCTTGCCAGTGTGGCCTTTCTTATATTGGCCAGACTAAACGTGCTCTTAGACTTCGTTTAAAAGAGCATGAAAGTTATGTTAAAAATCAGGAGCTCAAACGTCCTTCTATTGCTCAACATTCTTGGTCTTCTCAACATAGGTTCGATTTTTCCTCAGCCATCATTATCGAAAAATGTTCTTCTAACCTTGATCTTGATTTTTGGGAAGCTTATCATATCATTAAAAATTCTCACTCTTTAGTCAATGACTTATCTAGTACTCCTGATTTTCCAAGTATTTGGAAAGCATTAATTTAAGTCCCCCTTTTTTGGTTTCTTTTTCTCTCCTTCTCCGGTAGATGTCGCTACTTCACCCAGTCGTTTCCACTGCCTCTCCCTCATTCGTTGTTTTGGCGCCTTCGCTACCCGCATAGTGTATATAAGCAACGCCCCCTAGAATGGAGAAAGCCAAGGTGCGTCCCCCCCCCCTTTCGGCTCTGACGTCACTAGTAGAAGGGATACATATCACGTTCTAATGGCGGGATGTTTCGATTTCGGTATTGTATTCGGCATGTGTTATTAATGATCATCATTGTTTATATTGTGCTATTACTAGATATATGTAGATCAAGTTACTTACGATGTACAGTTGTGAGTACCATTTTGCCATGGAAATAATATAAAAAACTTCAAAAGTTAAAAAAATTTATTTCGAAATTATGAACGAATCGGTTAGAATAAACCGGAAACGTTTCGTCCCTACAAATTTCATCAAAGTAAGTGTCAAATTTATTAATATATGTTACTTGTTTTATTTCTGTTGCATTTTATTATATCCTTAAACTAAACTTTTTTAACAAAACCTCCTTAAAGAATATTAGTAGTAGCTTTTTATGATCATTAAACCAATACTATTTAGCTTTTACAGAAACATTTAGGTACTACTACGTTAAAGATTTTTCCCCATCTAATCTAACGAGTAATTTTAATATACAATTAGTTGTTTTATATAATTAAATCAAGAACACGATTTATGTAAATTTTATTCTTGCTATTTAATTTAACTCAGTAAGTTATCAGTACTCATTATAACATGTAAAGTCGTAGTAATAATTTTATATTGTTGTCCTATAATGTTTATTTTAGATTTAAAAAGCATAGTTCTAATTTTTTGTATCGCAATGCAAATGAGTTTTTGTCAGTCAAAAGGAATGATTTAAGTTACAAGTTAGTACAAAATTACACTTAATTGTCTTTAATAGAATAGTGTTTAGCATTTTAATGACATTTGGTAGTAACATAAATTCACAGATGATCATTTTTTAATATTTTGGGGAAATCAATTTGCGGTGCATGCTATACTAGTTTTGAACACAGTTCTCACTATTATTTGATACTCAGTGCTTCAAATGATTGTATGTAAATTTAAAGCTTCGTAGTTGTTATAAATTAATGATATGTAGTGAATTAGTAAATGACAGATCTATTATCTGATGAGCTGTATATTTGGCCATAAAAAATGGCATAAAATTGTGATCAATAAAATCGCACAATTTTTTTATAAGAAATAATTTTTTCAAAAATCTTTTACTCATTTTATAAGAGGATCATTAGCTGCTAATCTTACTCCAAAGCTTCGTTAACACGAAATTTTGGCTGAATTAATCATATTTTTTCTTATTGACGTTGTTAAAATAAATAAATAAATTGTTAAAATGTATTTAAAAATTTTACCATTTCAATATATATATTTTTAATTGGATTAATATAAATTATTTATATATTTATTTTATTTATTCTTTCAAACATTCATAAAATTGAACTAGCTGAGAGGCCATCAGTATTTAAAAATAATTTTAAAATTATATATTTAAAAGTGACAAAGCAAATCTTTTAATGATATTTATACCGTTGAGTAAATATAGTGTTTTTAAAACATATAAGTAAAAATAAATTGTTTCTGAACATCATTTTGTAATTTTGTTAACAAATAAATCTGATCATGTTGTGCTACAATACAAATTGTATTATTTCATGTTTTAAATAAATTAAAAAAAAAAAAAAAAAAAAAAAAAAAAAAAAAAAAAAAAAAAAAAAAAAAACTAAATCATCAAGCATTAGTTATAGCTGTAATCATTAAGTTTAAAATGAATTTAGTGGGCTAAACAATGTTTTAGAATGTTTCTTTTGAGTTGTAAAACATTTTTATAACCGGATTTGATATATTACTTATATATTTTTTATTTTTAAGTATCAGGCTATGAAATTAACATAAATAATTGAGACATGTTATAAATAACATCAAATTTGCCCTAAAATATGTTATTTTAATTTTCTACTAAAATTTAACTTTGGTTTGTACACTTTTAGTAATAAAGCTTTGCATATATATTTTGTTGTTCATAATGTTTGTTACTTGAGAATAAAAATTGTATTATAATCTAATTTCTTGTTCGTATTTGAAGGGGAAAAAATATTTTGTTTTGTTTATGTACGTATTTTAAAAATAATCCCTTTAAAATATTCCATTTATTGAATTATACTTTAATCAGACAGAATAAGGAATTCAAGTATGTGTAATTATAATTTAATTAACATTATTTACTAAAGTTAAATATTTCTTTTTAAATCACTTTTCCGTCTTAATAGATCTAATTGCATGCTATATTTTTCACGGGAAGTATGAAAATTTTTCATTTTAGAAAGGATTTTGGTATAGACAGATTTCATTTTTCGGATTTTATTGTATTTTCTTTTGAAACGATAAATGTATATAACTTAAAATAGCAAACAAATGTTTATATATTTTAATTGCATGTATACATTCTATAAGGAAGTTTGGATTAAAAAAAAAAGTAAATATTTTAAAATTAAAATATTTTCGATGGGTTAAAAATAGTGTGTAGCATTAATTAAAACTTTATTTACTTATTTATATTTTTTTCCACGTCTCATATTTTTTACCATTTACATATTTATTTTTTAAACGTCTTAAACAATATTATGTTTGTGTTTATTTCCATCTATACTTTCTCCTATAAGGAATTAGTTTTACAAATGATTATTTAAACCAAACTCTTAATTTCAGGCAATACATATGTTTGAAAAGGATTTAAAATTATACTTTAAATTCCTTTCTAAGTTTTTATTTGTATAAATGTATTTAAAAAAAAGGAAATGTTTAATTTAAAATTAGACTATTCAATTATTTTTTTTAAAAATATGCAAAATTTTAGTCATATCTGAAGAGCTACTTAATCGGAATTGGAAAATGAATGACAATTTTATTTCTTTAGATTCGATTTATCCCTGCTATCGTCCCTGCTACTGGTGACGTCAAAATTGCGTGTCTAGGCTTTCTCCATTCTAGGGGGCGTTGATATAAGCCAGCGCGTCTCTGTCTATCATTTTGCTCAGCCTTGCTTTTTCTTGCACGGTGTTCCTTTTTCCCTATCTTGCACAGAAGAAGAATATCGCTAGTAGATTCGAAACAGCTGTTTGCTGCTTTTCATATATTATTTGTGCATTTTAAACGTTGGTTTTTCTGCTTTTTAATATTGTTGCACAAACGCTTTATTTGCTATTTTTATGTATGTTTCATGTTAGTCTGTATAAACTGAACCTAAAATTTTCTTTTTATTGTACCAAAAAATATTTTTAAGGTGATTATACTGTTGATTTTTTTTTCTAAATTTTGCATTAGCTAAATACAACTTTGTATTATGACTATGAAAATGCATTAAGTACAAATTTATTTAGATTCAGGGTAATTATCACAATATGAAGTATAAGTAGGCCCCAACATTTTCCTTCTAGTTGCAAAATTTATTTTGTAATTCTGCGCGTAAGCTGTTATGCCAATTTTTTGCTCGTCAAAAGTCTGACAGTTTGAAGCCCCCTGTAAATATTAATTCTGCACCTTGCAGTTTTTTAAATACATGAAAGGAAAGAACATACTTACATCTTTCATTCCAATAAAAATTGTGTCTTAAAATCAAGTACACTTTAAGTTATTAAATGTTGAAAATGGTCTTTTTTTTCCAATTTTAAGAGTCCTGAGACCCCTTAAATGCCGATTGTTTCCTTGTTAGGTGCGTTCGTAATTATATAAATACGTAGCACCTATAGTAGTCGTCTGGTCCGTCCGCATATAACAGCCCCAAAACCACCGGACCGAATGATTTGAAATTTAATATCATATATACAATCGTTGTAGAATTTTGTTGAGTCATTTCAAATTTTATGAAAATCGAATCAAAACTTAAAAACATAGTAATAAAAGTTTTCTTCATTCTGTTAAATCCTATAATACGTAATTAATTCAATGATATCCCCATAATTAGGTAATGATTCTAGATTACCACGATGATTATTCTATTAAATCCTATCATACATAATTAATTCAACGATATCTCATGTCAGGTAATGATTCTAGATTGCCATGGTGATGAAGTCATGTTCAAGATGAAGTCCTATTATTTCCGTATTACTGAATTTAATATATAGAATAGTAATGAATTTTGTATTCAGGCATTTTTGCATAAGAATGCAACAGCTATTGCACCAAGATCTGAATAGTTATAAAACTAGTTATAGTACGAACGCACCTCATGTTGCCACGTTTGACGTACAATTTCCGACTTGTTTGGAATCCGAAATTGTTTGTGTGACATGTAGACAAAATTTATTTCGTGATTGCTTGTATTTGAAAATAGGCATAAGAAAAACTACTGCAACGTCGCGTGATGTCAACAATTGCACACTTAAGTTTTGCATAACTTTAAGCAGGAAATATTTTGCATTTCGCACATGCCGCCTCAATGTAAATAGGATCACGAAATCATATTGATCTGAGATGTAAAGTCGCGTGCGAAAATTTGTATCACATACTTTTAAATGAATTGATAAGTAGAAATGTCAGGATGTAATATTACAATAAGATCTACACCAGCGATTTCCGAAAGCAAAGTATTAAAGGGGAAAATGAAAAATAAAATAAAACAAAATAAAATAAAGATATAAAAGGAACGGAAGTGTGAAAGAAAAAAAGACCAGATTAAATTAGGTAAAATTGTTTAACTATTTTTTTTATTGTAATAGATTTTAGTCTTGAATTGAATTGATCTCATTTATTTATAAAACAGGCACTAGGAGAAACTAGTCGTTGGGGGCTACCGTAATACTTACCCATCATGCATAATATAAAATTTGAAAATAAAACATGTGTAAACTATTTATAAAATGCATTGCAATTCCAAAAAATAAAATTTAAACGTGTATTTAAATATTTTTAATACATAGTAATGCTCTATTACTGAGATGCGGCACTACTTGATTATCCGACTCCACCCCTAGCGAGGGCGTGTCTATGCGCCCAAGGAGAAACTTTCCGCGAATCTCCTGGGCTCGCGAGCGGCACCTTCCCCCTTTAATCGGTTGTCCCTCATAAATGTCTTTGCCGGATAATAATATTTGATCTTGAGGGGCCTCAGTACATCAACTCCGGCTCGGTAGCCTCGAATTGGTTCGTGGGCCCGGCTCCTTCATAGGTGTTCGGTTCCTGCTGGCTGTCGGGGCATCCCGGGTCGGGAAACAAGAGAAAGAACCATTTGGCTCCTCTAGCTAAATGGTGGGATCTGTTGCATGCGACTATTCATCCTCTTGGGAATAACCGGTGTGACGTGCGCTGGGCAGTGCACCGGCTTGACCGGAGTTTGTGTGTAGATCGGCCCTGACGGGCCACTCCTGGCGGCGACCTTCAGGACGCGCCGCGGGGTTTGGAACGGGGGTCTTTCCGCGCGTAGACGTATGGCCCTGCAAGGGCCTGGGACCCCGTCGACTCATTTCGACAAATTATATAAATCGCCAAAATACTCGCAAAATTATACAAATTGGCACAATTTTTATTTTAAATAACGAAAAAACAAATAAATTAGTAAAACATTAATAAAAATACTAATAAAACGTTGAATTAAAAATCACTTGCTGACGTAACAAATGCGTGTAACATATTTAACGCTAAATTCAACACTCCCGTTGGTCAAATGAATATGATATTTACGATAAGCCATTACTGGCATTTAACCTTATAGTTTGGGGATGGATTTTGGTAGACGGGATAATAAAGTATCTACCGAATTACGTAAAAAGAACATCCCTACAACTCCAAAAAAAAAAAAAAAAAAAAAAATATTAACTAACAGTTTACTGCGTCGGATTAAGCGTCTTATTTCCAATTAAAATATATCTTTGGATTGAAATTTGAATGAAATACAGGATCATGAAAAATCGAAGAGTGTGGAAAATAAGATTACAAATATCTTGGCAATTAATTATCCGATTGACTTCATTCAATGCAAGATTTATGTTTTTTTACTGTCTTTTATATTCATTTCTTATAATTGCGAAAAATTGTATATACCTTTTATCATAACGAATATTTCGAGAGTCCGAAATTTTTTTTTCCGGATAATCGAGGCTACTGATATACAATAGTCTTCTTTCCACTATTAGATACTAAGTACACACCAAATTTCAAGTCTCTATCTCAATTTTTTTGGGAGATAGAGCGTTTACAGGTCAGGTCAGGAGGGGATGGCTTAAGCTCTGCAAGCCACGCCCAACAGGGATACCACTATTTATTTGAAAAACAATGATCATACAATTATTTCACAAGTGGCAACCCAATCTGTTCTGGGCGTGCCAAGAAAATTTTACAAAAATTATTTGTGATATGCCTCTTAATATTAATACAATAAATAGGGGAAGGGATTGTTTTCAACTAGTTTTATACATTCAATTATTTTTTGTTGCCATGATGGGTTTTGGAGCATGATGCTGAACCACTGGTGGTTCAAAAGTGAACTAGGTTTGCGAAGGTGGTAAAAGGATGTCAAAGTACACTCGGAGATATAATGTAGAGAATCACCACTTTGCCCACATGTGCATCTGTCAGAGTCCGTTCTTCCAAACTTTGATAAGTAGACAGGAAAGGGACCATGGTTTGTTGCGAAAAGATATAAGTTCCTATGAGGAAGCAATTTATCAAGGGACACTTTTGGTAGGAGGGAGTATGTGTATCTGCCAGTATTGGAGTAGTCCCACTCTTGTTGCCATGAAGTAAGAGAGGACGACTTAAAGAGGGATTTCAAGTTAGATGCCGGATATGGATAAAAATTGAAGTTTACTGATGTAGAATCTAATGTTGTGTCGACTGCTTCTTTAGCCAATTTGTCTGCTGTTTCGTTTCCTTGTATACCAGAATGGCCTCTTACCCATTTGAAAAATATTATTTTTGATGTTTGTTGCAGGATTTTTATTACTTCTATTACTAAAATGTTAGCTGTTGTTATGTCTTCCAATGCTTGTATACTTGAGTAACTATCTGTGTTAATTGTTGCAATATTATATGGGCTTTCTTCGAACCATTCTAGCGCCTTTTTGATCGCTAGCAGTTCAGCCTGGAAGATGCTATTTTGAGGGTGAAGTTGAGTTTTTGAGGTGTATATTAATACCTGTTTATTGTAGGTACACATTGCATGGCCGGTTCCTTTTTCTGACTTAGATCCGTCAGACACACACGCACATACACAGACGGACGGCAATTTTTTTTCTAAAAATATGTTTTTCGGAATTTCCAGTGTCTGAAACATGTAAATCCGTCAAAAAAAAAAAAAAAAAAAAATTCGATTTTTAAAACGATTACAAGACTTACCCTATGTCGTATGATGGGTAAGTAAAAGGAAGAAAATAATTTAAAACGACATGCAAATGTTATTCAAAGTTCTTATTTTTTAACTAGTTTTATTTTCTAAAAGTACAATCTTGGGAGAGACGGGATACAAAAAGAAAAACGCAAAACAAAAATTAGCATTCATTTCTAAAATCCAAAACTGAAAAAACATATTTTTAGATTTTCTTATCTCATTAATTCTATTTATTTTGCATTAAAACTTAACAATTGTCAAGAAATTTATTACATCTCGCTTTTTAGACTTTCGTTACCGATGTTGTAAATGGTTGCTTTTCTTCGAAAGTCTGTTTTCCCTTTAGCTGACATCTAAAGCCTTATTATGGGCCCACCATGGCTGAGTGGTTAAGGCACCACACCGCTAATCGCTTGAGAGCGTAGGTGGGTTGCGGGTTCAACTCCCGCTGGCTCCGTTGCACAATCTTTGTGGAGCTCCCGGATGTAATTCTCTGCTGTTGTAAATTTCCTTGTGCTGTCTCGTCCTTGTATATTGACGATGACTCATAAACGGCCCTGATTTCAAGCACACAAGTCAAATGTATGTGTTCAATAAATAAATAAAGCCTTATTATAATTATCGTAAATAATAATCGTTTATTTATCTCAATTAACACGTGTTTTAAAACCCCCAAAGCCTGATACTTCGTTTATGCATTTTAAAATAAAAAAAGAACGATAGCATCATTAAAATAAAAAAGAAAAGTGCCCAGCTAAACTGATGGCATTGAGCTCACAGGCTATTCAGAATAATTGTATATTATACTCTTATTTTAAAGAATAATGCCCCTTAAAAAAATAAGTGAAGGGGGATTAGCCCCCGTTACCCCCTTTATACTTAACCAATGAACTTCCAAATCTAATCAGGGAAGCTCCTTAACATAATAAACCGGTATACCAAATTCGGAGCAAATCGAATAATTCTGCATGAAAAACCCGTTTAACTAAATTAAGGGGGGTGGACTAGTCCCCCTTTATTCTTAACCAATGACCCCCCCCAAATTAATCAGGGAAGCTCCTTAACATAATAAACCGGTATACCAAATTCGGAGCAAATCGAATAATTCTGCATGAAAAACCCGTTTAACTAAATTAAGGGGGGGTGGACTAGTCCCCCTTTATTCTTAACCAATGACCCCGCCCCCAAATTAATCAGGGAAATTCCTTAACATAATAAACCGGTATACCAAATTCGGAGCAAATCGAATAATTCTGCATGAAAACCCATTTATCTGAATTAAGGGGGATAGAATAACCCCCCTTTTCCCCTTTTATCCTTAACCAATGAACCCCAAAATTAATCAGGGAAGCTCCTTAACACAATAAATCGGTATACCAAATTCGGAGTAAATCGAATAATTCAGTATGAAAAACCCATTTATCTGAATTAAGAGGGGTGGACTAACCACCTTTTCCCCCCTTTATCCTTAACCAATGAACCCCCAAAACTAATCAGGGAAGTTCCTTAACATAATAAACCGGTATACCAAATTCGGAGCAAATCGAATAATTCTGCATGAAAAACCCTTTTATCTGAATTAAGGGGGGTGGGGTGGGGTGGGGGGTGGATTACCCCCCCCCCCTTTCCCCCTTAATCCTTAACCAATGAACCCCCAAAATTAATCAGGGAAGCTCCTTAACATAATAAACCGGTATACTAAATTCGGAGCAAATAGAATAATTCTGCATGAAAAAACCCATTTATCAGAATTAAGAGGGGTGGACTAACCCTCCTTTTCCCCCCCTTTATCCTTTACCAATGAACCCCCAAAGCTAATCAGGGAAGTTCCTTAACATAATAAACCGGTATACCAAATTCGGAGCAAATCGAATAATTCTGCATGAAAAACCCATTTATCTGAATTAGGGGGGGGGGGGACTAACCCTCCTTTTCCCCATTTATCCTTAACCAATGAACTCCCAAAACTAATCAGAGAAGCGCCTTATCAGAATGAAACTAGAAAAAAAATTTGAAGCAAATGGGATGCTTCTATCAAGAGTTATCGCGTTACGTACATACGTACATACACACGTACATACAGAACTGGCGGGCACATAAGCTCTCAGGCTTTGATAGCCTGCGAGCTAAAAAGAAAGACACAGAGAAAAAGAGAAGGATTTTTGGCAATATTTTGCGCAAAATATAGCACAGCTTCCTCTTAATGCACTTGTAAACTATCTATAACGTTGTCGAAATTAAAAATAAATAAACAAATACAGTAGACTCGCGCGATTTAACGACCTTCACGGGACCTCGGCAAACAGAACGTTAAATCGAATGGTCGTTAAACGAAAAGCTGTTAATTTTAGATGATTACAATGCAGTTCAAACGTACCTAGCATTCTAATGTAATAAAAACTACTCCTTTATACAATTACAAAAAAATATTTGTGGCATTTTGTCTAGAATTATTTTTTTAAATTGTGAAATAATTTTAAAAGAGTAAATTCAAACATTTTACAAAATTAAAAAATGACTTACAATAGTTAATAAACATTTTTTGAAAAATTATGTTATACTCTTCTCTTCAGTTGAGGGCTGGAAACTTCCAGAATGCTGCTTTCGAGTCTATTCGAGCTGAAGGTAGTCTTTAGAATTTTCTTCACTTTCAAAAAAGTTTCATAGAATCTTCATGGCATCCTTAGCTTCTTTTAATGTTGGAGGTCTTTCCAGGGCCTGATTAACCTCTGAAACTAGAGGAAGCACAGTATCATTTTTAGGCCCCCAGTCATTCGACGAAATTTTTCTAAATTCTACATCCATAGGAAATCAGTAATTGTAGAAATGTTATCCCCAGTAGTGACTTAGCCAAGTTCAGATATGTATTTCATTAAACAGCTTTTTTTTTAAACGCTCCCTGTATAGTATATTTATAGTATAGGTAATTCTTGGATGTTCAGTTACGTAGGTGGTTTCTATAATCATCATATATCAGGATGCCATAAGATTGGTTGAAAGCCTATTGATCACCAGATTTTCCGGCTAGATAAGTTTCCTGAAAGCAGTGTGAATATTCTCTTGCATTAAGCAAACTTTCTCCTCAAAAAAAAAAAATAAAAAAAATAATAATAATAATAAAAGAAAAGAAAAAAACCCAACCTTTTTATTACATTTATTATCCTTCAGTACTATTAATTATTTAATATTCATAACGCTTTTTACAGGTTTCAATCGGCGTTGTTCTAACTCTCAAAGAATGGTATGACATCCACGATGAAAACCAACATCTTTTCCTGAGCTATTTGAATGATTTTGCAGTATGGCTGATATTTTTTTCAGTTTTGGTACATGTGTTTGTGTCAGTGTTTGTTGAACAACCACATACTCCAATTCATGTCCAATACCGCAACTGCAGTGTGAGATAATGCTGCACAAACTAGTCGTTTCCTCGCAACAATATTTAAATTAAAAAAAATGCAATTTAACAAATTGCAACGACCATTTGGAAAATGATTTTCTCAGAGACTAAAATTTAAGACATAAAAAATCGCACGGAGTTGATCATACATTACGTACGCCATGGATTACATTTTTCGGTATTGTAAATTTTTTAACTTCTACGGAGCTGGTCATACATTACGTACGCCATGGATTAAACATTAATATTCCTGGACCAATTTTAAATGAAATTTCATTCTTAAACTTCTAAACATCCCACAATATTACTTTTTACACCGTCGTATAGAGAAAAAAATGTATTTTTAAATGCAATTTGTTTGAAAGCTGTATTTCAATTTGTTTCTGAGTTATTAATTTTTTTTGTATTTTTTATTACTTTTTTGTCATAGTGGCAACAGAAGTATCCATCTCTGTTGAAAGTAAAGGGAAATACAGATTACTGTATAGGCCCATCAGAAAACGAATAAAAGGTGGATTCAACCAATAAAAAACTTCGGATATGCTTTTGATTTCCTACCCTGACAGAGGGCAATAACCATTTTTCCAAATGGTTAATAAATAAAAGTAATTTAGAAAATAAAAATGAGAATTGGAGGCCCCAATTTAAAGTCATTTTTGGGCCCCTTTTAAATTTTGCAGGGTAAGCACGTGCTTCATGTGCCTTTTGGATAATCAGGCCCTGGGTCTATCTATAACATCGGCCATTTCCTCGTCAGAAGAATTATTTGAAATGTCTTGTTCAGGATTGAGAAGGCTACAGATTAAATTATCTTCAGAATATTCCCGCTCAGTTTTTAACTTATCATCAACCTTAACATAGTTCTTAAATGTAAGTTTTTATGGAATCGTCAGTTTCAGTGTTCTGTTTTTTGGATCCCTGAGCAGCAGGTTAAATTTCCCAAGCTTGTTTATTTAAAAATCCGTGGGGATGGAAGCAAGACTGTGGCCTGAGAAACTGCTTGCCAAGCAGCATTTGCTATATGAATAGCCTCTAACGAATTCATTGTATGACTTTTGTTTATACTTCTAACAAGGAAGGTCTCCATACGGGCATATTCAGAAAAATCTGAAAAAATTACAGAGTGTTCTTCTCATGTATATATATATAAGTTTATACAATTTTTTTTGGCGGAACCGCGATAGAACGTTCGTAAAAAAATAATGAAAATTTCGTTTATTTGGCGATTTATCATCGATTGGCGATGAAATGAAATTTCGAAAAATACTTTTTTATGCCGAATACTCTTTAAGATTAAAATGTTTCATGTTGAACTTGTTTAAATAAATTTAATGTATGACTTTAGTTTTGTCAGTTTTAGATTGATTTAACTATAGTTTTGTCATATATATATTTATAATGAAAGTTAAATATCAAATTTTATGAATTAAAACAAAATTAAAATAAATTAAAATTGTTTCAATGTCTCAAAATTAAGCACTTTAGATTCAATTCTGTTGCTATGGAAACGACGAATTCTTTGAAATGAATAACTTTGCCTTTATTTTGGAATACGCTTAAATATGTGAAAGTATTTTTTATATATGAAATTGTTTTTAAAGTAATGAAATTAAATAACAAGCAACATAAATATGTAATACGAAAAAATGTATTTATAAAACTCTCTCATTGTTTAAAATTAAATTCATTAAATACTATATACCCGCATTCTAAAAATCAATTAACAATCAATTTTCAGGTGCACTAAAATCGTTTGCTTTGGGCGAGGAAAAGTATTGCTCGCCAAATAGCGTGACGCTTTCGTCTTTTCGCGCCAAATACTCGAAAGTATTTTATTTTTTACAGACTTTCTACTGTAATTCCGCCGCTAAATTTGACTGATCCTTTATGACATACATAAATAGTTTAATTAGTATTTTTTAAAAAATATTCTGAGTATGCCCAGTATGGAGACCTTCCTTGTAAGCTGATTATAATATCATTTAATTTTTAGGTACATTAAAAAAAAAATGTATAGCACATTGATCCATACGCTGTAAAATGGATGTAGCATTTGGAGAAAAAAAAAATCTTTACTGCTAACAGATGTAAATTTCCAACTGGGCAAAAAATGTCCGGACCAGGATTCGAACCAGGGATCTGTTGGCTGAAGCCGCCAATGCTGTACCATCTGAGCTATCCCGGATGAATCTGGTGGAACTTTTTCACCCAGCAAACCTTATTGATTATAGCATCTGGTCTCAAATCTGGTTCAGCTCAACAGAATAAATCGCAGGTAAAGGAACTACAGAAATCGCTGGATACGTAATGACACTAGATTAATTTTAACACAATTATTCTAATTGGTAAATAAATCACGACAGATGTAAATTTCCAACTGGGCGAAAAGTGCCCGGACCTCCGGGATTGCTCCGATGGTAGAGCATTGACGACTTCAGCCAACGGATTCCTGGTCCGGACATTTTTCACCCAGTTGGAAATTTACGTCTGTTATGATTTATTTATCAATTAGAATAGTTGTCTTAAAAATAATCTAAACTTTAGTGCTCTTACAAGGAAGGTCTCCATACGGGCATATTCAGAAAAATCTGAAAAAATTACAGAGTGTTCGTCTAATGTGGATATATATGTTTATAAAAAAAATTTTGGCGGAACACCGATAGAACGTTTGTAAAAAAATAATGAAATTTTCGTTTATTTGGCGATTTATCATCGGTTGGCGATGAAATGAAATTTCGAAAAATACTTTTTCATGTCGAATACTCTTTAAGATAAAAATATTTCATATTGAACTTGTTTAAATAAAGTTAACTTAAATAACTGTAGTTTTGTCAGTTTTAGTTTGATTTAGCTATAGTTTTGTTATATATGTATTTATAATGAAAGTTAAATATCAAATTTTATGAATTAAAATAAAATTAAAATTGTTTCAATATCTCAAAATTAAGTCCAATTGAGCGCTGTCAGTTCAATTTTGTTGCTATGGAAATGACGAATTCCTTAGTTTGAAATGAATAACTGCTAAATGAATCTTGCCTTTATTTTGGAATACGCTTAAATATATGAAAGTATTTTTTATAGATGAAATTGTTTTTAAAGTAATAAAATTAAGTAACAAGCAACATAAATATGTAATACGAAAAAATGTATTTATTAAACTCTCTCATTGTTTATGTTTAAATACATTAAATACTTTTTACACGTATTCTAAAAATCAATTAACAAACAATTTTCAGATACATTAAAATCGTTTGCTTTTGGCAAGGAAAAATACTGCTCGCCAAATCGCGTGACGCTTTCGTCTTTTCGCGCCAAATACTCGAAAGTACACTGCTCAAAACAATTAAAGGATATTTGAAGTTTTATATAAAATAAAGATATAAACGAAATTTTTTTTGCCGAAAATAGAAGAAGAGAATCACAAATGCAAATTTTTCTGGTTTTCAAACTGTGGAGTATGCAAATTTTGAGTTCGACGTCAAAAACGTCGCTTCAGCGGCAGCGAATGAAATTTGACTTTCAACTGGATAAAAGAGAATGAAGACAAGGATGATCGGCATTCAGTGATTGCTTTGTTTCGATGAGTACGATGTCTCAGCGAAGTCATTTGACAGATTCAGAAGCTTTGAGAATTGTTGGTAGGTTAGAAGGGGGGCCAAACTCAAGCCGAAGTAGCGCAAGCCATTGGAGTGTCACAAAGTGTCATTTCCAGGATCTGGAACCGTTTTTTGGAGAGTGGATGTGCAGTCCGAAGACCAGGGCAAGATCGTAGACGGGCAACAACGCTCAATGAAGATCGGTATTTAGCGTTAACAGCTCGGAGACACCGAACCATGAACGCTACTCTTCTCCAACAACACCTTCGCTCGGCTACAGGCACCACGATTTCAACTCAGACTGTCCGAAACCGGCTCCATGCTGTAGGTCTGTATGCTCGCCGACCGATGGTATGTGTTAGATTAACATCAATGCATCGTCGCGACCGCAGGGAGTGGGCAACCGAGCATGTCAACTGGAGGAGAAATGAATGGAGCAATATTCTGTTTTCTGACGAGTCCCGTTTTTCTGTGCATCCGGATAATAGGCGTATTTTCATCTGGAGGGACCGTGGCAGTAGGAATAATCCTGCGTTCGTGCACGAAAGTGTCAGATTTGGTGGTGGAGGAGTGTTGGTGTATGGTGGCATCTCCATTGACGGGCGCACTGACCTCTACATCATTCGAGATGGAGCTCTGACTGGTCGCCGATATAGGGATGAGATCCTCAGACCTATTGTAGTCCCTTACGCTGCAGCAATCGGAGATACCTTCATTTTAATGGACGATAACTGCAGGCCGCATCGTGCAAACCTGGTGGAGGATTTCCTTTTCGAGGAAGGAATCGTTCGAATGGAATGGCCAGCGTGTTCTCCAGACATGAATCCAATCGAGCACGTTTGGGACGCTCTAGGAAGACGAGTTTCTGGCCGCCAACAACCCCCACAAACTCTCCAAGAACTGGAAAGAGCTCTTCTGGAAGAGTGGGGCAGAATACCCCAACTCGTCATTAATAGCCTCATTGAGTCCATGCCTCAAAGGTGTTCAACGTTGCTGTCCGCCCGTGGAAACCATACCCCCTACTGAAAATTATTTTCTTTGAAGAAAACACCTTTTCTTATTCTTTTTTCCTCATATGCACAAATTGTGTTTTTCTCCTTTAGTACACAAATGCGCAATAAAATGCATTTTTTTCTGCCAAACATGTGTAATTTATTCTCATATAACCTACTATGTCTGTCGACCATGTATCAATCAGCTAAACAGTTTACCAGATACAAAATCCACCTAAAACTGCAATATTCTTTAATTGTTTTGAGCAGTGTATTGTATTTTTTTTTACAGACTTTCTACTATAATTCCGCCGCTCAATTTGACTGATCCTTTATTACATACATAAGTAGTTTAATTGGTATTTTTTTCAAAATATTCTGAGTATGCCCAGTATGGAGACCTTCCTTGTTAGGTTTTCAATTTTTGGAGGATATTCCGTGCTGTTACCAAGGATTAATAGGATCTATCTCTTTCTTTAATTTTTTTTTCGTCCAGCTTCTTGACCCACACTCTTCAAAAAATTTTCAACGTGATCTATGTAGTTAACGGCTTTGTAAATTACAGGCAACGTTTTGATTCTTTTCAAACAACGTGATTTTTTTCAGAAATTTCGATGAGGAGTAGAGGAAGTTTTTCTGTTCCAGACATGTTAGTCCCTAGTATGATGCTTTCCCGTTTCGCTGCAGAGCATGTTTACTCTTTAAACACTAAAGATCTCTCCAGTAGCAGATTGTAAAAAGGAGCCGTTTCATAAACGTTCAATATGCCATGCTCATTGTATTAATTTGAAAGTTTTTAGATGCGTTCGTAATTATATAAATACGTAGCACCTATAGTCGTCGTTCAGTCCATCCGTCTGTCCGTCCGTCCGCATATAACAGAGCAAAAACTACCCAATCGAATGGTCTTAAATAGTAAATATATAATTGTTGCAAAATTTTGTTGAGTCATTTCAAATTTAATGAAAATCGGATGTATATGTTTAATGACAGGGACAATCAAAAGTTTTTCGTTACATTACTGCCAATGGGAAAAATTTATTGCAAGTGCATTTTAGTGACGTTACAGCCTTCCGAATGGTCTGAAATTTTAAATATATAATTACTGTAACATTTTTCGAGGCATTTCAAATTGAATGAAAATCGGATGTATAATTTTATTACAGGGACAATTAAATGTTTTCCGTTACATTACAGCCAATGGGAAAAAATTATTGCATGTGCATTTTAATGATGTTACAACCTTCCGAATGGTCTGAAATTTTAAATATATAATTGTTGCAAAATTTTGTCGAGTCATTTCAATTTTTATGAAAATCGGATGTATAGTTTAATGACAGGGACAGTCAAAAGTTTTTCTTTACATTACGGCCAATGGGAAAAAAAATATTTCAAGTGCATTTTAATGATGTTAAAGCCTTTCGAACAGAATGAAATTGATAGGCACTTATGAAATGTACTAAAATATACATTCAGTACCATATGCGGTGAAAAAAAAAAATTTATAAAAATAGTTATAATCGTACGAACGTACCTCATTTGCCACGTTTGACGAGCAATTTCCAACTTGTATTTATTTAATGTTGTATCTCTCCACTGACTCGCAATTTCGAGACTTACACCGGTGCTTTTTCACACAGCTTTTTGTAGATTAATCCATTGTGAAATTTTGCATCCTTCCATGTGAATCCTTTTTTAAATTCCAAGTAATTTAACAGAGTTTTTGTTTGGTGCATTGTCTTTCTTAGAGCGTGGATGAGAAAGGAGGGTGGAGGGAGCAGAGCTGACCAACATCTTAACCCTTTGAGGGGCAAGTAATTGCGTTTCTGTAATGTTGAATTCCCATCGGAATCTTAAAAAAAATTATTGCAAAATAAGGAAAAGCAATTTTACGGCTTTTTAGAAAAGTCAAATTTAATAAAATTTTTCTGGTGCAAAACTTCATTAATCGTAGGTGGGATATAATATATTGCATCGCCCCTCAAGGGGTTAAAAGGTCAGAAGAACGAAAAGTTTCGTTAGATGATTTTCTTTAGACGTCTCAGAAAATTTGAATACAATGCGTAGTTTCTTCTTATTATCTGGAAGGTCGATAAATCAAGATTTGGATTACTTTCAAAAAGTTAAAACGAGCGATGAAAAACACTGTGAGTATTGAAAAAAGGCCGCGATCTCATGAATGGTCAATAAATCGCGAGGGTCCGCTAAATCGGGGGTCGTAAAATTGCGAGTCTACTGTATTTGAAATCGTGATCAAAACATAAACTTAACCCATTTGTGCCTGAATTTATGTTTTCTGAAATTTGTTGGTAAAATCACTTTAAAATGTTGCAAAATGAACTGGAAAAATACTAAAAAAAATTACGCTAAAATATTTTTGTATTTATTTGATAAAATGTAAACGTACTAAATATGGGAATATGCATAATATCCATAATAATATAATATGCATAAATATATGTTTTGGCTAAATTTTGATAAAATAAGCTTTTAAATTGTATATTATATACTATAATTAGTATTTTTATGAAGTACAGTAAAACTTCCCTAAAGCGACGACGTTCCGTTCCAATAAAAATGGGTCGCTCCGAGAAGTGGTCTCATAATGGAGGTCATGTTTAAATCTAGATTTTAATTATTGAAAAAAGGTAACAATTAACCTTACTAAAATTTATTTTTCACATAAAGAAAAAATCTGAAAATTAAAGTATCAAACTAAAAGTTAATTACTGCCGAGTTTAAAAAAGGAATACATTGACGTTTGTTGTGATTTTACGATTTTATCTTTTATAATTTTCATTTCCAAGTCCTTTGAAAGTTCAGTAAATAAATGCTTTTTTTTTTTTTTTTTTTTTGGACGGGGACAAATAATGCCATTAATTTATCCATTTCTTTGAGAGTTACCTGACAGAATAGGACAGGGGAGTTTATACCGGCATTCTTAATTTGTCATCAGAGTTAAATTCTTTGCCCAAAAAGGCACAAAGGGGTTTAAACACTTAAAAGTTAGCGGAATAATAATAAAAAAAAATTCTAAATTTAGTTTAGACGTTTGATGAATAACGCGCTCTCCGGAATTATTTTTCTAATAAAACCTTCTTCAAGCGACCAGGAAAAAACGGAATTTGTTTCCTTTTCGTCAAAGAAATAGGTCGCTCATGGAGGGAGTTCAACTGGAATGGTCTCTGAATGGAGGTAAAATTAGTATTGAGCCTATAGGAATAAATTTCGTTCCATGAAAAAATGGTCGTTCAGAGAGGTGGTCGCACAGGGAGGTTTCACTGTACTAAAATATATATATTTATTTCTTTACAGAAACTAATAACATTATAAGTATTACTAATAATAAACTAAGAGTAATCGTATTTGAGGCTTAAAAACTATTTATTTCATAATCATCTTGAAAAGGATTTTACATAAAAAACTGCCCTTTAAATGGCTATAAAAAAGTGTAGCCATTCGAGCCTAGCCCTCTATTTTTTGTTCGTAACAAAAATGCATATAAATAAGCTTGAACATATAATATCACAATTTAACAAAATACGTATTTCAAAGAAGAGGCTAAGATTATGACTTATTTATTTGGATGCTTGATAGAAAAAATTCAAATTAACTTACTTTTTACATTTTGCAATCTTGAAAAATGGAAAATCAATAAACACCGAAAAAAACTTTCATTCAAGCACATAAATATCCATCTTATGCTGGCATCCCACGGTAACAGATAAAGGGATTTATCTATACTAATATTATAAAGAAGTAAAATTGTTTGTTTGTGTGTTTGTTCAAGGTAATCTCTGGAATTACCGAACCGATTTCAAAAGTAATGGTATCAAAATGATTGTGTGGACCCCCATTCGAACATAGGCTGTATCGTATGTCCATGCCACTAACCCAAAGGGGTGCAGGAGCAAAAAACGTTCAAAAAATGCGATTTTTGTGTTACTGAAGGACATGTAAACATGGAATTTGGAATGGTAGTTACTTATAAGATATAAATTATCTCTAAGATCTTAAAACCTTCGAAATTTAAAGGGGGTGAAAAGGCGCAAAAAGCATTCTAAAAAATGTTCTAAATGGCGATTTCTACGCAATCTCAGGAAGTAACGAACCGATTTAATAAATAATGGTGTCAAAATGATGGTGACAGCCCTTGCTCCAACATAGGCTATATTTTATGTCGCTGCCACTACCCCAAAGAGGGTGCAGGAGCAAAAAACATTCTAAAAATGCGATTTTTGTGCTACTGAAAAGCCTAGAATCATGAAATCTGGAATAGTAGTTATAAGACATAAATGATATTTAAGAACATTTCTTAAAAAAATCGAAATTTACGAAGAGTGATAATGTGCTAAAAGCGTTCTAAAAACGTTCTAAATGGCGATTCCTACGCAAACTCAGAAAGTATCAAACCGATTTCAAAAGTAGTGGTTGAAAATTGATGGTGATAGCCTTTGCTTCAACATAGGCTCTATTTCATGTTGGTGTCACTACCACCTGGGCGGTTGCAGGAGCAAAATACGTTCTAATTTACGATTTCTGTGATACTGAAAAGGCTAGAAACTTTAAATATGGCGTGGTTGTTACTTATAAAATATAAATGCCCTCTAAGAACTGTCGAAAATAAATTCAAAATTTAAAGGAGGTGAAGCGAAGAGAAGGGGCGAAAAGCGTACTAAAAAAAGTCCTAAATTACGATTTCTATGCAATCTCAGGAAATAGTAAACCGATTACAAAAGTAATTGGTTGCGAATTAATAGCGACAGACTCTGATTCCACAGAGGTTATATTTTATGCCAGTGCCACTACTACATCGAGTTCGCAGGAGAAAAATCAAATGTTCTAAAAAAAGCCTTTAAAAACTTTCTGAATTACCATTTCTATGGAATATTAGGAAATACCAAACCGATTTCAAAATTAATGTTGGCAAATTAATGGTGACAGTTTCTGTTTCAACATAGGCATTTTATGTTAGTGCCACTGCCACCACAGAGGTGATACACCGATAGACAAGAAGCTTGAAATTTGAGATGATGGTTAATTTTTAGATGTAAATGCGTACTAAGAACGGCTTATTCAAAACTTTAAATGGATAGTGAAATGAGCAAAAAAGCTTCAAAATATTTTCTAAATTATCATTTATTTAGTTTCAGCTCTTTTTATTAATTTAAGTCTCATTTCTGCCTAATGCAGTGTGATAATGAGGTTTAGTCAAACTGTGTTTTAAATAGTAATTTCTGAATTATTCCTAAAAGTATAATTTCTTTTACTTACAAGGGAACCACTTTTGGCGTTGCTCGTACCTAGCATTGAGACCTGGTGCATTTTAAAGCCCTATATTATGAAGTTTGAGAATCGAAAAAAAATGTCTGTTAAAGTAATATTTCTTGATTATACAGCAGCATAACTTTCTGAAAATGCAATTTTCGAGACCACTTATCGGACTATTAACATTGAATTTTTTTAAAGAAAAGCATTTAAAAATAAAAATTAGTTAATAATAAGTATAAAATATTTAAAAAAGTTTGAAAATTCCTTCAAAAACCCACGAATTTGATTTTGAAAAATTGCAACTTTATATTCATATTTTTGGTGGAGAAACAGTTAGCGTTTATTTTCAAAAGTAGAGCTTTCCGGCAACCCTAACCAAATGTCATAGCTGAATTTGTAATAGCTAGAAATTGCAATGTCCGACCTATTTCGCCACAGTAATTTTCGGAATTTACTTTATGATTACTTTTACCGAAGGACCATTTAATACAGCAACATTTCATTTAAACATTCGAAACTTTATTTCATTCGATTTCAAAAGCAAAAAAATCCCTGCCGGCCCGGCCTACAGGCGGAGGTAGATTTCGAAATTAAGTATACTAATTTCACCAACAAAAGCTAAATCATAATTAGAGATAAACCCACTTTAACAATTTTATCTGGCCGCTTTTCACAAGTTTTTATTTCATTTTTATATAATGGCTGGTTTTATCAGAATCATGTTAAGGAGGTATTAAAAAAAATACTTTTCCATGCTCAACAACTCGAAATTTTCTGGTACATTTTCAGTTTCATTTTTAACAGAAAAAATATGAAACTTGCTGACGTGATTTTTGAAGAGATTTATAAGCGACCTGTGTTTTTATTTTTCGTTCAATTAATTGAAACTTGATTTATAAACAATTATTTTCTCAGTAGAACAATATTTTTCGTTTCTAACACAATCGCTTCGGGAAATTCTGTTCAAAATGCCCACTTTGACATCATTTTTTGAAAGATATTCTGCCTCTATAAAAAAATTGATCATTACGGTACATTATATAATTTCTGAATAAGAGAATCTACCAATTGGATGCGTTTGAGAGCAAAAATGAATTTAAAAATGAGTAAGAAAATAAGCAGTTTGGATTTAAATACACCCTTAATAAGATGATTTTTTTCTTCAACCGCTATGTATTTTTTCTTTGTTTTTGCTGTAAGAATTGGTCCCATCAAAAACTTGTCTATATAAACGTTGTAGACAATATTAAGAAGGTATATGATAAATTCATGGGGATTATATATCTTGTGAATTGACGGAATTATGGATTTTTTTTTCTTCAACCCTCCCCCCCCCCCCCCTTTTGTTTTCATTTTTAATTTTGTTTGCGGTACGAATTGGTCCTATCAAAAACTTGTGAATATAAAAGTTATAGATAATATTAAGGAGATTTATAATAAAATTAATTGGATTTCTTATCTTGAGAATTAATGAAGTTATGAATTTTTTTCTCCCCAAAACTCTATTTTTTGCACCCCTTGAGCCCATTTTTAATTTCATCAAAAATCTGTGATACATAAACTTTTGGCCCTATTTTTAGAAGTAATAAAAACTTTAAACTGATTTGATATGTACAAAAATTAAGAAGTTAAGTTTTTTTTTTTTTTTTTTTTGTTTACACAAACCCCTTCCTATTTTCATCCCCTTAGCCCAATTTTGCCCATTAACGAACTTGACCGAGATTTTATGCCCCTTTATTTTATGTATCAGTTTGGAAAAGATTTGTGCAGAATTGTGGAAGTTACCGTGTCCAGAAGAAAGTGATATATATATATATATATATATATATAACCATTAATTAAACATTACTGACCATCAATAATTGTGATAGTATAAATGAATTTACAACAATACAGTGGCCCAAAACACACTGAATGGATACCAAAAAAGTAATAAACAAGCTGATATGTATAAAAAAAAGTCCCTTGTACTATATAACAAGAATTAATAATAAAGAAAAAAAGAAGAATATAGATTTCGATAAAAATAATTGAAAAGCTTATATATTGAATTACGTTTTCAAGAGTACATAATTCAATTATATAAGCAATATCAGTCGTTTTCTGTGGGGGAAAAAAGCTAAAAGCTGAATTGTTTTTTCTCCTGTACTCTAACGACCAATATAACCATGAGAATTATTTCAAACTGAAAACAGAATAAAATTAAATGCTATGAAATGGAAAAAGCATTACAACCTTTTAAATAATTAATTTATAGCAAGGAAAAATAGTAATATTACACAGAGTACCTAATTAAATCCCAGTTATTTTATCCAAATACACATCACCACATGGTATCCAAAATCACGATAAGTTTAAGGTTATTTTTACAGTTAAGTTAACACAGATTTTAAAACCTAATATATACAGTTAATCTTTTTTGAAATACCGTGATAAATGCAAATAAAATAATATAAATAGAAAAAATTACATAATAAGTAAATTAACTCTTAACACTTAATTTTTTTTTAATTTCTTAACTAAAGTAAAAAATACCAAAACTATAAGTTTACAAAATCGCAAATAGCTAACTTTAAGCTCCACCATGTGTTAAAAATTGATATTATTACTCTATTCGAAGAATCAGACAGAATCCAATTTAAATTTTAGTGCTGCCATCTATGATATTAACTTGAAACTAATATGAACAAAATGTCATAAAGATTATGCTATTATAAGTTAATTCATTCATAATATACCAACTGCTATATCCCAACAAATCCTAATATAAAAATACTATATTATTTTTCATTATTCATATAAATATTAAATAAATACAAATTTTAATAGAATGATTACAATGTATTCTATACCTTACCCAATTAATCTATACGGAAAATTTAAATAATTTCAAAACAATAATAATATAATATAGCAATATGCTATAAAACTAAATAATTTATATATAAAAAATATCTATAATAAAAATATAAACTATAAGAAATACTTTTAAATATAAAAAAAAATAATAAAATGAACAGGAAGGAAAAAAAAAATGGATGTTGATATAATTATATCACAATCTTCATTTCCCAATTGCCTAATGATAACAAATAAATTGTGTGGTTTGTTTTCATATAAACCATAAAAAACTAAAGAATATGAATATTGGATTAACCTTCACATAAAACCGTTAATTAATCATTTAATACTAAGTTCAAAATTAAACATTATTAAAAAGTATAGAGGAATAATAAAATACTAATAACCCAATTTTAATACAAACTGTAATATCAATTAAACTTATTATGCATATTATTCACCATAAAGATGGTATACTATTAGAAATTAATATGATATTGTCCCGAGAAGACTAAAAATTAAAAACAAGTTTATTGTTAACTTGATTAAATATTAATTAAGCTAAATAAATTCAATATAAATTGAAATAAAAATTTAACGTCACCATATACCGGGTGTCCCAAAAAGGACTGACTGATTTTAAAATTCAATAACTTGCAAACGGTGACAGATATTAAAAAAATTCTTGCAGGAGGGTTGTGCATAAGGTCAAAAGTTTTATTACAGTGATTTTCAATTTTAGTTCGATTTACAAACAATAGATGGCGCTGTAAGCAATAGTCGCTAAATTCAGGTTCGATTTTTGGTACTTCGTGGCCCGGATAATACATTTCCCTCTCCTTTTTCTGCATGGAACAAGATAAAGGACCAAAAATGGAGCCTGTATTTAGCGACTATTGCTTACAGCGCCATCTATTGTTTGTAAATCGAACTAAAATTAAAAATCACTGTAATAAAACTTTTGACCTTATGCATAACCCTCCTGCAAGAATTTTTTTAATATCTGTCACCGTTTGCAAGTTATTGAATTTTAAAATCAGTCAGTCCTTTTTGGGACACCCGGTATATATAAAATATCGAATCAACCTCCATATAAAAAGTGTATTAGCAATGTAATTATAATTAAAATGCCCCATCAAATTTTTTTTAAATTAACCATTGCGTATTATCCAGACAACACCACCCTCCTCCGTACTCTAACATCTACCCACTCATCCGTCCTATAATAACTTTTTATTATTTTACATTTTTTTATTTTTTTTATAAATATTTTCTTATTTTATAAGTTTTTTTTTTTGTAATTTTGTTTACGCATTTGTTAATTATTTTTTCTTTTTAAAGATTATGTAAGTACTAATTGTATATTAAAGAATATATGAATTTCTTTGGAAAACCTTGATTTAATGCATCATAAATTAGTTTTTTAATATTATTATTAATTAGATGAGAAGAACATAAACATTTTATTCTATATAAATGGTTAAGTATTATATTTCGATATACAGAATGATGAAGACAAGATTTAAAATTTGTAAATGTATTAACTTTGAATTTAAATTCTTTACGTTTATCATATAGATCTGTTTTTTTTTTGTTATCTTTTATTGTAATTTTAAGATCTAAGAAGTTGATGGTATTATTAGATAAGAGGTTTTCCGTTAATTCCAAATTAGTGGGATAATCTACTGGATATTTAGAAATTTTAGTTTGATCAGTATATATATATAAAGTTTTTTACTGAGGGTGGTTTTGGGTTCTAGGGGTGATGATCGGTATAGATCTGCAAAATTTTTTTAGAAATTCCAACATAGGGGAGAATGTAATAGATTTCAGGTAGATTTCATACGAAATCTACCTAATAGTTTGCTTATTTTGTATTTCACTAAAAAATAGTTTTCAATGATCTTCGAAGCTTTTATAGAATTTTATTTATTATTTATATATTTATCGTCTGCATAGAAAAAAAAAATAAAAACCTAATATTTGTTTCTTATGCTATCAATTATAAAAAAAAAAATAGCAATCTGATATAATTGTCTGAGCGAAGCGAAGGCTAATACTCAGCGAAATATTACTGTCCGGACACATTACTACTACGATGGATATTAACGCCATGTCCTACTTAAAAAAAGCCTAATAAAAACCTTTCGTCAAGCATAACTCAAAAAATATTTGTCGGATTTCTTTTCTGATTGCACCAGAAGGTACCTATGAGGGCCACCTACTGAATGCACCTACTATGAAAAATATGTTCCAAACCGTTTAAAAATTATATTAAAAAAACTGATAAAAAAGCACAAGATCACATACGTCACAGAAATTTGGTGTGCGTCACTTTCACCGGTGGATGTTTTCGTAGACAACTGGTTTGAACACATGGAGCAAATAAAAAAAAATATGCACGCAGTAATATTGAATAGGTCAGTTTCAACCACGTAATCACAAACCTTACAACAACCCGTGGCAACCAGTTTTGGTGGGCAAACAATTAATAATACAGTACAGGCTAAATCCGGCTAAAAACTCAGGTTAAAAGATAGTTGTCAGTCTATCGACTGGAAATTAACAGATTTTTTTAATGCGCGTATAACGAAATTTAGAAACGAGTGTGGATGATTAAAACAAATGGCATGAGTGTTTATTGCTGCGGGGGTTATCTTTCTCTGGATGTCTGTCTGTCTATCATACAGCATTCAATTTTCTTGTAAAGGATGATATTATTATACAGTAAAACCTCCATAACGGACACACCCGATTAGTGGGCACCTCTATTTAGAGGGCATTATTTTCGATTACCAACCCTTAAATATACATTTTGGTACACATTAAATGTACATTTTTTAATCTCAGAAGCCGCCACCTCCAAATAGAGGACAAATTCTGCCCACCCGAGGTGTTCGCTATTCAGCGGTTTTACTGGTAAAATCTCCATAACGGACACACCCGATTAGCGGATACCTCTATTTAGCGGACATTTTTTCGATTACCAACACTTAAATAACTGTACATGTTTTACTCTCAGTAGCGGACACCTCCAAATAGAGGACAAATTCTGCATTCTCGAGGTGTCCGCTATTCTGAGGTTTTACTGTATGTATATATTATTCATAGTTATTTTACAGGGCCGCACAAAAGAATAAGAATATATGAAACGAATATAAACTAAATTCGGGATTGGTAGATCGCTGATGGTAACGTAATTTTAGGATGTTGTTACAGTCATCCGCAGCATGTTTTCAGAGTTTCGTTCATCTAACGAAACACTACCTGTCTCACTCCTTTGTCTGTCCGTCTGTCACAGAGCCCGTTCTCAGAAACTATATATATCGGAGACTTGAAAATTTGCATACTTATAGCTGAACACCACACATCGATTACGGCAAATAATAAAAATTTGAAAAAGTCTAATATTTAACCCTCTGGTATCTAACTTGTGTATTTTACGCAATTTTTCTAACTCAGACCCTAATTAAGTTGGAGACATGAAATTTTGATACTTATAGCTGAACACCTCACATCAAATGACAAATAATAAAATTTTGAAAAAGGTCTAATATTTAACCCTCTGGGTTCTAACTTGTGTATTTTAAACAATTATTCTAACTCAACCCCTAATTAAGTTCGAGACATGAAATTTTGCATACTTATAGCTGAACATCTCACATCAAACGACAAATAATAAATTTTGAAAATGCCTATTATTTAACCCTCTGGGCTCTAACTTGTGTAAATTAAGCAATTTTTCTAACTCAGTCCCTAAATAAGTTGGAGACATGAAAGTTTGCATACTTATAGCTGAACACTTGCGATAACACGATAAATGATAAAATTTTGAAAAAGTCATATTTAACCCTCCGGTCTCTAACTTCTGTATTTTAAGCATTTTTTCTAACTCAGCCCCTAATTAAGTTGGAGACACGAAATTTTGCATACTTATATCTGAACACCTCACATCAAACGAAAAATAATAAAATTTTGAAAAAGTCTAATATTTAACCCTCTGGGCTCTAACTTGCGTATTTTAAGCAATTTTTCTAACTCAGCTCCTAATTAAGTTGGAGACATGAAATTTTGCATACTTATAGCTGAACACCTCAATTCAAACGGCAAATAATAAAATTTTGAAAAAGGTCTAATATTTAATCCTCTGGGCTCTAACTTGTGTATTTTAAACAATTATTCTAACTCAACCCCTAATTAAGTTCGAGACATGAAATTTTGCATACTTATAGCTGAACACTTAACATCAAACGGCAGATAATAAAATTTTGAAAAAGGTCTAATATTTAACCCTCTGGGCTCTAACTTATGTATTTTAAGCAATTTTTCTAACTCATCCCCTAATTAAGTTGGAGACTTGAAAGTTTGCATACTTATAGCTGAACACCTCACATCAAATGACAAATAATAAAATTTTGAAAAAGGTCTAATATTTAACCCTCTGGTTTCTAACTTATGTATTTTAAACAATTATTCTAACTCAACCCCTAATTAAGTTCGAGACATGAAATTTTGCATACTTATAGCTGAACACCTCACATCAAACGACAAATAATAAATTTTGAAAATGCCTATTATTTAACCCTCTGGGCTCTAACTTGTGTAAATTAAGCAATTTTTCTAACTCAGTCCCTAAATAAGTTGGAGACATGAAAGTTTGCATACTTATAGCTGAACACTTGCGATAACACGATAAATCATAAAATTTTGAAAAAGTCATATTTAACCCTCCGGTCTCTAACTTCTGTATTTTAAGCAATTTTTCTAACTCAGCTCCTAATTAAGTTGGAGACATGAAATTTTGCATACTTATAGCTGAACACCTCACATCAAACGGCAAATAATAAAATTTAGAAAAAGGTCTAATATTTAATCCTCTGGGCTCTAATTTGCGTATTTTAAGCAATTTTTCTAACTCAGCCCCTAATTAATATGGAGACGTGAAATTTTGCATACTTATAGCTGAACACCTCACATCAAACAACAAATAATAAAATTTTGAAAAATTCTAATATTTAACCTCTAATATTTTGTCTAGCGCAATTTTTAAATTTAAACTGTTTTGCAGTATTATTTTTTGTTCATTTTGATAATAAGTGTAATGTGACGTAATTTCTTCTATTTAAGACTTCTAACACATGTTAATAAATTTATTTTACAATATACTTTCTCCTTTAAAATTAACATGTAAATATAGTTTTTATGGCGTAATTTCCAATAAGTGCCTGCTTTTTATACCTAATTATTTAATTCTAAATTGAAGGTTTTTTTCTGTTTATATTAGTAACGTGTAAATAATTTTTTTTTTGATGCAAACATTATTGTTTGCTCTATTTATACAGTTGGCAACAGTTTAAATTATTACCATTTCCTAAAATATGTAAAAAAATATCTGTCGAAATGCTGAATATTTGAATTTAAAATAGAAATAAAACCTCAAAAAAATGAGTCAAATTAAAAAAAAAAAATTAATGGAATCTGCACACCGGGATCTTCTATTGAATAAAATGATATAAAAATGATTAAATTCCCATGTATAGCTTTTGCTCCTATAAAACTTTTTTTAATGGAACGATTTTGTCCAAACTTAGCATTAAATATCTCTTAACATAATTCTTCTTTTTGTAAACTGTATACATCAGCGTGTTGATCAAACATTTCTCTATAATACCACCGATTTTCATATTTCTGTATGCAATAGTTTTCTTAATATTAACGAAGAAAGACCTCCGGTCACACAAAAATTCAAAACCGGCAGCGGCGGTGACAGCGTTAGTTACTTTTTTTAGAATAGAGAGATATATAAAAATGAAAACTTGTCTATCTGTCTGTTTGTAATTCTATAAAAATCCACAATTTGGAAGCCAAAATTGTGAAAAGATACGTACATGTGTATTAAAACATAGCCGAGTCAACTAAAGTATTCCAGAATCGAAATAATTTATAGTTAATTTTTAATTAATAAAAAAACCCCCAATTTAACAGCAATTTCTTATCAAATTTAAACATTTTTCGTTATAGCAGTTGCCAAGAATTAAAATACACAATAAAATTATTACTACAACAATTAATTTTCTACTGCAAAATTTCCACGTGAAAAATGAAAATGAAATAAATAGTTTGCCGAATTTAAAAAAAAAGTGAATATAACTTCATAACTTTTCTATTTCAAGGTTTCCACGTGAAAGAGGAAAATATTACGTCATATTGGAAATATAAAGGACGTGGTGGATATAGTATAACGTCATATGAGTGTGAAAAATGTATTGAAGAATGATAAAAACCCGATTAGGGCAGTGCCATCGCTAAGACTTTTTATTGGCGGGGGAGAGAACCTTAAATTGCCAAGTCAAATTTCAGCATTTGCCAACTCGTTTTATAATTTTGCCAACTTACCACAGTTAGAAAATGTAATATAGTTCTTATTTGTTAAAAGTTTAATAATATTCCCAATTAGTTTTGTAATTTTTGCCAAGTCTATCAGAAATAGAATATATATTATAGTTTTTATTAAAATTTTAAACAAATTTGCCAACTAAGTTTGTAAATTTGCCAAGTGTAATAACATTCGCAAATGTTTGGGGGAGAGGCTCCTCCCGTCCCACTCCCCCTTAGCGAGTCCCCTGGATTAGGGAAATACTGGCGTATTTTAACATTATTGCTCCAATTATAAATTGAAATAAGTTCATTTATAGCTGTATTCTTTTGCGTCTGTTATATACATGTATACATTTTTATGTAGCGTTTTCATATGATTCATTCATAAAACATTTCTATTGCTTTTTTTAATGTTTGTTTTATGTTGTATGTTAAATTTTGAAATCGATTTTTCAGAACAAACATCCTTCAAATTCTGGGCAACGCCGGGCACTTTAGTTTGTAACAGATAAATGGCTTTTGTATCTGTGCATCTAATGCTAATATTATAAAGTGTATAATATTATTAATGCTTGTACGTTTGCGAGGTGTTATCCCTGAAACTACATAGCCAACATTAAAAAAATGTTGGTGGCCATCTCTGCTCCGAAAAAAAGACTGTATTTTATGTCAGTGCAAGAACCTACATTGCTGCAGGAGCAAAAAAGTTCTAAAATTGCGATTTCTGCGATATTGATTGGGTTAGAAACTTTAAATTTGGTGTGGTAGTTACTTTTAAGATGTAAATACTCGTAATGAACGCTCTCTAAAAGGTTCAATTTGACGGATAAACGTAAAAATTTCTGGAAAGGTTGTAAACTATGATTTATTTGGAATACTGAAATTTTTGGGATACTGTTTTGGTTAGAAACTAGAACTTTGGCATGGTAGTAATTTATAAGATGTAAATGCTCTTTGTAGAACGAACTCTAAAAAATCGAAAGACTATACAAAGCGCAAAAAGATCTAAAGATGATCTAAGTAACGAAGTACATGGAATTGTTAGGAATATAAACATGAAAATTTACATGGCTGTATTTATCATGACGTAAATTCTCGCAATAGAAGAATTTCTGAAAATGTCGCTATATGAAACAGTGCAGAAACAAAAAAAAAAATTTCGAAAATTTTCTATTTCTTTGTTACTGCTGAGCTCAAAATCTTGAAATTTTGCTTCGGGTTAGTTTTAAAATATACAATTGTCCCTATGAATGGTTTCTAAAAAATTAAAAATTTAAAAAGATGAAATTAATGGAAAGCGATCTCAATTACCATTAATTTGGAATTATTAGGTATAGCAACTCTAAATATTTCATAATGCTGCATTTCCTCCGCAAAACTTGTAATTTAAATGCAACAAAACTGATAGATACCCACCTAGCATTAAATAAATTGTGTAAATATTGAATAAAGACCTGTATGAAACAGTGAGTAGGTTGCCCGAAAGTACTTGTTAAAGTGTTCCTTCTCTAGGCTTTTCTCTCTGTCTCCAAGGCCACTAACAGAGGGAAGTGCCGTTTTAAATGTGACATGAATTTTTTATCTGATTCATTTTTCTAGACATTTTATCATAAGGTCATATTCTCAATTATCATTAGTAGATTTTTTATATATTAATTTATTCTGGTGAAATTTCATAATCGGGCTCATAGTGGCGTATGTTAGCTTGCATGATTTGCTGAATAAATATGTATGGATTTGTAAATTACATCAAATGACACTTTGACAGTTCAAAAGTTATGCAGACGATATATTCAGATCTTGTGTCATGCTTTATGTTGCCGTATAAAGTATAGTCCATTCTTTATAAACATCATATATTTGTCATTTAAAGTTATTCAAATTGGTGCGGAGCGTCTGATTATGCTCTTGACATCATTTTATACAGTTAAAATTCCGATATAAGATAATTTAGTGTTTCATTTTCTATTTTACTTTTAATATATTGCGTACTTTCAATTTTATATCCATGCATGGCTGTCTTGCATGGTTTGATTCCCATTTTTTTAAACAGTGTATACGAATTTATATATAAAATTTTGTAATTCTTCCATTCGTTTATTTTCATCATTTCAATTTATCGCAGTATATGGACAATTAAAGATAACATCTCATTTTCTTTGCATCCACATGTTATTATTAAATCTATGTTCTCAGCAATATCGCTCAGACTAATCCCTCTGAGGGAAGTCCTAGTTCTAGTAATATGTTCTGTGCATTTTCTCTTTGGATAAAGCGGGCGGAAAAATTGCAGCGCCCTATTTGGCGACTTAATTCACTTTTGGCGTGAAATAAACAAATAAATATGTAATAATAAAACATTAAAAGTGTATAAAAGTATATAAAATATTATTTTAACAGAGAAATTTTTTCGGTTCTGTAACTTTTATGTATACTGCTACAAAACGCACCAGGTCTCGATGCTAGGTGCGAGCAACATCAAAAGTGGTTCCCTTGTTAGACATATGAATATAACTTGGCGTATTTCAACTATTACGTGAGCAAAGCCGGGTTTGCTAGTAGCTAATAATTTCATACAATTTCCATGATAAAAGTAAGAAGAAGATTACACAAATTTATTAAAATTCGTAGCGTCCCAAAAATGGGACGCTAGGTATAAGTGGGTTAATATGAACTAAGAAAATCACGCTGTTGTATAAATAATCCTAATTTGTTTTTTGAAAAATCCCAACAGCTGTAAATACGATCATGAATATTCGTATGTAATCGACTCCATACCTGAAATAAACGCAAGCGGGTGTAATCTTCGCTTGTCGACAAACCAACAGTTATAATGGTAGAAGTGGATTTACAGGCATAGAATAAACGAAGAAACGATTCGACACGATGCTTTACGACAAATGAAGTGGGACAAAATTTCTCGAAATAAAAAACGTTAATAGAATGTAACTATTTTATGATACATATTTTTTCTAATTTTTTTTACTTATTTATTTATTTATTTGTAATGTCAAATGTTTGTTGAAAGATTTTGAAAAGAGTGAAACTAGCAAAAATTCAAAATTAATATAAACAAATCGGAAATTGTATGTCAAACGTGACAAATGAGATGCGTTCGTACTATAACTAGTTTTATAAATATTCAGATCCTGGTGCAATAGCTATTGTATTCTTATGCAAAAATGCACGAATACAAAAATACAAAATTTATTACGATTATATATATTAAATTCAGTAATACGAAAAGAATCGGACTCCATCTTAAATAAGACGAAATCACCAAGGCAACCTAGAATCCTTACCTGGGATATCATTGAATTAATTACTTAGGATAGGATTTAATAGAATGAAGAAAACTTTTATTAATAACTTTTTAAGTTTTGATTCGATTTTCATTAAATTTGAAATGTCTCGACAAAATTCTGCAACGATTATATATATTAAATTTCAACCCAGTCGGTTGGGTAGTTTTTGCGCTGTTATATAGAAGGACAGACGTACAGACGGATGGACCAGACGAAGTAAGGTGTTAAGTATTTATATAATTACGAACCTACTTAAAAACAGATAAATAGTAATATAAATATGAAAAGTAAATTAATTATGAAATTACATTAATTCTTAAACTTAAATAAAAATTGTCGTAAATTAAAGATTTAAAAATGAAGTTTAAAACGAATTACATTTATTGGAATAAAAGAAATCGGCACAAAAACGGTTATTAACAAATTTAAATTATTGCAAACTCTTTTCAATTTGACTCCTTTCCGTACAAAGTAAAATATTCATGGGATTTGAAAATAGTTAATGCTAAGAGACATACATTAATTTAAGACAATAAGGTAATTATTAGGATATTATAGGGTAATTTTAGAAGCACGCCAAAGTGTGAAAAAATGGGTCAAAAATAGACTTTTTTTTTCAAATGGCTGCCACTACGTTGATTTTAAACTTTTTCACCTCGAAATGCTTGAAGCTCCGGACAATATTATCTACTTTCACAATCCTTAACCCTTAAATGCTTGACTTTTCAAAAATCATTGTAATAATGTTTTTCAGCTTCCATTTTTTAAATAAATCATGGGAAAAGTACTTAAAAAAATCACATTTTGTTTTAAGTATGGTTTAAGGCTAAAAAACAGTTTGTTATTTATCGACAATACTGGTTTTTAATTGAAAAAATAATTTTTCTTGATAAAATTCTATAATGTTAAACACACAATAATTTTAGGAACTATAATAAGAAATAAATTTTACTTGCTCACTGCAGAACAAAACAGGGTATTTTGCAAGCTTCATAACGAAACAAAAAGAACATGTAGCAACAATTGGAAAAACAAATCTATCTTTGTTCTTAAACAGCACAAGTGTTGCCATCTAAATGTTGAAAATCAATTTAATAATATTTTCAGAATGTATTTTATTGGCAACATTAGGCATTATAGCTTCAATATTATTCTAATAGTATTTTAGAAGCCTAAATTAGGTATGTTGCCGAAAAGCAACACCCGGCATTTAAGGGTTAAGAAGCTACTTCAGTCATAGATCAGGAGCCGGTAGCACAGACAACCACCTCATCGAGTTGGAGGCTGAAATTCCAGAATTAGCTAAATCTCGGTTCCCATATTAAAACGCAATCGGTCTGCCAAGTTATATCTTGGTGGAAAACACCTAAAAACCTGATTTTAACGGTCGACTCGTAGGTGTACCATTGCGTTTTCCTGCACCCAAAGGTATGAAAACATGGCGGTCTGGGAGCAGGAAAACACAATGGCAAACCTACGAGTCAACTGGTAAAATCGGGTTTTAAGGTGTTTACCACCAAGATATGACTTGGCAGACCGATTGCGATTTAATATGGGAATCGAGTTTTAGCTAATTCTGGAATTTCAGCCTCCAACTCGATGAGGTGGTTGTCTCATGGTTCGTACGCCTCCTTACATTTTGCAGACCAGAAAAATTTTCGGCACCGGTATTATCGTATAGAAAATATCTTCTTAAAAGAAGGCGAAATTTTGTGCGTTTAACCTAGATTTATTTTTCTATAAAAAGATACTGGTAATTTTCCTGAAAAAATTGGTTACCTCGATTTTGGTTACAGTTTTTTTTTTTTATATTAGGCTAGTTTCGATTTAAGAACTGGTTCCGAAAGTAAAAGTAATTAAAAAAATATATATCTGAAGCCAAAATCGAAAAAGTAAAAACTGTATCTCGTTCTCAGCTATCCTATGCAAATAAATGATTTAAAAATATGAAAATGCAAGCGAAATATTTGAAAATAACGCTCCCGTGGGCTTAACATTAGCGCTTTCATTTTTTTTCCCGTGACAAGTGTTGGCTCTTAAGAAAAATCGATTATAAACGTCTCTGACGATCTATCGGATGCCGCCCGAATAAAAGTGCATGGCGCGCACGTAAGGGCATCCACACCCGCAACTAAAGCCACATCATCAATTTTTTATTAAACAAATTTTGAAATATTTTTCAAAAGATAATAAATAACACACAAAAACCCGGACCTAATATCTTTATTCCTATTCCAGAAAAAAACCCCGCTAAAAACACCCCTCTTTTTCGGCCTTCTAGAGCCCTCCCCCCCCACCCCTTCTCTTACTTAACTAAAATATAGCCAATATTGCTGAAGATATAACTGCAATACAATTTAAACTCCTTAGTCATAATCTATGCATAACGGCTAAGCTTTCGCTTTCAACTTTCCACTCTTAGTCGTCTGTGATGAAAATTCTCCAGTCACGCGATGTTACAACACAGAAAGTTCGTGCACAGCATCTGAAATAGAAAATGGGATACGAAAACGCCGGACATGACGAAGACATTTTAACCTGTACCACTCCACTGACCCACCCTTCTGGGTTCCTGGTTATTTTCTTTTTTCTTGGTCGACGAATTAGAGTACGTTGCCCTCGATAAAATTGATAAAGAAAAACTACCCCTTCTTTACATTCTAGTAACCTATAAATTCCTGTTCAGTCATCACTTGCCATTTTGAAGTGGTGTAGGGGAACTAAACTCTAGTAGTTGAATTATTTTATTACTGAGATATTTTTCTGGTCAATTTATAGCTTCACGATTAACTTATCGAATATAGATCTTTTGTATTTTGAATATGAAAATCATCAAGTATAGATTCCTACAATACAAAACTGTTGTCTCTGTCGATTAAAAAGTTGACCATTATTTCATTTTGAGATGGTGTATTGAAACTAAACTCTGGTAGTGGAATTATTTTATTACCGAGATATTTTTCTGGTCAATTTGTAGCTTCACGCTCAACTTATCGATTATGGATATTTTGTCTTTTGAATATGAAAATCATCAAGTATAGATTCCTACAATACAAAACTGTTGTCTCTGTCGATTAAAAAGTTGACCATTATTTCATTTTGAGATGGTGTATTGAAACTAAACTCTGGTAGTGGAATTATTTTATTACCGAGATATTTTTCTGGTCAATTTGTAGCTTCACGCTCAACTTATCGATTATGGATATTTTGTCTTTTGAATATGAAAATTATCAACTATAGATTCCTACAATACAAAACTGTTGTCTCTGTCGATTAAAATGTTGATCATTAATGCATAGTGAAAATTATTAGTTGTTTTATTGCGGATATTTTGCCTGATGAATAAAACAAAAATGTTTAAAGAATATCTTAATTGAATTAAAAAATTAGACATTTTCTGTGTTGAGAAAAACATCTCCTCTGATGTATAGAGAGTAGACATTAGATATTGAATAAATAATTATTAGACATAAAAAGTCGATCATTATTTCATAGTGAAAATTATTAGATGTTTCCTTATAGATATTTTACCTGATGAATAAAAAAAAGTTTAAAGAATATCGTTATTGAATTAAAAAATTAGACATTTTCTGTGTTGAGAAAACATCTCCTCTGATGTATAAGACAGTAGACATTAGATATTGAATAAATAATTATTAGACATAAAAAGTCTATCATTATTTCATAGTGAAAATTATTAGATGTTTTCTTGTGGATATGTTACCTGATGAATAAAAAAAATGATTAAAGAATATTTTTATTGAATTAAAAAATTAGACATTTTCTGTGCTGAGAAAAAACATCTCCTCTGATATATAAGACAGTAGACATTAGATATTGAATAAATAATTATTAGACAATGTAAAAAAAAAAAAAAAAACGTAATTTATGACAACAAAAATTGACGCTTCTCTGTCTTAGATGAATATGAAAATAATCATATCTCCTACAACTTGAAAAAATAAAAAGGCATAACATTTCAGAAAAAACTTCGAATGAATAAAACTTAAAAGTAAACTTACAAGTTTACCTACAAACATTATCATTGCTAAGAAGTACACCGGAAGAAACTTTTGTTTTACTGATTACAGCGCCAATGCATTGAGAGATGAAGATTTTGTTGAAATAAAAGATCTCATATTTAGAAAAACGTAAAAATCGAAACATCATGACTGGAATGGTTTGTCGAAGAGAAAGCATTTTTAGCGAAGATATGTCGGAGCTCCTCTTTTCAGGTAATATTTATACTTCTAAATCTTCGTAGTCTTAATTCACATTAGAGCAATAGGTCGGGTATTTTGTCGGGTAATTTTATTTTTCTCGAAACCTGATGTGATCAAAGATTTGGGTATGGTCGGATAGACGTTAATTATTTCTTTTGCAGACCGGGTTGACTTTAATTCTTTCGGTTAGGATTTGACTCTTTCGGGTCGGCTTGGGATTGTCTCGAATTTACAAAAATATCTAGAATATTGTTTGAGACGAGAAAAAGTATATACATGGATATTAACCCTCTAATGCCATGGTAGCATATATGCTACCATCAGTGTTTTCAATTTAGTGGATTTTTTAATTCAGGCATTCTAAATTCACATAAAAAATTTAAAATAGAAATATTTGCTTACAGAATTTATTTACAGAAATTTCTTCATTAAATGAAACGAAATTTTCTGATTTAAATTCAGATTCTCTGAATTTCGGAATTTCTAGAACGTTTTCTACCCTGGCAATTATAGGGTTAATGAGTATACACAGGTTCATTTTTGACCATAAAAGATATACTGATTCTTAGAGAGATAATTGTATACTATTTTTCCACTATTGTTTTAATATGGATTGATATTCTTCTATTTCGGATTGGGTTCGCGTTAGTCAGGTATGTCGGGTTAAGGTCGAGTTTTGGATCGATAAAATTTTACTTTCCGGATTCTATTCGGGTTTAAGGTTGACTTTAACCCTTTGCGATCTAACGTCGAGTCTGACTCGACATCATTTTTTTTTTGCAAAAATTGTTTTTGGCACCAGTAATAAAGAAAAGTAATATTTGCCTTATATAATTAGAGGATTTTCGAAATTATGTAATAGAAGATAATTATTTTAAAAAAATGGTGCTAACCGAATAAAATTTGTGTAAGAGCCGCTGGTTCCGAAAGAGTTAAATAGAATTTTAGGATGAGGATTAAAGTTCATATGAAATGACACGAAATAAATGCATGCAAGAGAATTTAGTACTTTTGGTTGAACGCTTATTGCATATAAAAAAGCTTTAACACATTTAAACTAACAAAACTTTTAAAGAAAAAATAAAAAGCATTTCAAAAGGTTAGTAAATTTTTAGATAAGGGAGGTAGCGACATAATACTAGTGCATTGCAGCATTAGAGAGTTATCTTGTTAAAGTGTTTTTAATTTAATTTTTTTACGAGAAATCACTAGACAAATTAACCTTTAACTGTAGTGCATTACAGCAATAGAGAATTATCTTGCTAAAGTGTTTTTAATTTAAAAGTTTTTCGAAAAATCGTTAGGCAAATTAATCTTTAAATGTAGTGCATTGCAGCAATAGAGAATTATCTTGTCAAAGTGTTTTTAATTAAAAATTTTTTTGAGAAATCGTTAGGAAAATTAACCTTTAACTGTAGTGCATTGCAGCATTAGAGAATTATCTTGCGAAAGTGTTTTTAATTTAAATGTTTTTCGAAAAATCATTAGGCAAATTAATCTTTAAATGTATTGCATTGCAGCATTATAAAATTATCTTGTCAAAGTGTTTTTAATTAAAAAAAATTTTGGAAATCATTAGGAAAATTAACCTTTAACTGTAGTGCATTGCAGCATTAGAGAATTATCTTGTGAAAGTGTTTTTAATTTAAATGTTTTTCGAAAAATCATTAGGCAAATTAATCTTTAAATGTATTGCATTGCAGCATTAGAGAAATATCTTGACAAAGTGTTTTTAATTTAAAACTTTTACGAGAAATCATTAGGTAAATTAACCTTTCACTGGTATTGCAATGCCGTTTAGTCTCCACCGATGTTTCTACCGTGTAAGTGCTTCATCAGTCATGTTTGATTCAACTGAAAAATACAGCCATGTAAAAATACCATTGTTTATGTCAAAAATTCATGGTACTTTTATGTTAGCCGTGCTCAAATCTTGCCCATAACGTTTTTTTTTCTTTTCTCGTCAGTAGAAGCTTTATTTTTCGTGTGTGTAAATTAGAAACAATACTTTGAAGTTAAAATAAAATGTCTTGGTTTATGGTATTATTTCTTTTCTGTTTCTTTCTTTCTTTGTATTTCATGTGAAATGAGTGTATTTTAAGTTTATGTAATGTGTATTTTGAATCACAGTTTATGTATTTGAAATTAAATGAATGGAATACGAACGACTACGAGAAATAACTTGACGGTTTATCTCCTGCTCCCGGCTAATATAAAAGTACCAAAATCCTTTTATTTGTTTTTAAAAATAAATTATAATACTAACTGGAGCAAAAAGGAACCACGTCGTCAGTTAACAATTAAGAAAAAAAATGCAAAAATTATGCAAAACCTTTGACAAAATATTTCTACCTACCGTTAATGTTATATCGCGCCATTTTCCTTCAGCTATATCAATTTATAGTTACATCAAGCGATAGCGAAAATTCTCGAACCATTTTATGGTTAAAGATACTATTTTCTTGAAAATCTGAAACTTGGTTAAAATGGAAACGAATAATAATTCTTTAAAAGTTTCTGTGAGAACATCAAAATATAATCCCCCCTTCCATCTAATACCGGTGTTGGAATCGCATACGTTGTTAACAATTAGCATGTTTAACAATTCATGCATCATATATGCCGGAATATAGGCTCATTATGCCCGAATATCATATTTTTATATTTAACATTCAAGCTTAAAAAGTATCCGATATTTAGCTCTTTTGTAAATCTGAATAAGCAAGTTTTCAAACATTTTCATATATCACATTATCATTTAAAAAATAATGCTAATATGCAGTCATGTTAAAGTTGCTTATATAGAAGATATGAAATATACTTTGCAGAAAGTGAAATCAGTTTTCAAAATCAGTTTAATTATTTTGTTTACAGCTTCAAATGGCAACTTGCCACCTTTTAAGCAGAATAACGTGGAACATGAAAAATATAAGCTCCAATAGAACATAAAAAACCCTCTTCTTTCCCAATGGCCAAAAATATAACATTCACTAAACCTCAGTATTGGTTTAATATTATAAAAGCAAATTTGCTTTAAAAAATTGTTGATTACACACAAAAAAAGGAAAAAAAATAAATACCTAATATTAATGAGAACAGTAAAAGCATTCGAGGCGTTTGCACTTCATTCTTTGAGATTATTTTTTGATACGTTTTTCCATTAATTTTTAAACATCTGCAGTTTTAGATCAAACAACTTGTTTTAAAGAAACGAGAGTGTAGTAAGTCTAAAGCTTATTTCAAAAATTTGTATAACACCTCATTCATCATTGTGCGTTTTGTATATGCGTAGAAAAAGCGATGTTGACATCAGAAATAATATATATGAGGGCATCAGAAGCCAAAGGATACAAGTGACAAAATTTCGATTTGGAGTAAATTAAGTTCAAAGATAATTGACATTAAAGTTGAACATCAATAATAATTGACTGAATTGAAATAGGAAACTGCTGCTTTTTTCACAGTGATCTTTGAACTCTTATTTCAATAAATGTGAAAAAAGTAGAGTGCAATTTTCTTTAAATTTATAATTAATCAATATTTATCATTATTCGGCAAAAGTGGCTGATCTCTAAAACACAACACATAATTAGAAAATCACTTATATTTCTTTACCTGAAAAGAAAAAATCATTTTTCCAGGTCGTCTGTGCACTTAGTTCAATTTTTTCAATTGTGTCACTTATACTCCTTGGCTTCTGGTGTTCTCATATGATATCGGTGTAAAACTGAAAATATTTCCAACGAAATGTTAATATTGGTCAAATACTTACATAGTAGATAGCCGAAATTGGTTACGTTGGGACCCAATGTTGGTACAGGTTTGCATTCATAGGAAGTATTTCCAATGAAATATCAATATGGATTAAAAAATGGCTTTACATTAGAAATATTTGCATTATGATATACAGTAGTAGTCAATAGTATTCAGAAATGATGTCTTTGCATTGGAAATATTTGCCAATATGAAACTTCACTATTATAGAAATACTGGTTTACATTGGAAATATTTGCAGTATGGGATGCCACTATTAATGAAATACTGGCTTTACATTGAAATTATTTGCAGTATGAAATTCCTCTGTTAAATAAATACGGCTTTACACTGAAATTATTCGCAGTAGGAAATGTCGCTATTAAAAAAATACTGACTTTACACTGAAATTATTTGCAATATGAAATGCCTGTATTACAGAAAGTCTGGCTTTACAGTGTAAATATTTGCAGTATGATATGCAATTGTTAAAGATATGCTGGCTTTAGATTGAAGCTATTTGCAACATGAAATGCCACTATTGAAGAAATGCCGGCTTTACATTGAAATTATTTGCAATACGAAATGCCACTATTAAAGAAATATTGGCTTCCCATTAGAAATATTTGCTACACGAAATGCCACTATTGAAAAAATACTGGCTTCACATTGGAAATATTTGCAATACGAAATTCTACTATTACATAAATACTGGCTTTACAGTGGAAATATTTGCATGAAAATACCAATTTCGTACCAGTATTGGTAATAGCGAAATATATCTCCACAGGTTTGGTGTAATATTGTCGAAAAAGCAATACTAGAATGTTACAGAAATACTTAATGTCAATATTGCCCTTACATACAATATTGGTTCTATTCTGTATATGGAGACATAGAAATATCTACTACAAAACAACAATATTTTTCTTAATATTGGCATCAAATTGTGAGTATATTTACAATGTAATGCCATTATTTTGGCAAGACTGCTATCCCATGATAAATATATGTATTATATTAAGTATTTATAGTTATACTGAAATATATTTATAGATTATAGAATATTTATAGCGCGTTAAAAAAATAGCCACACGATATTGAATAATCATTGGTTTGAAACTAGAGGTCATAATAAATCGATAATTTTGATTAACAGTTGTGGAACTTGCCCTCATTAAAATGTACTAAGCATGAAACACGAATATCTTAAAATCTTCTATTTTTATATTTTCTTTCTACTTAAAATTTGTTAATTTCATGTATGTTTCAACGTGTGTGCTTAACAATTAAGTTTGTAACTTTTTATATACAAATGATACGAAGTTAAATTAATATTATATTTTAATTTTTTTAGTTTAATTTTCCAAGGAAATACACTAATTTGTTGATAATTTCAATCAAGTACATAAAAATGATTTTTTTATCGACTATGTAACTATTGTCCCAGTAATATGAAATCTACTTTAACCCTTAAATGCTTGATTTTTCAAAAATCATTCTAATAATGTTTTTCGGTTTTCATTTTTTAAATAAATCATGGGAAAATACTTAAAAAAATCCTATTTTGTTTTAAATATGGTTTACGGCTAACAAACAGTTTGTTACTAATTGGCAATACTAGTCTTTAATTGAAAAAAAAATTTTCTTGATAAAATTCCATAATATTAAACACACAAGAATTTTAGGAACTATAATAAGAAATAAATTTTACTTGCTCACTGCAGAACAAAATAGGGTATTTCGCAAGCTTCCAAACAAAACAAAAAGAACATGTAGCAGCAATTGAAAAAATAAATCTATCTTTATTCTTGAACAGCACAAGTGTTGCCATCTACATGTTGAAAATCGATTTAATAGTATTTTCAGAATGTATTTTATTGGCAACATTAGGCATTATAGCTTCAATATTATTCTAATAGTATTTTAGAAGCCTAAATTGGGTATGTTGCCGAAAAGCAACACCAGGCATTTAAGGGTTAACTTCCATAGTTCTGTGAAATATTCTAAAGTGTACCTTTAAAATTTAAATTCCCCTCAAAATTCTAGGTTTTATACCTTAAAACCTGTTAAAACGGAATTGTAAGGAACCGAATCATTTTAAACAGGTTTCCATCTTAGCAAATTCTGTAACTTTACTGTACTTATGTCTCCAAACCATGAAATCTCATCATTTAACCCATTTTTGCCTAGCGTCCCATTTTTGGGACGAATTTTAATAAATTTTTATAATTTTCTTCTTCTTTACAACATGAAAATTATATGAAGTAATTGTCTATAAATGTCTATCTATTACCGAGAGATGACATCATATGATTGATATTTATTTGCTTAAATGAAGGCCTTTTTTCGGTGTTTATATATTTTTCATTTTTCAAAATAGCGAAATGTAAATGTAAGTTAATTTGTATTTTTTGTATCAAAGATCCAAATAAATAAGTTACAATCTTAGCTTGTAGACTTCTTTGAAATACGTATTTTTTTAAATTGCGAAATTATACGTTCAAGCCTATTTTTTATGCATGTATGTAACGTACAAAATATAGGGCGCAATGCGCAAATGGGTACATATTTCTATTGGACATTGAGGGGGCAGTTATTTATGTAAAGTCCTTTTCAAGATGATTTTGAAATAAATTGTTTTTTAGCCTCAAGTACGATTATTCTTAATTTATTATTAATAATATTTATAATGTTATTAGTCCATGTAAAGAAATAAATATATATTTTTAATAGTTCATAAAAATACTAATTATAGTATATAATATACCATTTAAAGTCTTAATTTATATAAATTTAGACAAAACATATAATTATGCATTTTTCCACATATGGATATTCCCATATTTAGCACGTTTACATTTTATCAAATAAATACAAAAAATATTTTAGTGTAATTTTTTTTTTTTTTTTAGTATTTTTCCAGTTTATTTTGAAACATTTTGAAGTGATTTTGCTAACTAATTTGAGAAAACAAAAATTCAGGCATAAATGGGTTAAGGCATAATTTCATTGTACACAGGATCCGTTTTCACAGTTTTTATTTATTTATTTTTTGCCCCAAGTTACATTTTTCTTAAGCAAAATGTTGTTCTAACATTTCAAATATCTTTCATTCTTTTACAGAATGTGTCTTAAACCATTTTAGAATATAAACTGCGGGTAATTTTAATAATTCTGGACATTCCAGCATGCATAAAGCTTCTTGAAACACTTCATAGAAGCAGCCATAGATAAGATTAGATTGATTATAATTTTAAAATTTATTTTAAAATTGTAGAATACAAATTTTATAAACTTGAGGAATCTTATTTAATTCAAGCCCGGTAAATTCACAAAAGCTTAACTAAATTCAGTAGTGTTCTCTGCAATAATATTTTTACATTAATAATATTATTAGTAGTAAATTAAAATACTAATATGCCACATGCAAAAGTTACTAACAGAAGCGGGACTTATTATCTTCACGAATTGTAGCTTAAAGGGTTTTTCTACTTTGTAAAGCCAAAAAATTAAGATTTTTAAAAGATTTTTTTCTTTTATGAAGACCCAATAAATCAAAAACGTATTTTTAACCACTAAATAAATATATTGTTGTCTAATTTGGCAATTTCTTGTGTGTAAAAAATATAAAATAGGTGGCGATATCCTTATTTCAAAACACACGAGCTCAGCATGCACGACTTTGCGCGGTGCAGGGTTGTGCCTCATGGAATAATTTGAAATACAAAAAATACTACTAGTCCAGGCAATAGGGAATTTTACCTAGTAAAATTAATGGTAGTTCTGGAAATCGTCTTACTTTATATTTTTTGGGTCGCTGAATCCGAATTTGTAACTTCCCACCAAAATTTCCCCTGGCAACCCCCCAAATTTTGGTAAAAAGACCCCCCCCCAAAAAAAGGTTTTATTAAAAAAATCAATTTTTTTATTGTTTTAGGGGAAAAGTATCTAGAAATTCAGAAAGTAGACAAAATTTGCAACAAATTAGATATATGACATTATGACTTAGGATGAAGGGGAAGGGGGGATCTGCCTCGGAACATGCGCACGGTGCTGCGTGGGCTAAGTTGCGCAATTCCACTTAACCACACTCACATGTTTGCATTCGCCCTCCCATCTCCCCTCCGAACTTTCCTTATAAGGTTTACTTTAAGTTTTTTGGGTCGCTGAATCCGAATTTTTAACTTACCCCCAAAATTCCCCCCCCCCATAAAATAGTTGTTATTAACTTAAATTTCTTATTGTTTTAGGGGAAAAGCATTACGAAATTCAGAAACTAGACAAAATTTGCAACAAATAAGGCTACATGACATTATGACGTAGGATAAACGGGGAGAGAGGGGGCTGCCTCGAAACATTCCCCGCGCGCTTTTCTCAAAAACCAAATTTTTTCAAAAAATCAATTTTTTGGGGGGTTGCCGGGTGAAATTGTGGTGGGAAGTTACAAATTCGGATTCAGCGACCCAAAAAACATAAAGGGAGTCGAAATCCAGAACTAGTATTAATTTTTCCATGTAAAATACCCTATTACCTGGACTCCATAACTTAGTGCACGTAGCGCTGCAGTGCATGTTCAGAGGCAGCCCTCCCCCTCCCCGTTCATCCTACGTCATAATGTCATATATCCTATTTGTTGCAAATTTTGTGTAGTTTCTGAATTTCGTAATGCTTTTCCGCTAAAACAATAAGAAATTTAAGTTAAAAACAACTATTGGGGGAGGGGGGGGGGTTCGGGGGGGAATTTTGGGGGGAAGTTAAAAATTCGGATTCAGCGACCCAAAAACCTTAAAGTAAACCTTATATAGAAAGTTCGGAGGGGAGATGGGAGGGCAAATGTAAACGTGTGAGTGGTTAAGTGGAATTGCGCAACTTAGTTCACGCAGCACCGCGCGCATGTTCCGAGGCAGATCCCCCCTTCCCCTTCATCCTAAGTCATAATGTCATGTATCTAATTTGTTGCAAATTTTGTCTACTTTCTGAATTTCTAAGTACTTTTTCTCTAAAACAATAAAATTTTTTATTTTTTTAATAAAAACCTTTTATGGGGGGGGGGGGCATTTTACCAAAATTTGGGGGAGTTGCCGGGGGAAATTTTGGTGGGAAGTTAAAAATTCGGATTCAGCGACCCAAAAAACATATAATAAGCCTTTTTCCAGAACTACCATGAATGTTTCTAGGTAGAGCCCCTATACGGTCTCTATTGCCTGAACTATACGTGTAGCATGAAATTAAATTTGCAGGACCATGAAATTTAAAGTTAAAATTGACCACAGAAAACAAATGGCGCTTGTTTGAAAATCGCCCTACTGATTTCAAGTTTTTTTTAAAACTTTAAAGTCTTGAAAAATATTTAACAGATTTTTTTTTAACATTCAATAGATTGATGAAACCCAAAAAATGATTCTCTTTCAAACCCAACTAAATGTTCTGAAAATCGATAGATGTGTGCTGCACTGCGTGAAGAAAAATAAACTACTCTGTTTTCCAAATACACGCTTGGTTCCATTTAAAAGGCAATAATTTCTTGAATAATCCAATATCGTTTCAGGTACAGATTCTATACATTTCAAGGATGTAAAAATATGCAAAACAATAACAATAAGAATAACAGTAGCAGCAACACAAATAACACCAACAAATCTATTTTTTTGGACACAACAAGTGGAAAGCTCCTGCAGGATGCCCCTCAGTTTCCTTGTAAAGCCATTAATGATGAAAAACACCACGTGACCTCAAAAAAGAGCCACCTGACCATAAGAAAGTGACCACGAGTAGAATGATACGTCTATATGGAGCTTTACTGTAATATGAAATTATAGCACTTAGCGCTGCATGTAGCAGTAAAAACGTTCACAAGAGCGTAAAACCCCTTAACAAGGCAAGACCTAGTTGAGGTTTGGAGGGTTGAGTCATTTCACCTCCCACATATTTGCCCCCTTCTGTGGTCACGATTGGGCATATAGCGTAATAAGCCAATTTTCCAGATAACTACACTTATGAAACTTGTCCTGTAGCAAACAAAGGAAAACACAGACAAAAACTTTCATTAATTAATATAGATATATAAAGCGAATAACGGTGCACAAAAACAAAAAATAAATCCTAAACCTACCAAATTGCAATCTGTTTTACGATGATTACAAATAAATTTAACATTAGGATTTACAAACTTAAGAGATACTTTCCAAATTGTAATCTGTTTTATAATGATTACAAATATATTTGACATTAGAATTTACAAACCTTCATAATTCTTAAACTACTCAATCAAATGACTTTCTGTTTGGTATTTTAAAGTAAAATTTACTGTAAAAGCCAAATATGAAGTCAAAATTAGGTGTGTGTAATGAAAATTTCAAAGTTTGATACAATTCCAGTATGAATCAGATCACCCATAAGCCCCCCCCCCCTTTTTTTTATAAACCTAAACTGAAAGAATGCATAATTTACAGTCCAATGGCTAGTTTCATTTATTTATCTGACGATTTGAAGATTAAGCAGTATGGGGTGTTCCTTTTTTTATGGGGGGGGGGGGGGCTCTGTACATTAAAAAATTGCCTGCAATAAGACTCCGAAAAAGATTGTTTGTCAATCAATTTGACATTTTCTGGTGGAATCTATTGGTGGAATAAAACGAAAAATGAATTTTTGGGAGATGTGTCACTTTCCTTGGGGGGAGCGAACTTTATGAAGTAATGAAAAGGGAGAAGACAGATATTGAATATTGATCAGTTAAAAATCAAAATGAATAACATGTTTGATATTATCATATGAAAAACAATGAAATTAAATGTACTCAGAAAATTTGTGTCGTATTAATGTTTAATTTTTCATAAATTACATGAAAGTTCTGTTTTTTTTATGAGACATGGCCTCCTTTTTCTAAATCTTCTTCTGAAATATTACTACGTTGAAAAAGGGGGTAAAATATATGACACTAAATCAACATCTTAAACTATTCCATATCCATATTTGACTTCCGGGCTTTGAGATAAAATGGTCGAATATATCGTGTGTGGTATTAAAACATGAAGAATAAATACACTTCGATTAATAACGATGAGAAAAAAAGCAAAGAAAGAAAAATCAAAGAATCAGCTTTCTTTATTATATAGGGCATACGCGTTAATCTGTCGCTGGAATCTAAAATAAGGAAATGCGTTAGAACAAAATGTGTCTAAGATTTTTTAACGTTCGCCGATGTTGTATTTGCGTGCGAACGCGTAAAGGATCCAAATTTGCAAATACAAATTTTGTTTATATAAGAAATGCTTCTTCTTCCACACTCATTTGCTTACTTGTCCGTAGGGAAGTGAATTCTACCTAGGTCAGGTGCTTTCTTCTCAGAGCTAGACAATAGACGAACAAAAATTTAATCAGGTAACTTGAATAATTTGTCATTAGATCTATGGTATGTGGCTATAATATACTTGTGAAGTTATAAAAGGGAGAAGCCAAATATGGAATATTGATCAGTTAAAAATAAAAATAAATAAGATGTTCGATATTATCATATAAAACAATGAAATTAAATGCAATGAGAAAATTTATGTCGTATTAATAACCCTTTCGCTGCGTAATTGTTTTATCAAAACCCCTTCGAGACGAGCGTCTTTTAAGAATTTTTATTCTTTTGTCACCGGATTTTTCAAAACAAAAATTTTTGTCTAATTTAATCGGAAAAATGCTCCGATTTCGGGAAAATGCTCCGGTTGCGCAGCGAGAAGGTTAATATTTAATTTTTCGTCAATCACATAAAAACCTCTATTTTTTATGAGACATGGCCTCCTTTCTCTAAATCTTCTCCTGAAATATTACTGCATTGAAAAAAAGGAAGTAAAATATTTTAGACACTAAATCAACATCTTAAACTATTCCATATCCGTATTAGACTTCCGGGTTTCCAGATAAAATGGTCGAATATATCGTGTGTGATATTAAAACATGAAGAGTAAAGACACTTCGATTAATAACGATGAGAAAAAGAACAAAGGAAAAAATCGAAGAATCATCTTTCTTTATTATATAGGGCACACGCGTATATCTCGCTAGAATCCAAAATAAGGAAATGCGTTAGAACAAAAGGTGCCTAGGTTTTTTTTAAACATTCTACGACGTTTAGTTTGCGTGCAAACGATATTTCTAGCATTGCTTTAATCTGGAATAGGGGCTAGTAAGTTACTGATCGTATTGACCGGTTAAAGACCACATGCGCATCTGAAAGATTATTTCTCGATGTCGTGAGAAGTTAATACATAGTTAATGCTTGCAATGTTAACCTACATTCTCTGTAATGAACGGAAGATCCGCTCGCGAAAGCTGTGAATATGTAACATTTTGCATATAATTATCCACAGAAACTGAATTACGAAGGCAATTTTGCTTTTTTTCTTACTATAATTATGGCTAATATTCGTCTAAAATGACGAGATATGTCATTATTGCTCTTGATGTTTCTTGGAATCATGAGATTTTATCCAACTATGTATGAAATACATGATTTACTAGAAACTTCTTTATACATTTTGCGAAAAAGAAGGGATTTTTCTACAATATTCTATTCTATTCTTTTCCATTTCTGATGAAACGTTTCTTAGTTTCAGCATTTTTGTTTTATTTGATTTTTTTATTATTTTAAGAAAGTGTGCTTACGCATATAAATATGCAATAACTTACATGTATTTTCACTTAATGTATATAAATAGTTCATCATTTATTTCCAGCTTATATTCCATAACGAAAATTAGACATTCATCAATCAATAAATAAATCAATAAAATATAAACAAATCACGAATTTAAGACATGTAATCGAAACGTACGAGCTTAAACCACTGATATGAACAGAATCAAAAAGGCTGAATGTATGAGTGAATAGCGATTTTTTTTTGGCTGTTAAATCCTGGAGCGATGTCAATGTGAAAGTATCGCTTTTAATAAGTTTCACAATTTTGTTTGAGCGTATTATTGCTATTTTTCATATAAATATGATTTTTAGTATTGTTAATGGGCATTCTAAAAATATGTATATCATGTAAACAATCTATTAGAACTATTGTAAAAAGAAAAAAAAACACTTTAATTTCTTGCGAGTTTTTCTTGCCGCAATCTTTGATATTTGCTGATACGCTTTTTCATCAATTTTTGATTAACTGCATTTTTCAAAAAAATCACGCAATTTGTTTACTGTATGTAAGGACCGTAAGAAAAATACACCATTCATCGCTGTAAAGAGAAAAAAGGATGTTAACATCAGAAATAGTATATATGATGGGTTTTACCTACATTCTGTAACCCGGAAAGAGCGGGTTCGATCTCCTAGTTCCTTTAAAGCCCATATCTCATTGAAATATGCATGCATCATTATGATTTTTTTTTTTTTTTTTGTCTTAGTTTAGTAAAAACTTTATAAATATTTTAAGGCTGAAAAATGCTATTTGGGTATAAAAATAAATTTTAAATAACAATGTAAACAAACATATTTTGTTCCATAACATAAGTATTAACTTTGGTACACTTAAAAAAAACTAATAACGTTGAAATCTTGTGTGATGATAAAAAAGTACTTAATTTTATACACGGAATCTGTTTTAATCTGTAATGCATATTCTCAATTTTTTTTAAATGATAAATTTCGCTTCTGCATATTTTTATATACATATTCCCCATTTACAAAAATACATTAATGTTAAAAAAAAAAAAGGTTCATGAGATGAAATAACACTTACTCAATAATATTTAAAAATTACAGAGTTGTACTTGCAACAGATGCTGCACAAACTGTCCATTATATAAAATGCAATAAACACGTGTCCTTTTAAATGGGAGTTAAATGTTTGTTTACATTTTTAAGCTGGTATTATTCTGCGTTAGAGAGTTAACAGGTACATAAATTATATATATTTATAATTTGCAGAATCTGCTTTGTTTTTTAAGCCAGAATTTGAAAAATTGATTTTCTGAAGGTATTTGATGCCCCAATCCTCTTAAAGGGGTGTTTTGCCTGTAGAAGGCCGAATAAAGGGTGTTTTTTAGCATTTTTTTTTCTGGGATAGGAATGAAGATTTTAGCTCCGGGTTTTTGCACGTTATTTTTGATCATTTGAAGAACATTTCAAAAATTTTTAAAATAAAAATTGAATGATGTTGCTCGAGCTACATGGGTGGATACCCTTGCGTGAGCGCCGTGCACTTCCAATCGGGTGGGAACCTATAGATCACCAGAGTCGCTTGCAATCAATTTCCGTTAAGGATTATAAAAGTAGGTATTATTGTCTGGAGCTTCAACCACTTTGAGATAAAATTTTTTTTTTTTTAAGTATCAAAGCGGCGGCGATATGAATAAAAAGTGTATTTCTGACCCCTTTTTTCTCACTTTGGCGATTTTCAAAAAATATTAATTTTTTATATAAATAGCTGAAAGTGGTCGAAACTCCAATAAATTATATCAGTTTTAACTGAAAAAAAATAGCTATATTAATTTAATAGTTTTTGCGTTTTGATCCTGCCTAGTTTGAAAAAAGTCATTTTGTGTAAAATGCGTTTATAGGACTCCAAAACAGTGTAAACCCCACGGATGTGTTGCGCTAAAGCACTCAATAACTATACGAAAAGACTTCGAATTTGGCCAAATCGTTGTACACGGATAATCTACAGACTATAGGGAATAAAAAAAAGAAAAAAAAAGAAAAATCGATTTTTTAAACCGAAAATAAGCAAATTCCCCGTTATGAGAACTAACTCGTATTCCGCATTTTTGCTGATACAATAGTCTCAAAAGCTTAGAATACCTAAAAATTACTGAAGTATTCTGAATTATGTTTTTACTTATTCCTTCAATTGTTAATCAAGAGCAACAAATACTTCGAAATAACTCTTTCACTATTTACGATGCAATTGGATGTCCTTATGATTAAATAACTGCCATTTATGTTACACATTTCAGCTGCATCAGAAAACTATTTGTATGCAAATAAAATGCAGCTTGTATTAGCAATTTCGGCAGAATAGCGTGCAACTTTCTCTGAAATTCTCACGTTTAACCTGATTACGAATACTAAGTAAGATGAAATAAATAAAAAAGTTCGTTTTCTGTTGAAGTGACAAGCAACCGCTCCTATTTAAAAATTTCATTTTTCGTTTCGACTATTCTAGGAATTAAATCCCGGAAATTATACGTCGAATTAGAATATACTGAAATAAGGTATAATAATAACTTTATAATCAGAAAGGACTTTTCCTCCATATAAAGTTAAGGGATATTTGTAGAGATTAAAAAATAATTATGAAGGATTAAAAAATCGTATGCTACAATACATATTTTTTGGAATACTAATTTAAAAAGTAATACAAAATTAATACACAATGTATACAAAATTAATTTTCAAAAGAAATATGAATTGTAACGTGTGAATTTTTTGACGGAACTATATTTCTAAAACTTTCAAATATTCGAATCTAAAATTACAGCTTATTACACAAAATAGGTTTTAAGTTATGCTTAAAAAACTACTCGCACTGCTAATCTGTTTTTAAAACGATTAATAATGAATTTAACATTAGGAGTTCCAAGTTTCAAACATACATAATTTAAAAACTACTTGACGGAATGATTTGTCGTTTGATATGCTAAAGTAAAATTATAAAAAAATCCAAATAGGATGTGAAAATTAGGTGTTTGTATTGAAAATTTAAAAAATTGTTACAATTTCTATTTGTAGACGATCCCTTAAGAAGAAAAATATTATAGCATTAATTATTAGAGGTTATTTCTAATCAATTAGTGCTAATCACATTTTTATACTTTGATTTTGGGCAGAATTGGTAGAGAGTAGTGCGTATTTTCCTCCCAGGACTGTACATTTTTAATACGTTCCAACATAGATGAAAAGTGTTTACGAATTCGGTTTGTCTGTCCGTCTGTCTTTTCACGCTGTAACTCGCATAAATATATTCGGATTTTCATGTAATTGATATATATTAATGACGGTTACCATGGCATGTTCGGTATTGAAAATGAAGTGTGTAGTATTACTAGTTCATTTACAGGAGCACTCAAAATAATTCCGTAACATGGTGGTCAATGGGGAAAAATCGTTTGCTGTGTATTTTAATGACATTATACAATTTCAAATGTATTGAAATTGATATAAACCACTGAAGGTCACTACAATATGCTTACTGTAAAATAGTGTGTTCACAGCATTTATCGTTCATTTATAGGGTCACACAAAAGAAATCTGTTACATTACTGTCTTAGAGTAAAAATTGCTGGAAGTGTGTTTTCAATTTCAGTATGCGTAAATTTAACGATTTTTTTGCATGTTACTCGGTGTATATAAATTCTGTACCTCGTATACAGGGCCCCACAAAAGAATTCACGTTACCATTCTCCTTATTAGTGGGAATTGCTGAAGGGGAATTTTCAACTGAGGTATATGTATCTTTTGACTGAATTAAATTTTTGGATGCATAGAGTTAATAGATACAAATTCATGTATGGGGCATTCTCACAATCTTTTGACTTTCATGTCCCTGAATAATAATTTTTATTTTAATACACTTTTTTGCGTTTTTTTTTTTAATTTCGTATACTGGGGAACATCCCTTTGCATGATTGCATAACAATATTAACGATATAAATAATGTTAACAACTGTTTCTAAAAATCAATGAATATTGTGGCTATCACTTAGTCTTAACATGATTTGCCTAAAAATAGGTGCTAATTTTCCGTACCGTTCCATCCTTACCGTCCCTTTTTTCCTATATCGTACCCTTTTTAGGTGCGTTCGTAATTATATAAATACGTAGCACCTATAGTCGTCGTTCAGTCCGTCTGTCCGTCTGTCCGTCCGTCCGCATATAACAGAGCAAAAACTACCCAATCGAATGGTCTGAAATTTTAAATATATGATTGTTGCAAAATTTTGTCGAGCCATTTCAAATTTTATGAAAATCGGATGTATAGTTTAATTACAGGGACATTCAAAAGTTTTTCTTTACATTACGGCCAATGGGAAAAATTATTGCAAGTGCATTTTAATGATGTTACAGGTTTCCGAATGCTCTGAAATTTTAAACATATAATTATTGCGACATTTTGTCGAGCCATCTCAAAGTTTATGAAAATCGGATATATAGTTTAATTACAGGGACAGTCAAAATTTTTCTTTACATTACGGCCAATGGGAAAAATTATTGCAAGTGCATTTGAATGATGTTACAGCCTTCCGAATGGGCTGAAATTTTAATCATATAATTGCTGCAAAATTTTGTCGAGTCATTTCAAATTTTATGAAAATCGGATGTACAGCTTAATTACAGGGACAGTCAAAAGTTTTCCGTTACATTAAGGGGAATGGGAACAAAAATTATTCCAAGGGCATTTTAATGATGTTACAGACTATGCACTTATGAATTGCAAACAAATACACATTCAGTACAATATGGGGTGCAAAAAATAATTATAAACTAGTTATAGTACGAACGCACCTCATTTGCCACGTTTGACGAGCAATTTCCAACTTGTTTTACCATACCGTCCCTTCTGTAACACCTCTTTAAGACAATGTTATACAAAAATTCTGCATTAAAAGTACTACATTTTTATTATTTCTTATTTGAATGTCCTGTGGGTACTATGCAAATTCATTATAAGTAAAAATTTAGAAGAAAATAAAAAGTTATAGGTGTAAAATGGTAAGGAAAATTAAACTCGCGAGTTTAACTTAAACCTCAGTTAAATAAAATATTTTTCGCTGCTGACCATTTTTTCTTTATTTTGAATCATTAAGGCATCTGTCTATCTGATTAAAATGTTATTTTAGCAAGTTTAATTTCGCCAGATTTTTTTTCCCCCAAAAGTCAAAAGATTGTGAGAATGCCCCATATATCCTAAACAGGATTGTTCACAGAATTCGGATAATTTTCTGATTGTAGATCGGAACAGCTGAAATTGGATTTCAAATGTGTTATGTGTTTCCAAATGGTTCAATTAGATATCCTATTTCACCTTATTCAACGGTGGAATTTTGTTACATTAATCTGAATGCGTTGGAAAGTGTTTCATAATCTAAACTTGAGCATGATTTTTCTTTCTTGTTTTTAATTTCCAAAGGTGAATGCGTAAGCGTAATTGCTTCTTAACGCAATTGTTTTACAATCAATTACTTTTACAAGGATAATATTAATTAAACTCATTTTCTTATTATCTAATCTTTAAAGAGTATTTTTAAAGATTTTTCATAACAAATGTAGGATTTTCTTCTTTCTTTTTTTTTATTCTGAATGTGTTGGAAAGTGTTTCAAAACAAATGAAGTTGGATTTTTTTTCTTTTTATTTTATTCTGAATGTGTTGAAAAGTGTTTCAAAATATATGCTTGAGCATGATTTTTCTTTCTTGTTTTTAATTTCCAATGATGAATGCATAAGCGTAATTGCTTCTTAACGTAATTGTTTTACAATCAATTACATTGCATTTAGAAGGATAATCTTAATTAAACTCATTTTCTTATGTATCTTATCTTTAACCCTTTATCTACTGACAGTACTTATAAGTACCATTAAAATAACTTGCTATAAAAGTCACTTAATACATCGATTAGTTGTAATACAGATTAGAATGAGTTATAGATACATTACTTTATCTTGTTATAAAAGCATTATTGGTTAAACAAAAACAAAAATATTTTTAAAAGGATGATTTCTTTTGTACAGTGTAACCCCTGAAAAACAGCTACCCATGGGACCGGTGAAAAGTGACCGCTCTTCAGAAGTGGGTGTTATTCAGAGGTTTCATTTTTAAAAAATCAAAATTATATAAATTTAAATAGAAATACATAGTCATTTTAATTAATCCTCATTTTTTCAATTAAAAAAAAAAATCAGGGATCTGCAATTGCTTTTTTTTCTGCAAATAATTTTATCCGAAGAAATAACAATATGAGTTATTTTGCAATACAACTCATCATCATTATTATTATTATTTAATGCAGAATTTTGGATTTCACGAAGTTTCGCCAAATCTTCGGTATATGTGTTAATACTGGAAATTTTCGTTGTTTCTATAATATCTTCATTTCCTCTTCCTCATCACTTCTCTTTTCCTCTCTCCTATCTTCCACCCATCATTTGCTGTATGGAATCAAATGTGGCAGTAACTACAAAATCTTTGTCCAGACATACAAACTCGCTGGTCTTCATGTTAGTTATGACTGTCGTTCTAAGAATATTATCTAAATTTTCCCCATCATTATTAATATCTTCCTTTTCTGTTTGTTGACATATGAAGTACATTTTGTTCGATTTACTTCCCATTTCGGTTTGCAAATAAATTTGAAATTGTACTAGGAACTTCAAAATTTTTTCCCTCGTGATTTTTGAGCGACCGTTGTTTAGAATTCCTTATTTAGAGGTTCGTACTAATGTTAATACTATGAAATATGTTTGGTTCCATCAACATGTGGCCGATATTTGGAGGTTGTCGTTGTTTAGAGGTGACCGTTCAAGGAGGTTTCACTGTATTTGCATCTTTTCAGCTTTCTTGGCGTTGGGGGAGGGGGGATTTTCCCATTCGGAAATATTTCTATAGTTCTTTTGTAAGAACATTATATTTGTACATTTCCTAATTCTACAAAATACTAAGAAATATATTTAAAATAAACGATTTGAGTGGGGTTATAAATATTGCACAAAATCCCTATAAATTCAAATTTAAGCAATGCTTCTAAAATCCTTCTAAAATTTATTAAATGATTATATAAATCTTCTAATATAGTTTAAACAATTCACGAAAAATGCTTTGGAAGGTGAAATATTCATAAAGGGTTAAAGAGCATTTTTAAAGATTTTTCGTTCATTTACAGGGAGACCCAAAAGAATTCGGTTATAGTACTGTCTTTTATTCAATAATTGCTGGAAGTGCGTTTTAAATTTCGGTATGCACTTTTAAATTTAACTAATTTCTTGCATACTGCTCTTTGTGTATAAATTCTGTAGATCGTATACAGGGCTGCACAAAAGTATTCATTTACGTTTCTCATTAGCAGAAATTGTTGAAGGAGAATTTTCAGCAAAGGTTTGTATTTCCAAATTGAACTAAATTTTTACACATATGTAGTTTATAGATGATATGATACATAGTGGATATAAATCTATACATCATATATAGGGCTGCACACAACTTTTCGGATAATTTTCGAATGTAGATGGGAGTTTCTGAAATTGGGTTTTCAAATATGTTATGCGTTTTCAAAAATTTAGACCATATTTCATCTTGTTAAACGATAAATTGTTGTTACATTATTTTGAATGTGTTGGAAAGTGATTCACAATCTATGCTTGACGCATGATTTTTCTTTCTTGTTTAAAAGAATTTTTAGAAATATTGCTCTACTAAAATTTATTTCATTTTAATAAAGTATGCAGAAATATTTATTTATTTTTTTCTAATAAGACTGTAAAATTAGATTTTTAACATCTTTTTTCTTTTCAATCTACATTAATTTTTATAACAAAAAATCAATCTTCGTGTGTAATTTGCAAATAACTGTTTAAGGGATTAGTAATTTTATTAATCGATTTTCCATAGCACATACAAATCTGTAAAATTCTATGCTTTAAAATGCTCGCATAAGTGTTTATACAAAAATTTTTAAAAGGAAATTTAATTTTTGGATAATATTGTTATCTGGGAGCACAGCAGTGCGTCCGCCAAGTTCGCACAAGCCGTAAGCTACCTTTTCCTGAACCATTTCGTCATACATTTCACCCCCTCATAACGTCGTTTTAGGGAGAGATATAGAAATTTTTCGTTTATACACATGTTCGTATGGTCAAACTGAACTAAGGTTCCACGATTTCATGTTTCTATATTTAGTAGTTTTCGAAATATTAAATTCCGAAAAAGCGCTTTTTTGTCACTGACTCACTTCGCATCATCAAATAACTAAGATACTTCTAAAAGTCGTAGAATCATGAAATTTCACAAGTAAGTCGGGTTTGTAGCACAATTAACCAGAAAAATCTGAAAACACAGAATTTCTGCCTCTAAACCCTTCATACAGACGGTGTTCATTTGGCCGTAAACAGTTCCTACGCATTCAATTGTGCCAATGTTGGTCGCCAAAACACGATTACAGAGCTTTGAAGGCGGTCCCGTGATTTCAAGCAGAATAACATTTCATATATATGCTTTTCCAAAGATGTTTGTTAAATAGAAAAAATGAATATACCTAAAAATTTTAATCAGTATAGGTTATGATATATTTACGATATTAAAACAATAAAACATTTGACATAATATAACCGCAATTCGGTACGTTTCCGATTTAGTAGCCTTGGCGAAAAACAGAAAATAGCCTTGACGAGAAAAGGAATTTGATAATAACGTATTTTCTGGCAACCTATTTACCGTGTCATATACACAAGCAATTTTTTCTATATGTATACAATTTATTTAATGTAAGGAACCCGTTTATTTATTTTTATATACCAACATAAATAATCTGTATATAAAAAATAATATTTTATACATGTATAAATGAAATGTTTATATGTATACAAATACATATAAATAACATAAAAGTTCATCAGGTTTGTTTTCGTAGTTGTTTATATCATTTGGCAACATATCTCAGTTTCTGAAGTCCGAATTGCGCCAAGATTTTTTTTAAATGCCAAGGTCCCTATAGTGGAAAAATATCCTAATTCCATATGAAAGTTTAAAAATCTCTTTTTAATTAAATGAAATGTGTAACTAATAAACTATCTTTAACGATGTGCGACAGATGCTGCGTCCGAAGTCCGCTGCTAATGTTATTATATTGTATTATTAGCCTACTTACTGTTAATTTATTGTTAATTTTAAATCTGTAAAAGAAAGATTATAGTTATAGATAAGATATGTTGGTCGCCAAAACCCGATTACAGAAAATTAGCCTGAGTTATAAAGGTGTTACATGATTTCAAGCTGAATAAATTTTTATATGCTTTTACAAAAATCTTAATAAGGCAAATCTTTCAGTTTATCTGTCCATCTTTCGGTACCGATGTCATATTCGCCCCATATTGGCGCGATTTTTTTCGGTTGCCAATTTGGCGAAAACATCAACAGCATAAACAACATAATCCGGGTTACCACATCAAGCAAAATAACCACACTTTGGCGCAAGTTAAGTACCTGTTGCCTATATGATATTGGCGACAGAAAAAAATCGCGCCAATATGGAGCGAATATGACATCTGTTCCCATCTTTCTATCTTTTACTTCCTTAAAACAAATTTTATTAAAGACCGGGAAGCGTCTGCACAGATCATCACCTCATCGAGTTGACGGCTGAAATTTTAGGATTAGTTAAATATCGATTAGCGTATTTAAATGTAACTGGTCTGAAAAGTCATATCTTTGTGGAAACCACCTACGGACTCGATTTTACGGGTTAATTGGTGGATTTTCAATTGTGTTTTCCTGCACCCATTCCTCCATGTTTCCAAACTTTTGGATGCAGGAAAATACAATAGTAAACCTATCAGTTAACCACTAAAATTAGGTCTTCAGGTGGTTTCTACCAAGATATGACTTAACAGACCAGTTGCATTTAAATATGCTAATCTAGTTTTAACTAATCCTAAAATTTCAGCTGTAAACTCGATGAGGTGATGGTGTGTACAGACGTCTATTATAAATGTCGATATTCTAATCTCAATAGCACTCTGGTCAATCTGGAAATTATCCCTACTATTTATGAAACACTATTCCTTTAAGTGCGTTTTAGTGATGTTAATGAACTTATGCATATGCATATAATACGTAATACATTTGCATCATACATATTATAGGTATGTGTATAATACATAATACATATGCATCATTATGACGTCAGAATAAACAAAACATTTTTTGTCGCCAAATTTGAGAATTGACATGATATATTACCAAATTTGGCGAAACTTTGCTAAATGTCGCCAAGCTTGGCGAATATTTGGCGCTTGTGGCTATTTTTCAATGAGTTAATTATTAATGCCATCTATTTTTATTTTTCCGCATATCATCTGAATAGTTAAATGATATAACGTACTAATATTTCCAAAGTTCTAATAGTTTCGTCACTGCCCAAAACCTCTGCTAATCTTATTATATTGTACTGTTATTATACTTACTGTGGCTATGTTGTTAACCTTTACACCGCTAAAACTTCTGTATTATATAAAGAGAATTTACGGAAACTATTAAAGCATTGAAACTGCCAGTTCTCCTTATGATTATTGTAATTCTATAAAATGTAACCTGTTAATCAATATGTACGTTAGAATGAATCTTCTATAATCCGGTTCCTCGCATTTTAGTTTTCAGGTTTCGAGTAAAATTAGCTAAAATCTTAAAACCATGGCACATCGACTAATTCTTCAACACGATCAGATGAGAAGAATGATAGATTTTCAAATGGATCATGGCAGTAAGCCGGTAGACCTTCTACTCTTCCGTAATCGAGTCTATTGAAAAGGTTAACGTGAAACAAAAAGATATTAGCATCAATATGGTTTAATGCAAATACAGATATTGTCAAAGGATTTCATAAGAACCATTTCACTTGTACCCAGTCGTATCAGTTAAAATACAACAATTGGCAGTGAGCCCAATTAGAAAAGATTACTTAATAGGATTAAAAATTTCCGCATTAGAGAACGAATTATAACTGCTAAGGAAGCATGCATAAGTGAGTTAAGAGATATTTGTCTCGAAAGATGAAATACATAACAACACAAAATATATGATGTGCTTCCATGTTCGTAAAGAGTTCTTGATTGCTCTATCAAAAGCTTCCGAATTGGCGAAAGAATGGGCAAGTAAATTAAATTTTGAATCACAGTAACATGATGCAAAGTTTAACATGGAAGTAATACGGTAAATACTGCTTGCTAGAGGCTGCTAGTACTTTAATATAAAAAGAAATAAAGTATAAATTTGTAAAGCTCAATAAAATAAATTTAGGTATTTTTATATTAGCCGGGCGCAAGTGGCAAATCGCCAAATACTGTTCCCAACTCCATTGTTTATATTGCATTCATTTCATTTAAAGATATATACTTTTCAGTCATCTCATTTAAAATAGATGCATTTCCCTCATTTTATTTAATAGAATATTTAACATAGAAATAAATAAATAAATGACAAGAAAAAATAACATAAATCAAAATATTTTATTTGAAAATCAAAGCATTGTTTCTAATTTACACGTGTGAAAAATGAAAACTGCTATTGGCGAAACAAAAAAAGGCTAATGAGGAGATTTGCTCCCGGCTAACATAAAAGTACCGAAATTTAAGTTTTTTCATATTAATATAGTTTAGAATAACAAACTTGAAAAAACATATAAAAAGTAGTGATATCCCAACAAAAAGTTTTCGGTAAAAAAAAAAAAAAAAAAAAAAAAAAAAAAAAGGCGCCAAGTTCTCCTTAATGTTTCGGCCAGAAAAAGTAGTGATATCTGATGTTCGCACAAGTAAAAAACCAAACATCCCAAATCTTTCATTGAAAATGGCTTCCTGCGACTTGGCCGTTAATGCCTTCGTGAGAGTTTTTCAAATTTTAAAATATGTACATATGAGCTACATGCCAACTACATTTTTTGATTATTTGAGGCATTTTGTGACACAGAATACAGACATAAAATACACATTTGAAAAAAGCATTTAAACAACTTCAGTCTATTTAAATGCTTAGAAGTTAAAAATAACAAAATACTTGTACTCAGGAGATAATATCCCTAATTGCTAAAACATAATTACTATCAACTTTTAACAGTTTATAAATCGAATACCTCTTAATTTTTGCAAACAAACTATAATAAATGTTCAAACGAAAAAAATCTCTTTCGTCAATACACAAGATTTCAATATTATACAATAAAATGTAATGTAACATATTGTGAGATATGAAGTAAGTAAATTTTGTTTTATTTCTTGGGTTTTAAGTTAATGACTTTAGCTTTAGGCCGTACAAAATGGCAATTAAACCGCAAGTGGACTAAATGATCTGTAATCAAAACTATGGTTTGTTGATACTGAATGGTAGTTATCAAAAATCTTTTGCTTATAATGTCTTTATGTGAATTTGCCTCTTTGCATTCTAATATTACTTTTAATTGCCGAAACGTCAGTGAAGGCTTACTGTGGAGACACGAAAAGTTTTGATTTCCGTTTGTCTGTCTGTCTGTCTGTCCGTCTGTCTGTCTGTCTGTCTGTCTGTTCCGCGATAACTGCCACAAAAAGCATCCGATCGGCTTGAAATTAATTGAGCATGTTGATGAGGTACTCGGACTTAGCTGTATAGTTTTTGGTTAAATTTGGTTCATTCGTTCGGGAAATATAGAACATTTTATTTTGCTCTGTAATGCTTGTCTACGGCAAGTCAGACGATTTTCAAATTTTCATTTGTTGAAAGAAATGGCTCATATAAAAAATGGATTTAAATGGTAAATTTTGGATGCTGAAATTTTTAAATAAGATTATTAAATTATTCCAATTAGTTTGAAATTATGTCAATATATTTGCGAGATTTTTAAAATTAGGTTTATAATTTTTGGGGAAACTTTATGCATGTTTTCCAATAATATAAAGCATTTTGTTTTATCAATTTGACATAATACATATTTCCTTTTTTACCTTTTCTTTCATCAGTTGCCTAGCAACGAATTTGGTCTTAATAATATTAGTATAAATGCGTCTATAATGTTTCAGTAAAGCCAACGTCAAAACGGATGAATTAATGCATTTGTATTTTTGCATATAGATGAATTTTAGCCCCAGAAATAAAAATAGGCAATATTTTATTTATTTTATTCAAATATTTTGCTTAAAAATAGAAAAGTTCATTATTTTCATAGAGAATAATGTGACATTTTTTCATAAAATTTATCAGTGTTTCTTTAATCGTTGCCAAGAAAATCAAAACCCTGAATAATATTTTCTCTTAAACAATTTTCAATTGAAAGATTTTGACGTGAAACAGGAGAATGAAAAAAAAAATTAAGAATAAAAAAATTAATATGGCGACATATTGGGGATAAAAAGAAAACTCTCAAGTATTTCTTAATATAACAAGATGAAAGGTTTTGAGTAAGTACGAATAGCAGATGAATTAGACGTCATTTATAAAAAAAAAAGAAAAAAAAAAAAAAAAAAAAAAAAGATGTTGGATTAAAAAGACCTTGGCTAAAATAAAATGAACTATTATTTACGGAGGAAAGGGATAGATGGAGATGCAGTATGCCGTAAAAACAGTTTGCAATATGATGTGCGTTATCGCCCAGATTTAAATGCCATCATTTGGCCCAAACAAAACAAGCACGTGGAACAGGGACCGAATTCTTTGACTTCATCCGTGCATTTTTTCTGTAAAATGAAAATGATCTGCTTATATTTAAGCATTCTAAAGTAGCATTTCATCGTATTATGAATTAAAAACTGTATTACTAAAAATATTTTTCTTTTCTTTCTTTCTTTTTTTAAGCACGCCGTTGTGTTTCGGTCGAATGTAGCGGATTTTAAGGTTGCATTTTTGGCGTCACTTCAAGATTTATTGTTTGCGTACGGTTAACATGAGGATTTTATTTTAAATTTTAAATTTATTAATTTATAAAAAAAAAACTTATGCTTATCCTTATAAATCACAGCGTAAAAAAAAATCTATGATATACTACAACCATCCGCACAATCAATAAAAAATTACGAATGTAAACTTAAATAAACTACGGAGGGTTCAGGGGGCACAGCCCCCCTGAAGAAATACAATTTTTGATTTAAAAAGTTACCAGAATTAGCAGCTCATCAGAATTTCAGAACATCAGTGTATAACCACTTGTTTAACACATTTAATTTCTGAAACTTTTCGAAGTATTTTGTATTCTTATAAATATTTACAAAAAGGACTGACTGATTTTAAAATTCAATAACTTCCAAACGGTGGCAGATATTAAAAAAATTCTTGCAGGAGGGTTATGCATAAAGTCAAAAGTTTTATTACAGTGATTTTCGATTTTAGTTCGAATTACAAACAATAGATGGCGCTGTAAGCAATAGTCGCTAAATACAGGCTCGATTTTTGGTCCTTTCTGTTGTTCCATGCAGAAAAAAAGGAGATGGAAATGTATTATCCGGGCCACGAAGTACCAAAAATCGAGCCTGAATTTAGCCTCTATTGATCGAAGCGCCATCTATTGTTTGTAATTCGAACTAAAATCGAAAATCACTGTAAAAAACTTTTGACTTTATGCATAACCCTCCTGCAAGAATTTTTTTAATATCTGTCACCGTTTGGAAGTTATTGAATTTTAAAATCAGTCAGTCCTTTTTGGGACACCCGGTATGTAATTTGAAAACTTTAAAAAGCGATTTGTAGGAAGATGAATATTACGTAATGAGTGTTAAAAAACAATGACTTGCAAAGGATGACGTTGAGGCTCCTGATCTACAGATTTACTAGTATTTAAATAATTCATGAATGCGTAGTTTCCAATCATTAATTTTGAAATGCTGTAGAAGGCATTAACGGCCAAGTCGCAGGAAGCCATTTTCAATGAAAGATTTGGGATGTTTGGCTTTTTACTTGTGCGAACATCAGATATCACTACTTTTTCTGGCCGAAACATTAAGGAGAACTTGGCGCCTTTTTTTTTTTTTACCGAAAACTTTTTGTTGGGATATTTAATATATTTGGATAATATTATTAATATACATCGCCATTTTTTGCAGAAACTGAGTTCGATAAGCCCGAACTCAAACCAAACATTTAGCTTTTTACATCGGCCAGACCGGGCCAAGATATCTTTCGTCCGAACAGAGATTGAAACTTGCCGCCCTTGCGGAACTATAGGGCAAATAGTAATTCTCGGCTTTTGTATTAAGACAAATGATAAATCGGATTTGATTAGGAAAAATCGGAGTCCATTAAAGCACCCTTCACAAATTTATCGTCGTAAAACAAGACACTTTACAAAAAAATTCACCAGTAAACAGGACCCTTCACAAAATTTGTCTTAAATGTAGACTTTTCATAAAATTTTTCCAGCTCAAAACTGAACTTTTCAGATATTTAATAATTTCTAAAATCTTCATCAAACAACTGAAGTTGACAAAAAAAACCTATTATTAACCTATTAGTTTTTTTTTTTTACACATAAAGGATCTTGTTAAAAATAGATAAACCGGAACCTATGCATATAATAATAATTTCAAGTCCACAAAATTCCGACTGTGGTTTTTCACAAACATAAATTTTTTTCACAGTTTCACGAAAACGGGACTTTGTGAGTAAAATCTGGACAGAAACCTGGATAAGGAACGAAAACTTAATCCTTATTTCTAAATTTCTTCACAATCATATTATAAAAAAATATCACCCTAAAATTTTAAAGTAATAGCTTATTTGAATGAAGAAACTTATTTTCTATAAATCACTGGATAAGATATGCTTTTTGTTGTATTTTTCATCATATCTGCTAACAATTTCGCTTATTTTTACGCTATTTTAGAGTAGTAATCTTCTCCTTATCTTATCGATTTTGAAATTTATACAATTTAATAAGATGAATATTATAATTTAGCAATAGTTGACAATTACGTTATTGCATATCATCAAATTAGCGATGGTTTACATTTTATCGTTTTAAAAGCATCGCAAATTATTAGCGATAGAAAACCTTTACAATTTATAAGTTTTTTGTTTGTTTTGTTTCCACTAAAACCCACTTAAACTATCAATAATGCTTTTCGTCGAATGCCAGTAAATATTGGTTTCAGTGAATGGCTTATCACAACAGTTGCCCTAGCAACGCATTTAGAAAAGAGCTTTTAGTAGCACAAGTCGCCCATTTCAGCACCGCAAAGCGTCGATAACTGCATTCTTATTTTGTAAAAAATGAATAGTTTACTAAAATATATTTTTAACAACATATAAAACCCGGAAGTCAAAGTTGTAATTCTGCTTTTCTTGAGGAAGTAAATGGCATTCTCACATAAAAACATGGTAAGTGGTTTACTTAAGATTATTCATTGATTTATTTTAAGTTGAGATATTTTCAGACTTATGTATATTATTATAGTTTTTTTCTAATCGTCTGCGTAGAATAGCACATTATTCAGGTTTCCGAAATCATATATTTAAAATTTCTACTAAATCATTTCCAGCTATTGAATTTTTTTTCTCTATACGCTCAGTTTAGAAATGCTTAGCATTTTCCTCTATCATGTATAAAGTTTTCGACAAAAAGATGATAAAAATCTGACAAAATCACATAGGAGATCTATGAGTGAATTAACTTATTGAAAGAGCACTTGAGCTATATTTTGCATTTGAGTAATTTGTTAGGTTTGTCATATCTACCACAAAGCCAAAAATCATTGTAATGTTTCTTCTTTTCCTAAAAGCTCCACTTAAAATTTGTTATTTGTGATCACTTCTTCACCCGCTTCTTAATCCTCCAATGCCGATAAGTAAATTTGTCGATTGACACTAAAAAAGAGTCGTTAACTCCTTGAGGGGCGGTGGGATAAAATATATCCCACCTAATTTAAACAAGATTCTCACTAGAAAATTTTAACTAAATTTTATATTTTTAACTTTGGACGAAAACCGTTGAAAAATTGCTTTTCGTTATTTAAAAATAAAATTCTTCAATTATTCCGGCGAGAATTCAATATTTAGAGACATTCTTGCTTGCCCCTCAAGGGGTTAAAGACAAATGGTCTAGCCGGATAAGCATAGCGAAATGGCCCCCACGGCTGATGTTTGAAATAACATGTGTGGTAATAAGGCTCACCATGAGAATACAATATAAAGTGTTTTTAGCCCCTGACCTTGAACTGTCCGTGAGATAATCGGCGAAGTATGCGCCGACGCAACTATTTTTCAATTACGTTTTTCTCAAAAAGTATAAAGGTTAAAAAATGAAACCAACGCCAATTATTGAAGAATATATTAGTTGACATTATGTATTTTTTTCACATTCTTCCACACGTTTTAACATCGAAAAAAACAAAACAAAAATATTAAAAAAATTATTAATGTAGTAATTTTATATTTACACCAACCAAAAAATTCCAGAAGAATGCTCAAAATATGTATTTTTAAGAAAAATATTTTCGTTAAAATTGAAGATGCGCTTTTTGAGTTATAACAAAAATAATGCTAGCAACTTGCTAAAATATTCGTAACTTTCCCTGTTTGCATTTGAAGAAAAACGCTACTGTCAATGAATTGGTCAATTCATGACATTTTCACTCGGTCAGGATGCGTAGTACGCCAACATAAGATAAAGTTTCCATTTATACTACTTTCCTATAGGTTTGTTTCGTGTTTGTAAATATTCTGTTATTTTGACGTACTCCGCATCCTTCTCGCGTAATAATATCAAGAATTGACAAATAAAATGATAACATTTACCTACTATGATTTTCGCATTGAAGAAGGCTATGGGGCTGCACACGTACAGTGTACATATATAACGTATCACTTTAGGTGGGAGCGTGTGTGAGGGGACAAACTTTGACCAAACCAGATCAAACTTTTTTTTTCAACGGCAACACCCAATTTTGACAACATATTTTAACCCTTCGGTTCAAACTATGCCTAGAAATGAAATTTGAAGTCATTTGGATGGTAAGTTTTTAAATTATAAATATTCAAAATTTAGAGCTTCTAATGTTCAACTACATTTTCACAATTTCATTAATGTCTCCTAAAATTATAATCCTAATGTGATATTTTTTTTGTTTAATTATAATACTTAAAAACCCAAACATAAATACATTGAATTTGTAATTCTAAAAAAATTGTAATATGAATTATGAAATTAATATTAGAAAAAAAAATATGAATTACAAACTACAATTTTTTGATAGATTTATATTTATCATGCTCTGCTTCATGCAAATTCTCAATTTCGAATTTCTTTTTCAAGTAGTTTTCGAATTATGATTAAAAAAGTCAAAATAACGGTTTAAGGGACTGTCTATAATGTGTAGAAAAGCATAATTTGAAAAATATATATTTTACTCATTTTAATGAAACATTTGGGATGGCAATAGTTGAAACATATTAAGCGAGTAAAGTGGTCATACTTGCAAGAAAGAATGCATTAATAGAAGTGACATAGTCATTCTGTTGTATTTCAACAATCGAGTACCGAACTTCAATTTGGATACAGCCCCTAAAATAGGCTAATTTTAAAATAGTTAATTTCTCGGAAACTAATCGTACGAATTTCATGAAAATTCGGATTTAGGCTAATCGAAGGTAGAATCTATTTATGTCAAACTCGGGTATTGCTATTGAAAAAAAAAAGTTTGGATTCGTTCTGATATACAGATGGCCCCCTAATCAAATTTTATATACATCATTTAAAAGTAGACTTTATTTCCAATCGTTTAGTACCGGTAATTTTCTTCTACAATAATTTGTTTCCGAGTTAGAAAGGGGTATTTACATTTTTTTTTTCCCACGACTGTACATGTCATCTACGGGTGACACACGAATTCAAGATCGCATCACAGCAACAAAAAATTTATCAAACATTCGAAATTCGACAAATATCAATGCAATATTCAATAACTTTGATATTCAGATCTAACCCATTTGTGCCTAATTTTTGTTTTTTCAATTTTTTTGGTAAAATCACTTTAAAATGTTGCAAAATGAACTAGAAGAATACTAAAAATAATTACGCTAAAATATTTTTGTATTTATTTGATAAAATGTAAACTAACTGAATATGGAAATATGCATAATATTTATAATAATATAACATGCATAATTATATGTTTTGTCTAAATTTACATAAAATAAGCTTTTAAATTGTATATTGCATGCTATAGTTAGTATTTTTATGAAACACTAAAAAATTATATTTATTCTTTACAGAGACCTGTAACATTATAAGTATTATTAATAATAAAATAAAAATAATCGTATTTGAGGCTTAAAAACAGTTTATTTCATAATCATCTTGAAAAGGACATTACATAAATAACTGTCTCCTAAATGGCTAACAAAAACATATACCTATCTGGGCCTAGCGACCTCTATTTTGTACGTTACAAAAATACATAAAAAATAGGCTTGAAGATATAATATCACAATTTTAAAAAATAGTACGTATTTCGAAGAAGTCTACAAGTTAAGATTATGACTTATTTATTTGAATACTTGATAAAAAAAAAAAAAAAAAAAATAAACGTACTTTTTACATTTCGCCATCTTGAAAAAGGAAAAATCTATAAATACCGAAAAAAGCCTTCATTTAAGCAAATAAATATCCATCCTCTGCTGTCATCTCTCGGTAACAGATAAAGACAAGTATAGATAATAATTTCATACAGTTTTCATGTTATAAATAAGAAAGAAATTATACAAATTAAGTAAAATTCGAAGCGTCCCAAAATGGGACGCTAGGCATAAATAGGTTAATAATAAGAAGAAAAGAGTCTTATTGCTCTTTCGAAATTTTTATCTTAAAAATTAAGAGCCCCTCAAGTCCTCGGACAAAAACTTTGGAAGGTTATACGTTATCGTATCTATCATATCAGAAAATCCGACAGATATAAGATTTTTTCTTTGCTTACGTAAACCCTCCTACATCCGAATAAAAGCGCCACGGTACATATTCACTTTAAAATCTAAACCTAGAAGGCTCCTTACAAAACGTGTCACCTTGGAGGTGACAGTGGGCGTTGGCGGATTAACCCTTTACCTACCGACGGTGCTTATAAGTACCAATAAAATAACTTGTTATAAAATTCATTTAATACATCGATTAGTAGTAATACAGTTTAGAATGAGTTACAGATGCATTACTTTACCTTATTCCAAAAGCATTATGGGTTACACAAAACAAAAATATTTTCAAAAGGAGGATTTCTTTTGCCTTTGCATCTTTTCAGCTTTCTTGGCGTTGGGAAGGGGGGGGGGGGATCAATTTTGGAATATTTCTATATTTCTATTGTAAGAACATTATATTTGTACACTTCCTAATTCTACAAAATACTAAGGGAAATATTTAAAATAAAAGATTTGAGTGGGGCCATAAATATTTCACAAAATCCCTATAAATTCAAATTTAATTAATTCTTCTAAATCCTTCAATCCTTCTAAAATTTATTAAATGATTATGTAAATCTTCTAATGTAGTTTAAACGATTCACGAAAAATGCTTCAGAAGATAAAACTTCCAAGAATTCATAATTCAGTACATAAATGGTTAAACAGATGAAAAATTTTTGATTTCGAGACAAATATTTAAAGTGGCCTTATGCACTCATTTTTGTACTAATCACCTCAGTTCTTTTTTTTTGTTAGTACTTTTTTTGTTAAGTCTTGAAATATTTTTTCGTAAAACAGTTACTTCTAAAACAACTGAAAGTATTTATAAGTGGTTATTCGCCCAATTTGTATTAAAAATGTACTTTATGTTATTTAAATTGTTTATAACGAAATGGAATATTTTTAGGTATTAACCCTTTATCTACTGACGGTACTTGTAAATACCATTAAAATAATTTGTTATAAAATTCATTTAATACATCGATTAGTTGTAATACAGTTTAGAATGAGTTAGCGATACACTACTTTATCTTGTTCCAAAAGCATTATCGGTTACACAAAACAAAAATATTTTTAAAAGGATGATTTCTCTTGCCTTTGCATCTTTTCAGCCATCTTGGCATTGGGGTGGTGGGGGATTTTTGCAATTCGGAAATATTTCTATATTTCTATTGTAAGAACATTATATTTGTACATTTTCTAATTCTACAAAATACTGAGAAAAATATTTAAAATAAAAGATTTGAGTGGGGTTATAAATATTTCACAAAATCCCTATAAATTCAAATTTAATGAATCCTTCTAAATCCTTCTAAAATCCTTCTAAAATTTATTAAATGATTATGTAAATCTCCTAATGTAGTTTAAAAATTTCACGAAAAATGCTTTAGAAGATGAAATTTTCATGAATTCGTAATTCAGTACATAAAGTGTTAAAACGATAAATTATAAACGTGTGAAGAGTTATGTATTAATCTACAAACTAATGTAAATATTAAATTTAACCAATTCTTGGCAAGAATAAGATCAAGTCATAGTGGGCATAAAACTCTATGTAGCACCCGAATAAAGCATGTTGGGAATGAGGAGGATGTATCAAATTTAATATGCATTTTATAAAAGTTTAGATAGCTTAATTAAAAAAATCTGCAGAAAAATCATTCCGTAAAAAGGTTACTTCTGCAACTGATAATATTAATAAAAATGATTTTTAACCTATTTAGGATTAAAAGTATACTTTGTTATTTAAATTGTTTAAAGTAAAATGAAAGTTCTTGAATACTGAAACGATAAATAATAAATGTATGAAGTATTAATCTACAATCTAATGTAAATATCAAATTTAACCTACACCTAGAAAGTATGAGATCAAGTCACAGTAAACATATTATAACTGTATGCAAGACTTCAATAAAACATTAGTATTATCTTATACTATCTTAGTAAGGATATGTTCAAGCCATTGTAATGTAAGCATATTATAAGTGCTTAGGGAGAGGCGGGCGGGGTGGATGCACGAAATCATAGATTAACATACAATATGGGACATTTACGGCAAAATCTGTAATGGCAACAGGACTAGCGTCACTACCGACAAGGGGGAAGAATTAACAAGCCTACGAAATTTACCTATGCTCTATGTTTTGAAAATCTATTCTTTCCCAAACCGAAGGAGAGGCAGATTAATTTACGCTTCAATTTCTGCTACAGGATTTTCGAAAAGCAACTAGTAATCTTTATTATAGACACATACACACGTTTTCATGGAAAAGCGTTATATTCAAGTTGAACTATACAAATAATTTTCAAAACTCTACAGGACAATATCACAAAATGCGAAAATTGCAGCCCGCACAATAAAATTTCTATTTAATGTTATATAATGCAATTTTCTTTTTTACATTTAATAAAAAATATTCTTAGAAATATTTTCAAGAGATATTATATTCATAATAACACAAAAATAAAGCAATTAAAAGACTTAAAATTTCAGATTGTCATTTTCTTGGCATGGCACACTGTGATGTGTGCAAAGTAAAAGGCTTTCTGCTATACTGTACAAATATCTTTTTCTAATTTTTTTCAATTTCAAATTAATAATTATATATTATATAACACATATATGAGGAAGGTAACAAGTCCTGTATTTTACAAATAATTTTCGATATTTAAAATATGATTGTCACCGAAAATGAATGTCATTTTCCTGGCCTGCTCATTTTAGTTCTTTGTGAGGCATAGAGATGGCGCTGCAGAGTAATTCTTCTTGTTCTTGACATAGTTCAAGTCAGAAGCAGTAAAATCATTGCTACCAGCAAGATCTTTTAAATATTTCTTTGAAAATAATGCGTTTAAAGGTTTTGTAAAAATTGAATAGACTTTTATTATGTCATTTTCCTGGCTTCTATAAATTACAAATAAAACTGAACATTACACTGAATTTGAGGTACTATAGAGCAAACATGTTCCTTTAAGCAAAATTAATTAAAATGTTAGATCTAAAAAAAAAAAAAAAAAAAAAAAAAAATGAAATTGTCATTATCCTGGCATACATGTGCCAAGAAAATGACATATAATTATAATCATATAAAATGACTTAAGATCTTCACACTTTAACAATTTTACATATAAATTCCTTTATTCAGCTGTTCAACAAACATTTTTTTTTTTTTTTTAATCAGGAGCTTTGAAACGATTTAAAATTTCAAAATCTTATATTTTGTGATATTTACCCCCTAGATCTATGGCCATATCAAGCAAAATAATTTTAAAACATATAGATGATATTCTATTTATGCTTTATTTATTTAGCTGCCTTTTTATTATCGTACTTGTATCGTTCAGCTTTAACTTACAAAATAATAATTAGAGTAATAATATAAAAGAAAAACTCTAGAAAATTCTATTAAGAACGTAAATATGTAAGTTTATGAGATTAAATCGTAAAAAATCAAATTTAGGTATTGTGTTAATTTATTCATACCGAATAAAATTTTATTGGGTGTAATGTCAGTACCTGTATTTATTTTTAACTTTTAGATTCATATAATTCTAAAAATATGTTGAAATGAATTTTTCCTCATCTGTAATTTATTATTATTTCTTATATGTCAATATTATAAATATTATTGAATTAATTCTACATTATTTACATTGAAAGCAATATTTTTATTTTATCTGTAAGAAAGTGAACATGCGCAAATTTTAAAATATTATTGTAACGATTGTTTAATTCGCTAAACTTCATATATTAATAAAACATCGGTTATAACAACTTTCCCATCAAATAAGAATATTTATAAAAAATTTCTAGCATTTGTAGAGTGTAATATTTCGTATATTTCTATATTACACCATTGCTTTTGATATATAGCATTCAAGACAAAATTTTTACCTTGTTTTTTGTTGTACTTAAATCATTCACTCATCATGTAAAAAAAAAGTACATATCCGTGTATGAACATAGAATAGATATTAAATATATAAAATGGAATATCTATTCTATGTTCATGTATCGGTGTAAGATTCTACCGAAAACGTAAACATGCAACATTAAAAAAAAGAAAGATCACAATAAGGTAGATACGCAATAATAATAATAAAAAAAAATGCGTAGTTTCTTCCCCATTGTCTTGTCACTAAAGGCGCTACGATCGCAATCGCATTACCATTTCGCTCTATGAAAGTGTCCCACCTTATTTACTAATATATGCACCAAATTTAGCATGCATTTTTTAAAAAGTTTAAATCATTGGGAAGAGTGTTGCATCAAATTTAGTATCCAAATATTAAAAGTACAAAAAACTTTAATTTAAAAAAAATCTACAAGTTTTTCTAATTAAGTCTTAAATCGGTTTTTCGTGAAACTGTTACTTGTAAAAGCAACTGAAAATACAAGGCATGTTTTTAAAGTAAGTACCTTTTGATATTAAAAAAACACAAGGCTGTTTTTTTAAACAATTTTATTTGTGCATGAGAGCCTGGACCTTAAAGGGGTCCGGGACAGATTTCAAAATAATTTTTACTATTTATTCAGTTAAAATTTCGAAATTTTTTGTGATGGTTAACCATATCATTGGTAAACAAAAGCACAGGATAAAACTTCGCATATTTTTTTTTAATTTTAATTTTAAATTTTAAATTTATTTAAAAAGTGGGGTAATTTAAAATCGTTATAACTCGAAATATTATTTGTAGAATTTCAATTTTTTTTTTCATTCAAATAAACAGAAATACAGTGAAACTTCTTTTAAAGGCCACCCTTATTCAAGGGCCACCTCTATTAAGGGCCAATATTTTTAGAAACCAAAAAATTTCCCAAGGACATAATGTTAGATTTACTCCTATTAGGGGCCGCACCTACCCCTCATAAAGGTCATTTTTTTCACATGTGCCTTAAATCCTAAACAGGTGTAACGAATTCCTGAACCAAAAGCATACAAGAAGGCAGGGCGAGATGAGCAGAATTTAGTAACACAATGAAGGACTACAAACTTCTCCACAAGTGAGACAAACAGGTGTTCCTCACATTTTGTTTGACCTTTCAACCTTGTTGAGTTGGAGGGGAAACTTGACCCTTTGTTGTGGACACACAAAGAGCAACAGATTATTTAGAAAAACTGATTCCACATTTACTAAAACTGTGAATGCATATTGAAACACAATTTTTACACTACAAATTTTATTCTCAGGCTTATGCAAAATTTAAAATTATGGCACCTAAATCAAGCCAAAGAGTACATTTGGATATCAATGACAAAATCAAAGTTCTTAATTGTTATGATCAAGGAACATCTGCAAGAAAATTGGCTTCACAGTTTAATTGCAACAAGAATCAAATAAACAATATTGTTAAAAACAAAGAGAATTTACTGAAAGAATATGCAGGTTTTAAAAATCGCGGGATAGAAAGAAAGAGAAATGAAAAATTTGGTCACCCCTATTCAAGGACCACCCCTCATAAGGGCCAATTTTCAATGGAACGGCAGGTGGCCCTTACAGAGAGGTTTCACTGTATATAAATTTTAATTTTGATTCAACATTTAAAAAAATATTAATTTAAATAAAAATTAAAAAGGTTTAAAGTAAAAATTTAATAAAAAATTATGTAACTTGTTTTCAAAAGTAAATGGTTTTTTCAAATTATTTGTCGAATCAAAATTAAAATAAAACAATCGAAAAAGGCATATTACAAGTTTGAACCCTTTATCTTTAACGGTTCTTGACTTATAACAATTTAAATACAAGAAATGGTGATAAAACGCATCATTAAGAAAAACGCATTTTCACTAGAAGTCGTTTGCATGACAACCATTGCTTATAAGCTAGATTTTGAAAGCAAACTAAAACGAAAAAAAAAAAAAATAATAATTCTTGTTCCAATTAAGATAGAAACATGATTTAAACATCATGTTAAGACGAAAAAAAAACAACAAAAAAAAAAACAGAAATTTTTTTAATGCAATAATCTTTTTTAGGAAATTTGAAGATTTTTGTGTCCCAGAAACACTTAATCTACTTTTCAACATAATTTCCGCCTAAATTAAGGCACTCATCGTATCATACGACCAGTTTCTGTATTCCATCGACACAGAAATCAGCCACCTACTATGCTAACGACTGCATCACCACCATTTTGATGTTGTCATCGTCTTTGTAGCGTTGTCTACCAAGTTGCTTCTTTAAGAGCAGTAACTTGTGGTAATCACTTGACGCTAGGTCTGGGTTAAACCCAGGATCTTATCGCATCATACGGTTGTGAACAATTTCATCACTCTCCGTATAGCCCTGACCTAGCGCTTAGTGACTAGCACTTGTCCCTATTCTTACCGGGTGTACAAAAAATGCCGGATCTATTTAGAAAATGAATTTTTAAAAAATGCATCGTTTGCTGCAATATTCTTGGAAACATAGAACATTTTGAAAAACAGAATGATATTATAGTAATATGAATTTAATAAATAAATGATATAAATAAATCTAAATTTTCAAATAAACCCACCATTTTTGGGACACGTGGTAAGAGCCTACACTAGTCAAGCTAAGATTCTCACATGCTAATATTAAACCAATGGCAGCATTATGTTAAAGTTTCTAGCTTGCATTTTCATATTTTTAAATGATTTTTTTTTTTTTTTTTTTTTTTTTGCATAGGATAGTTGAGGTCAATCTTTAACCAGGCTAGTTCTTACTTTTTCGATTTAGGTTGCAGTTGTTTTTTATCAGGCTATCTTCACTTTCGGAACTAGTTCTGAGTAGTAAATTTTTCTCATCGAGCTGTTTTAGACCAGTACCTACTGCAATCTTAGAATCACAAAGAAACATATGGAGAGGCAATTTAGGATCATAAAGTTTTAGGATCGGTTTAGCAATTAAGGCATTCATTAGCGTTTCAAAGAATTTTAGTACCATTCCCATGGAGCATTTTGTCCCTTTAACCCTTTACATACTGAATTAGGAATTCATGAAAATTTTATCTTCTAAAGCATTTTTCGTGAATTGTTTAAACTACATTAGAAGATTTACATAGTCATCAAATAATTTTTAGAAGGATTAATTAAATTTGAATTTATAGGGATTTTGTGCAATATTTATAACCCCACTCAAATCTTTTATTTTAAATATTTTACTTAGTATTTTGTAGAATTAGGAAATGTACAAATATAATGTTCTTACAATAGAAATATAGAAATATTTCCGAATTTAAAAATCCCCCCTCCCCCCCTACCAACGCCAAGAAAGCTGAAAAGATGCAAAGGCAAAAGAAATCATCCCTTTAAAAATATTTTTGTTTTGTGTAACCCATAATGCTTTTGGAACAAGATAAAGTAATATAGCTATAACTCATTATAAACTCAGGGGTCGTACGCTAAAGGGATTTTTTCAGGACAAATATCCCTGTTTATATATAGAAAAATAAATTTAGGTTAAACCCACGAAATTTTGCCTTATTTAAGAAGAGATTTTTCCGTAAGAAAATAGTGGTACCGAAGAATTTTCCGGTCGTGAAATTTCAGGACAAGTACGGCCCCTGTAAACTGTATTACAACTAATCGATGTATTAAATGATTTTTATAACAAGTTATTTTAATGGTACTTATAAGTACCGTCAGTAGATAAAGGGTTAAAAGAATTCTCGAAATACAATTTCACATATGTTATCGCAGATAAAAATGATTAAGGTATCAAATGTCTCTCATAGCAAAGTATATTATGTCAATAATAGACTCCCGATTCTTTTCCATTTAATGATTTATTCTTCTCTTCATTATAGTTATTATTACTGAAATATTGTTTGAGCGAAAAATCCTTGGAATGTTATTGATTTTCAGATTCCGAATCCGAAATGGGGACGGTCGTGGAGGGAGGCTCTTTCAACGTTCCGGACAGGATCTACGTCCACCAGCTCAACCTGACGTGAGTATATCTGATTACCTAGATAACTTTCTTAAAATTATACTAGCCTGCAAAATTTAAGTTGCGACATGTTTTAGGTGCGTCCGTAATTATATAAATACGTAGCACCTACAGTCGTCGTTCGATCTGTCTGTCTGTCCGCTTATAACACAGCAAAAACTACCCAACCGAATGGTCTGAAATTTTACATATATAATTGTTGCAAAATTGTGTCGAGTCACTTCAAATTTTATGAAAATCGGATGAATAGTTTAATGACAGGGACAGTCAAAAGTTTTCCGTTACATGACGACCAATGGGAAAAAATTATTTCAAGTACATTTTAATGATTTTACAGCTTTTCGAACGGAATGAAATGGATATGCACGTAGGAAGTGCACTAAAATATACATTCAGTACAATATGCGGTGCAAAAAATAGTTATCAAACTAATTATAGTACGAACGTACAGTCGTGGGAAAAAAAAAATTAACACCCCCTACTAACTCCTCAACAAATCATCATAGAAGAAAGTTACTGGTACCGAACGATTGGAAATAAAGTCTACTTTTAAATGATGTATATAAAATTTTCTTAGGGGGTCATCTACACATTAAAACGAATCCTAACTTCATTTTTTTTTAATGGCAATACCCAATTTTAACGAGATATTTCAAATCTTCGGTTCAAACTATGCCTAGACACCAAATTTCAAGTCATTTAAATGATAAATTTTTGAATTATAAACATTCAAAATTTAGTTCTTCCAATGTTAAATTACATTTTCATATCTCCCGAAATTATGCTCCTAATGTGCTAATTTTTTTTGTGGTAATAATACTAATATACCCAAACATAAATAAGCTGAATTTGCAATTTTTATAATTTTATGATATGAATTATGAAATTAATATTCGAAAAAATTATGAATTGCAATCTACAAATTTTTTGATGGATTTAGATTTATTAAGTCCTGCTTTATGGAAATTCAAAAATTTCACATTTTTCTTCCAAGTAGTTTTCAAATTATGCTTAAACAACGGCAAAATGATGGTTTAAGGGGCCGTCTATGATGGAAGTGAGTAGACATTTTGAAATTTATTCTCCTGTACTGTAATCTAACACGCTTCATTGACTCCTTGAGTGGCGCTTAAGGTGCCTTGATCAAGGAAGCGGCTCTTTCAGTTAACAATCCAGTACGGAACATCAATTTGGATACAGCCCTTAAAATACGCTCGTTTTAAAATAATTAATTTCTCGGAAACTTATTGTACGAATTGCATAAAAATTCGTTTTTAGGCTAATTGAAGAGTGTAGAGTTCATTTATGCTGTCAGAATTGGGTACTGCTATTGAAAAAAACAAAGTTATGGTTCGTTTTAATAGGTAGATGGCCCCTTAAACAAGTTTTATATACATCATTTAAAAGTAGACTTTATTTCCAATCGTTCGGTACCAGTAACTTTCTTCTACGATAATTTGTTGAGGAGTTAGTAGGGGGTGTTTACTTTTTTTTTTCCACGACTGTACCTCATTTACTACATTTGACGTGCAATTTCTAACTTGTTTAGCTTTTGATAATTGATTCTTATGTATTTTGTAGCACTGAATCGGAAAATGACCTTCATTTTCAATCATCGCGTCAGGGGTTTTTTTACAAATCGTAAATTTTCAAAGTTGAAAAGTAAAAAAAAATAGCAAAAATTTTATATTATAAAATGGACGTGATGCTTGTGTTTTTTGATAATTTATTTATAATTGATGAAAATATTTTCATTTTTTTACCATCTCGTCCGGATTTTTCGCAAATCGAATTTTTTTAATTTTTTTAAATTCGAAATATTGCAAAAAATCTGATACTGTAAAATAGACGCAAAACATTTTTTTTTTATTGTAATTTATTTATCTTTTAGCTTATACTATGTATTTTTACAGTTAAATGTGGAAAATATTGTGTATTTAAAATCGTTACAATTTTATTCCAACTGTGGAAGTTTCTTTGAATCGCTTATGTTCTACCTCGCGATTTTCCTTTTATATGTTAATGTTATGTTCCTTTTATATGCTCTATGGGGTTTATCTCGATTTACTCTTTTATTTTGGCTGTTGATAAGGCTGGGAATTTGTCGCAGATTTTTTCAAAACATTTGCTTTCTTTTGGTAAGGCTTTGACAGATTTCCGCTATTTTTTTTACTTTTTAACTTTTTTGTTTACGATTTGAGATAAATCCTGGAGTTATGATGGCTAAAAACAAAGGTCCTTTTCTGATTCAGTGCTAAAAATGTACATAAAAATCAATTATCAAAAGTTAAAAAACACAACCATCACATCTATTTTATAATATCGGATTTTCGCTATTTTTTTACTTTTTAACTTTGAAATGTACTATTTGCGAAAATTCCTCACGTGATGGTTAAAAGTGACGGTCATTTTCGGATTCAGTGCTAAAAATACATAACAAGTTGGAAATTGCTCGTCAAACGTGGCAAATAAGGTGCGTTCGTACTATAACTAGTTTTATAATAATTTTTTGCACCGCACATTGCACTGAATGTATATTTTAGTGCACTTCATAAGTGCATATCCATTTCATTCTTTTTGAAAGGCTTCAATATCATTAAAATGCACTTGAAATAAATATTTTCCATTGACCTTAATGTAACGGAGAAATTTTTGACTGTCCTTGTCGTTAAACTATACATCCGATTTTCATAAAATTTGAAATAACTCGACAAAATTTTGCAACAATTATGTATTTAAAATTTCAGACCATTCGGAAGGCTGTAACATCATTAAAATGCACTTGCAATATTTTTTTCCTATTGGCCTTAATGTAACGGAAAATTTTTGACTGTCCCTGTCATTAAACTATACATCCGATTTTCATAAAATTTTAAATGAGTGGAACAAATTTTGCAACAATTATATATTTAAAATTTCAGACCATTCGGAAGGCTGTAACATCATTAAAATGCACTTGCAATAATTATTTCTCATTGGCCGTAATGTAACGAAAAACTTTTGACTGTCCCTGTTATTAAACTATGCATCCGATTTTCATAAAAATTTGAAATGAACCGACAAAATTTTGCTACAGTTATATATTTAAAATTTCAGACCATTCGGTAGGGTAGTTTTTGCTCTGTTATATGCGGACGGACAGACAGACAGGCGGCCTGAACGACGACTATGGGTGCTACGTATTTATATAATTAAGAAAGCACGTAAAAACAAGTAAGGAATTGCACGGCAAACGTAGCAAATGTGGTGCGTTAAGTACTATAACTAGTTTTACAAATATTTTTTGCTCCGCATACTGTACTGAATGTATATTTTAGTGCACTTCATAAGTGCATATCCATTTCATTCTGTTCGAAAGGCTGTAACATCATTAAAATGCACTTGAAATAATTATTTCTCATTGGCCGTAATGTAACGAAAAATTTTTGACTCTCCCTGTAATTTAACTATGCATGCGATTATCATAAAATTTTAAATGAGTGGAACAAATTTTGCAACAATTATGTATTTAAAATTTCAGACTATTCGGTTGGGTAATTTTTGCTCTGTTATATGCTGACGGACAGACGACAGACAGACAGACGGACGGACTGAACGACGACTATAGGTGCTACGTATTTATATAATTACGAACGCACCTAAAAATGGATTATAAAAGTAAAAAAAAAAAAAAAAAAAAAAAAAAAAAAAAAAAAAAAAAACGCAACCATCGCAGGCTAGTGTTATTTGAAACACATTACCCAGCATGCATTCGAAATTTTATTTTATTGAAACACAGCATACCTACACGTTTTATTCACCTGTTATTATTATTGTTATTTTTTTTTCTCAGGGCTGAAGACATCCTCCGACGTCAAAAGGAGAAAGAGATGGTGGAAGAGGAGGCAAGGAAAGTTCGAGAAAAGAAAGAAATCAAGAGAAGACAGAGAGAGGAAGAGAAGAAAAGAGTGAGATATATCATTATGAATTTTTATCTTCAACTCTTAGCTTATTAAAGTCCTAATGGTAAATTATGCCAATAACTTCAAGAAAATAATATCCTTTTAATTCCCTAATGACAAAACCCGGACTTTAATTGATATGTACAGTAAACTCTGTCTAAGGCGGAATCGATCGGGACTGAGAAAATTTTCCGTGGTAGACAATATTCCGGCTTATGTAAAAAAACTCCCCCCCACAAAAAAAAAAAAAAAAAAAAAAAAAAAAAAAAAAAAAAAATACATAAATAAATATCCCTTGAAGATGATGACCTTTCATTGATTTTCCTGACTCGAAAATCGGTTGAAAACTGAAATTCGGAAAGATCTTTTGTCTTTATAGATAAATGAGAAACGCTATTCAATTTCTTAGTACTGCTGTAATACATGCGAATTGGATGTTTACACACACACACACACAGACAAAATAAATAAATAAATAAATAAATAAACTTCGAGAATGAGACAGAACGCTGTAACTTTGAATTTGAGTACAACCTTAAAGTATAATATATTGTACTTTCTGAAATATGTATTTTGATGAATGCTCATTCTACCAGAAATATTAACTTTAACTTTTAGATTTTGCAATTTTGTATATGAAAAAAGGCATAAGTATAAATTCCTTAAAATTTAAACAGTTTCTGTTCTTTTCGATTAATTTTTTCAAAGTGTTACGGAATTTAACTAACATGCTCGACATTGAGTATTTGACTTATCAGTTTTAAAGTTTAATAAACAAAATGCCTTTAATTTTTTAATTATCATTTTTTCCGGCTTGTGCAAAATTTTGGTTTCGGTGGGACCATAAAAACCTTTCCGTTTCCGCGTTAGACAGATTCCGCCTTATGCAGCATGAAATAATGTAATTTTCTATGGGTTCGCCGGGACTTGAAAAATTTTCCGCGGTAGACAGATTTCCGGCTTATACAGAGTCCGCCTTAGACAGAATTTACTGTAAAATGTAATATTTGCAGCGTTAGCTTGTGGTTTAGGATTCAGATATTTAGAAATCAACAGAAACGATAATTGAACGAATATCTGTAAGAAGGGCCCATATTGCAAATTTTGGAAAATTGGGGTTTTTTGTTGGTTTATGGGGAATGATTTATGATTATCCCTTGTTAAAAATTGTAATTTCAAAATATATAAGCTTATTTACTTTAAATAAAATATTAAAACAATAAACTAAGCATAATATTATTAATTTCCTTACTCACCTAATTAGTTTTTTACTATTCGTAAATACACAGTATCAATACAAATGTGGTGTGTCATTAACATCGGAAGAAGGACCTGTGTTGCATTAGGTGTTCAAAACATCGCTAATCAATGACATTAAAAGTTTTCTCTTCATTTTTGTAATTTTATTTAATATTTAGCATATAGACCTTCTCCTAGACACTTATTCAATTATACAGTGACATGTCCTGTAAAACATAAAAAATGCGATTGATTTTTGAAAATAACCATTAACGAGTTGGTCCTATCCAAATTTGACGGTTTGACGGTTAACAAATGCACTACTACAGTAATAGTATCTAACTTAATTTCTTGATGCCAGTCTTTGGTTATAAATATAATACCAAACAAAGTGAAATAGACAATTCCGTCTCCTTTGATAGGAATAATACCACGCCTAAATGTAACCGATAAATGTGGTCAAAGATTATCCAGAACTAATATTATCCATTATTTATGAAATGGTGACGCAGTGTCAATAAAAAACAACTTCCATTTCTTTTATCGGAATATAAACGCAAAGAAAACGAAAATAGCCATTAGATTGAAAATTAAGCATGCTTTAAATGTATGCTAACCCTTTCCGACATGGAAGGTAAATTCTGCACCCCCCCCCCTAATTTTTTTCCCCAAATGACACAAAGGCACCAAAATTTTGTCTTTTACAATGTACGTAAAGAAAAGCTTTTACTTATTTTGAAACAAATTTGTTCGTAAATCCTGGTGTCATTCAATCTTTTCAACCTTTTAGTAACAGAAGTACTTTGTGCCGTAAAGGTAAAAAACAAACAAACAACAACAACAACAACAACAAAAAAAAAAAAAAAAAAAAAAAAAAAAAAAAACAAGCTTAACCCTTTATTCCCCGGCGGTACTTATAAGTACCATTAAAATAACTTGTTATAAAAGTCATTTAATAAATCGAATAATAGTAATACAGTTTATAATGAGTTATAGATCTTTATCTTGTTCTAAAAACATTATTGGTTGAACAAAACAAAAATATTTTTAAAAAGATGCTTTCTTTTGCCTTTGCATCTTTTCAGCTTTCTTGGCGTTAAAAAATTGGGGTGGGGGTTCAGTTCGGAAATATTTCTACATTTCTATTGTAAGAGTATTATATTTGTGCATTTCCTAATTCTACTAAAAAAAATATTTTAAATAAAAGATTTGAGTGGAGTTGTAAATAATGCACAAATCCCTATAAATACAAATCTAATTAATTAATTTTAATTGGTAAAATCCTTCTAGAATGTCTTAAATGAATGTGTAAATCTTTTAACGTAGTTTCGAAAATTCTCGAAAAATGCTTTAGAAGATGAAATTTTCATGAATTCATAATTTGGGACATAAAGGGTTCATACATAATATTGTATCTAACTTTGACATCCTCAATACGGGTACATAATTTTGATATCGTATTAGCACTCTTTAATAGATTTTAACTTGTTTTTTAACCCTTAATGTTAAATTAATATCATTATATTTGCAAAACAAGCTGCAATGGAAAGTTTTTTTTTAGCGTAATTCAAAATCTATTTGGCGGTATCAGTGTAGCCAGGCTTGCTGCCCGAGTAGATATCCATTTCCCGCACGAGAATGAAAAAAAAAAAAAAAAAAATCAAAACAAAAAAAACAACAAAAAAAACAGAGGGACAAATGGGTTTTAATCTAAAAAATAGCATTTTGCAATTTTATTTACAAAAATTTTTTAAAGCAAAAATGCAACTTATGAAAGCAAAAATATTCCCTAAATAATATTCATTCTGAATGCATAAAAAAAAGGAGAGAGATTTTTATTTGATACAACACAGCCCATATCCATGAGAAAATTAAACGCTGCATTAATTTTTACTTTTTAAAAGTAAAATAAGACTGAAAGAGTAATTCAATAAGGTAAAATCCCCTTTCTCGTGTAACATACTTTCTCATGGTCACACGGAGTTTACCCATTTCATGTCAGCTGCGGGTATATAGGTGAAAAACACTAATAGGCCTGAAGAACATTTTAACAATGCTTCCCCTTCGTCCAATAAACAATCTTTTTCGGAGGATATATACCCGCAGAGGTGTGGCTGTTTCACTCGTCATTAAAGTCCATTAAAATGATACTCCTCTGCTAATATTTTCCTTGATTGATTAAAACGTTATTTTCAATTGCTGGCTAAACGGTTATAGAGCGGAAGCCAGCAGCACAGACAAGCACCTCATCGAGTTAACGGCGGAAATTCCAGAATTAGTTAAAACTCGATTCGCATATTAAAACGAAATCGCTCTGCCAACTCATATTTTGGTTGAAAACACCTGAAAACCCGACCTTAGCGGTGGACTCGTAGGTTTACCATTGTGTTTTCCGGCACCCAAAAGTATGAAAACATGGAGGACTGGGAGCAGGAAAACATAATGGTAAACCTACGAGTCAATCGCTAAAATCGGGTTTTTAGGGGTTTTCCACCAAGATATGACCTGGCAGACCGATTGCGTTTTAATATGCGAATCGAGTTTTAACTAATTCTGGAATTTCAGCCGTGAGCTCGATGAGGTGATTGTCTATGCTACCGGCCCCCGGTCTATTATTATTTATAGCAATAATCCGAAAGAGCGGGTATGTGATAAATATAGGCTGAATTAAAAAAGGGGGTATTTAAAAAAAAAAAAAAAAACTGTTGAAAAAGTGAGTTTTGTTTAGCATTACTCAAAAACTACCTGGGGAAATGAAATAAAATGTTGGATTTGAATACTTAAAACTTCTACAAATCGATTTCTGATAAACATTTTTATAGGTTACAATTTTTTTTAATATTAATTTTATTTAATAAAAAATGTTCTTATTCTTACAAACAAAAGTTACATCGACAAATATGCCGTTGCATATCTGCTGACAGAACCGGTTAAACGGCGGCTGCACTTAACCGACCGACTTCGGTTACAAAGTTCGTTTTCTCGTCAACTACGTTAGCAATATTATCATAAAATTATTATAACATTATCACAGCATTAACATAAAAGTATTATAAAAAAGCAATTTTTAAAAGAATTTTTTTTCCAAAATGACGTTAAAAAAAACAAAAACCTGGCCGCTTGGATAGGTCCAGAACCACTCGAGACAAATTTTCTTTAAATTTTAATACAGACATACAGAAATTGATCTCGTTATGGTAGAACGTAAGATATTTTTTAGATTTTTCACAAGCATTTTAAAACCATTTTTATAGGGTCAAATTTATACATTTTTAGTTATGCCAATTTCACAGATATTTAATTTTTTTAAAAAATCCTACATTGCGCCAAATGACATTAAACAGTATTGTACATTTTCAATAAAAATGTTCAGAATAGAATTTTTTATGGGGCTACGTAGGATTTTTTAAACCTTTTCATTTTACGATTTTTTAAGATCATTTTACATGCTTTATGTGTATTTATATGGCTAAAGAGACTTTTTTTAATTCTGCCATTTTCAAAGATATTTACAATAAAAAAAAATACGTTGAAGATTAATTGCATTAAAATTTCTTTCTATTAGGATGTTTCGGGAATGCCCGGTGTAAGCGGTCAGATGATATTGTATTTCGTTTACACATTTGATGTCAACGTCTAAATATGATAATTTTTTAATGAAAAGAAAATACGAAACTCTCTACAAATGAAATTACACCCCCACCCCGCCAACAATTTACGATTTTATTGAAATAGGAAAAAAAAAAAAGTAATCTAAATTAAATTACGACCCTCTTTTCGACGTTCAATTTGCTCATCTCCCGACCTTAATTAATCATTATTGTAATTTTGAACAATTGCTGATTTCTGTAAAGAATAAATTCAACTTGATATGTGGTCTTTGATCATAGTTTGTGACCTTTTCTAATGCCTCTCTAATTTTATATTTTCTCCAATGCTTATGTAGGATATGGAAATGCTACTTTCTTATAATCCGTGGGGTAAACCAGGACCTGGATCTAAGCCAGTAAGTAGGAATAAAGCACAACTCTTTTAAAAATTAATAGTATTAAAAAAATATATAAAAATCCCTCGAAAACATCAAACTGATTTAATATTTGCTTAAAGTGATAAAAATACATTTAAAAGGCAAAAAATACCTTCATTTATTCAGATTCGACATGTTTCATTGCTCTGACGGCAACATTCTCAAGAATTAAAATGATACAAATATTTTCGCAAAAAAAATTTTTAATTGAAAACTTCTAAACAAAAATCTCGCGAACTCAAGCATAATGAAATTAACTGTAATATTAAAAACAGATATTTGTTACCGCCAATTATTTCATACTAGCCGCCCTCGGCGACCAGTTTGGCCGCCTTTAAATCTATGCTAAGCATTGTATCATGTTACTTTTATTCATAATTAATTTACTTGCTTAATCCGTCGCGAAATCGGAATATTCTGATATAGAAATCATGAACTCGGTATTTTTATGTTAGCCGAGTGCAGGTGATAAATCGCCAAACATTGTACCCGTCGTATTTTTTCTTATTTCACCAATTTCATTTAAAATATAATACTTTCACTCATTTTATTTAAAATACATAGCTTTAATTTAAAACTGAAATACTTAAATTTATGACTCTCAATTTTCTCTTATTTTTTTTTTTTTTTTTTTTTTTTTTTTTTTTTTTTTTTTAAGTAATAAATAATACTATAAACTATGACATTTAATTTCAACATCAAACCTTTGTTTTAATTTACCTCGCGAAAAATTGTTTATGACAGTCGCATGAGATGGACTATTATAATACTGATGATATGATGCCGATGGAAAAATATTTGGCGATTTATCACCTGTGCCCGGCTAACATTAAATTACCAAATTGTCTGTTTGGCATATAAAAAGTGAAGCGGTCAACCCGGAACTGTTGATGACAGTCACATGACTTAGGCTATTATTATTTTATATTATTGTTTCACTTTTCTGTAGAGCATCTCTTTACAAATTTTAGGAAGCTCCATGGAGGCTGAATCATTACGCAGTGAGAATATATGCAATGGATCAGCCTCCATGAAGATTTGTAAAAATCGGAAAGAGATGCCCTATAGAATAATGAAACAATAATGTAAAATAATTCACGTTCACAAATATCCATTTTTAATATTGCAGTTAATTTCATTATGCTTGAGTTCGAGTGATTTTTGTTTACCGGTTTTCAATAAAAATTTTCTTTGCAAAAATATTTGTATCATTTTAATTCTTGAGAATGTTGCCGTCAGAGCAATGAAACACGTCGAATCTGAATAAATGAAGATATTTTTTGCATTTTAAATGTATTTTTTATCACTTTAAGCAAATATTAAATTAGTTTGACATTAATAGTAGTTACTTGCTTTTATCAACTTTAAAATTATGTGTTGCAGCTTTTAATCTAGATTATTCCAAGTATATACAATAGAGCGCCGATTATCAAAACTCCAATTAACCGAACTTCCAATTATCCAAACACCCTATTTCTCTCATTTTTCGGGAAAAGCTCTTGCCACTTAACGTTACATCTGTAATCCAACCCTTGGATCAAAGTGTGATAGAGACATTCAAACGACTTTATACAAAGCAAATGTTAAGAATTAAAGCACATAAATTAACCAACTTTCCCCAACTTGGTTTATTAGTGAGAAATTGCCAGGCTAGGACATCGGCCAGGGGTAGCTTAACGGTAGAGCAACAGCACGTTATGCTGCCGACCCAGGTTCGATTCCTGGCCCCGGCTAATTTTTCACTCCAGTTGGGTTTATTGTATTTAATTGTATTTAAAGTCTGTCTTAATATATGTGTACCTTTAATAATTAAAAAATGTTAAGAATGCTCTTTTTATCAGAAGAAATAGAAGAGCCTGATTCCCACGGTACCATAAAAATCGATTTGAAAGATAATGGCTTCCTATTCCTGGAATCTAGTAAAATTCTCGACATTAAAAAAGGCTTGGAATAAAATTTTAAATAAAGAAAAAAATGATAGTGGATAGGAAAATGAGGAATGTAAAACAATAAAGGAGATGGGAAGAATATTAAGCTATGAAAAAAATGAAATTAACGAGTGGTTAAACAGTGACGTACACCCAGAACATCAGATTTTAAATGATGATGAGATTGTCGATGAGATTCAAGATGAAAAAGAATTTGAAGAAAAGGAAAACGAATGCTCTGAAAATAACCCAAGCCCATCACATAACGAAACCTTTGCATGTTTGGAAACAGCTATGAAATGGCTCGAACGGCAGAAGAACGTTGATCCTATTCAACTAACGTATTTAAGAAGAATTCGAAATATAGCAGCATTGAAAAGAATTAAAATCACCAATTAAAATTTGTAAATTTTTATTAAAATAAATTCAATCTGTGTTTATTGTAAATTGAAATACGCTGTAATTCTGATTGGTTTGAAATGAATGACTTCGAGTTAATTTTCAGCAGACGGTCAATGTCAGAAGAAGTGTGCAATAACAGATCAGAAAGTTTTCTTGCGCATGGGAAGCCAACATATGTTAATTTAATACACAATTCGTTTCTACCAATGTCAACAATTGCTTTATCACTTATAAGTTAATATGATAGTGTGAGATGAAATCTCACAGTGTTTAAATCATGTTACTTTTTTATTTCTTTTGGCCTTATATATCGATGTACTTTAAACTTAAATCCATATTTATTTTTGCGCAAGCGATTTTGTTTCAGTTCGTACGTCGGCAAATTCCGCCGCTTCATCGTACATCGGTAATTTTTCCTCCGTATCGGCACGCTCTCAGTGGAAGCTTCTCCTTTGAAATCTGCGCGATTGTGATGATGTCATCGGAGCGAGTGTCTCCCGGCGTAAGCTTTGAATGGATGTCGATCTTTTCGGAGATGTGTCTAATCGCTGAGCGTACAGCAAATAAAAACAAAACTTTTTAAATGTATTCTTTTGGATTTGTTTATTAAGATATTGCTTAATATTTTAAATTCTCTAATAGATTTAAATCTTTTCTTTCTCTAACTTTTGACGTCCCCCTTTTCTTAATATAAATTAAAAATTCCATTAATTTTAGAATCAGAATCTGTTTTGCTGGTGATCTATTAGGACTTAGTTTTTGTTTTTAAAGATCGCGGGCCGCGGGCTCCGGCTCCGGTCTGTCTTCCGATGGATGTGGGATCCGGTAAAAAGATTGTCGAAAACGATGTCTACGATTTTAATAACTCCTGTTAAATTTATTTTTCTGTTGGTTTAAAAAGGCTTTAATTGAGATTTTTATCTATAGAAAAATTCACCTAGTGCTGCATCTTACATTTTAAAGATATTCTTAAAGAGGAATACATTATTTTATCGGCAACGTATTTATTTTGAAAGTCAGTGACCAACGGGTGAAGGCCTCTTACTTCTCTTCTACAAGATGAATAAAGAGTTTGATTTGTGCTTAAAAGTGTCCTCATCATTTCTTTACAGATATACAAGTAAGAAGTCTCCTTTTTCTATTTTTTTTTTTTACAATTGCTGACCTCAAAAAAAAACGATGGTTTTATTGCAATATTACACAATGCATTTAAATTAAAAAGAACTTTAATTATTTACCTTTAATTAACGGCCCATATTATGGATTATAATTCTACAATTTAATAGTAATACCACAGATAGATGAATACTTATGACATACGCTGTAAAAAAAATACGACAGGTTTTCCTGTAGGAATCGGAAAAATAGTTGCCCTTATCGTAGCGGAAAAATTTTCCACCCAGCTCGAAATAAAATCTGTAAAAAAAAGGAAATAGTCAATAAAACGGTATTTTATGGATTTTATTCCGAGCTGGGTCGGAAAATTTTCCGGTACGATAAGGGCAACTGTTTTTCCGATTCCTACAGGAAAACTGGTAGTATTTTTTTTTTTTTTTTTTTTTTTTTTTTTTACAGTGTATGCCAGAGACACAATTATTTACTGGAGTCAAAAACACATTGTAAACATTTTTGAGCCACCGTTTGGTTCTGCAATCATAAGATGGCGAAATCTCATTCCAACACTTGGAGCTCGGGTTGAATTATAACTGCAAATATTATTACGATATTTCATCATCTTATGGTTGCAGCTACTGCAGCATCAAAAGGTGTTTCAACTCATCACAAAATTTTTAACAGTGTATTTTTTTTCATAACGAAGTTATAAAAATTATTATAGGTATAGTTTAGAACTTTGACCTTTAAGGGACCGCTTCACTGAAACTCCCCGATCGCGAAACTTTATGTTAACATGTGGGAAAGCTCATAAGAGCAATTACTCATTACCTAATATAATTATTAAAATATTCACCCTCAGAAATTAGACGTCAGATGCCAACACTGTAAAAATAATACGACCAGTTTTCCAGTAGGAATCGGAAAAATAGTTGCTCTTATCGTACCGGAAAAATTTCCGACCCAGCTCGGAATAAAATCCGTAAAATCGGAATAAAATCCGTAAAATACTGTTTCATTGACTATTTCCCTTTTTTTACGGATTTTATTCTGAGCTGGGTTGGAAAATTTTCCGGTACGATAAGGGCAACTATTTTTCCGATTCCTACAGGAAAACTGGTCGGATTTTTTTTTTACCGTGAACGATGTGCGTTTTTAAAAATTGTCTCCGTAAATTTTTAAGAAGGTGATCAAGGGCAAATTTCAAAGTTTATAGGGATTTTTAAAATACCTAAAATTTCAGAGACACTTTTTTATAAACCCACATCGTCGACATCTGACATGTCTAATTTTTAATGGTGAAAACCGTATTTTAATAATTATATTAGGTAATGAGTCATCGCGCTTTTAAGTTTTCCCATAAGTTAACATAAGATTTCGCGATCCAATGTTTCAGTGAAGTGGCCCCTTAATTACTCAGGTCACAGATCGAATTTCAAAAATCGGGCCACATTATCACTCAGTCTTGCTAACATTTATGGTGGTGAAAATTTTCATCCTTTTCCTATTTTTGAGCATGTGATTTTGTGATATGTGGTATTACCAAAGTGCCTCGCTTGTTTTACTTTATTATGTTACCAACATTTCGGTCACCCAGTATGCTGGATTGATAAACTACTTCACACAATTTACTTTGTACCTGTAGGAAGACCCAAAGCGCAAGAAATATCCAGAAGGTCGGGATCTAGACATCGATGAAGAGTTGACGGTCGAAGGTTTCATCCAAAAGTTTGGTCGACCTGGACACGGCGCACCCAACCGGACTCGGTCCGGTAAGTTGAAGACGCAAATCACCGGGGATCCGGCCATCCGCTTCCAGGACACGCAAGACGTGAAGCTGAGTATAGAGAACCAACTCCGCTACAAGAAGGAGGATAAAGTGAATTACAAACAGAACCTTGGTATCAATCAACACAACTCTCTTTTCTTTTATATTATTCCTTTATATACTGACGGTACTTTGATGGTATACTGAAGTACCATTTAAAAAAAAATTCAATGCAAAATTTGTTTAATTCGTCTACTAACAAAAATAGATTGCACTTTTCACACAAAATAATTTGCTCAATCCGATCACTGAAAACAGTCGAAGCTAAATATTTTTTAATGAGGTCATTTTCTCAACCATTTACCTAGGTGTAGCTTTTATCCTATTAATAAAGGTTGCCCTAAAAATTTGCAACTACAAAACACTTCTCTGTTACAGGTAGGAACACAATACCTTTAGTTATACTGTTCTTATAAGAATTGGGAGATTTCCACAACAGTATTTTTTGTTAATTAGTCTAATTATTCTTTTAAATATTTTGCAAAACAAGCTGTAATTACCGATTCATTAAATTAGTTTTAATTATAAAAAATGATCTAAAAATCAAATTACAGTAGAACCTCGATTATCCGAAGTAATTGGGACCGACCCTCTTTCGGAAAATCGAAATTTTCGGATAATCGAGAATGCTTCCATTTTAAGATTAAGGAGAAATATATGCAATATTTCTTATTATGGTAACAGGTGCTTAATAAAAATAAAGCAATAGCAAAATAGAAACAAGAATAAATTACCTGAATTTTAATTTTGAAATTAAGTACTTTTTACATAGATCAAAAGTGTTTGAAAAAATGTTTTGTTTGTTGCACTTTCGATTTGCTTTGCAGCTCTATCACGGAGTTTTTTAACATTATTAGTTCACCAGTATCACAGTCTTTCTGCTCCTCTAGCCGTGCCAAACCTTTTGTAAAGCATTCAAAAGCTTCATAATTTCTAATTTGTTCGTTTTCTTCATTCCACTCCGTAGACTACGGGAACTCAAGTTAAATTAAAAGGAACTCTAAGAAAGGGGATCGAAAATATTTACATGTACTTGTAGTTCGGAAAAGACCGCTTGCACACAAGGAATATGATAGGTTTTTTTTTTAAAAGCTTTAAAATGGATTTTTGCACACAAGGAATGTAATAGTTAAAAAAAAAAAAAAAAAAAAGCTTTAAAAATGGATTTCGGTTAACCGAGAGTTTCGGTTAAAAGAATTTCGGATAAAAGAAGTTCTGATGTATTATTATTATATACGTTGTTCTGGATATCTTAGACATTAAAGTAAATAATTATTCAGATGAAGCAATTTTTTTATTCAAAATTAAGGATATAAAGTGTTAACACGGTGTTATCATATCCGAAGAACATGTTCTCATTTAGAAATACATAGTTTTAACTTAATCTAAAAAATATTTATGAATTAGATAATTTCATTGAAAGAGTATTTTTCTTGAATTTGAAGAGAGTGATTTAATCCCTGGTGTATAAAACAGGGGTTAACTAGAAAAGTGATTAAAATGCAAAGAAATTTTAAAATTTTAAAACAAATAATTGTGTTATTTGAAGTTTTTAAAACTTAAAAGATGTTTAATATAAAAATATTATTTATTACTTGGAATAATTTTAGTCAACATTAAGGGGCTCTGCCACCTGCGCTCTTCGTAGCCAAATCGACAACAGGTTCATGCGTTGCAAGTTTATTCCTGATTCACCATTTTGTGGAAACACACTGTAAACTAACGCAATAAAAAATTTAAAATTCTTGCCTTTAAGTGCATTTTCAGAAATTTAAAATGTATATAGACGTGCAGGTCGTTTATAATTATTATAAAGTTTTGTTTGTGTTGGAAATCAGTTTAAATTCAAAATAATCATGGCCTCTTGTCTGGGATAAAAGTAATCCTGGCACATACAGTCTTTGGAAGAAACGTAACGCTAAGAATTTTGAATAATATCATCTATTTTTTTATATTATGCTTGAGATAATCTCCTGTATATTTAATTACATGTTTATATTTCCCCGATCAAAATGTTTCATTTACGGAAGATATTAATAAGTATACAAAAGAGAAAAATGCTAATGTGTCATTACTATTTGAAAAGGATTTCCGCCTAATTTGTTATTGCTAAGTTGTCAGTATATTTAACGATGTACTTTAGAATTATACGAGTCAAATTTGACTATCATTAACCACAAAAGCCAGGCGATCACTTGGCGACTTAGTCTTTAATTCAGATTTTCCCCCAAAACAATCTCGAATGGGAGACGGACAGACAGACAAATTGAAATCCTCTACATTTTACACGAAAAGAACTAAAATTTCCGTGAATTTGTATGCGGCAATCACTTCCAGCAATAACTGCTTGTAAATTATTAGACTTTTTGCTTGCATCCGTAAAGGAAAGTAAATGTCCACTCCACATACAAGAACATTTGTTGCTCGTTAAGTAAAATTTATTTTAAAAAAATCAGAAATACTTCCAAGATCAAAACAGAAACAAACTGTGAGTGTTTAAATGAATAAAATGTTTTCATTTAATTTTTTTGCCTTCAGAAATGTTTATTTTCAAATGAATAAGATTTATAATGCAGTTTGCTCACATTAAACGGTATTTTCTTATACCATTCACTTTTTCGTTACGACTGTCCAGTCAGATGTTGGCATATTGTAACAAATATCAAAGTCATATTTATAATATTTTCTGACTTCACAGAACCGTCACCACTGTCACAATGGTTTGTAGTGGTCTAAGAAACTTTTCATGCTTGCTGAATGAGTTGTTCATCTGCTAGGAATTCTGCAAATAATTTGGTTTAGTTGTGTTCTATTGAGATTGAGAGTAAAACATTTTTTTAAAGCATATTTTTAAGTAACATGCGTCAGTTTTGTGTAATGCGTGCGTAAATATCTAAATATGTTGATATAAAGTATCGAGTTTCATGAACATCTCTGGATTTCGTTTAGTTAGTTCATCGATATTCAGAGTAACAATAAAAGTATCAATAAAACCAGAATCAGTCCTTATTAGCCCCCGGTATGCTATTTCTTTCTCCCAGCTTATTTTGTGTCGTCTCCAAAAAATAACGTTACGTTGAATAGCCAGACGTAAAATAAAGCAGGTATATCGATCGTACTTTAAATTCACTACTGTAATTTTTTTAACTTCTAAGCATCGCACATTTTCAATTTTTATACTGTCGTATTGGGGGAAAAAAGTACTTTTAAATGCAATTTGTTTCAAAACTGCATCTCCATTTATTTTTGAGATATTAATTTTTTTGTAGTTTTTAGAGCCAATTGCTTAATATTGGCAACGGAAGAACTCCATTTCTGTAGAAAGCAAAAGAAAAATAGCAATTATATCTTTTCGTTGCCATTTTTCCATTAAAACTGAAAAAAATGTAATTAAAATACGTGCTATTTTGAAAAAATATAAATGAAGGATTTCTGATAAAACATGGAGCTATTATAAACTAAATTTAATTTTTAAATTAAAGTATTTAAAGTATCTATATTAATATTACAAACAAATGAAGGCATATGAATCATAAGATAGCCGATTATTTTTGTCCAGTTTCTTGAATGACGAAATCTCTCTCTCTTTTTTTTTTATTCAGCGATAGTGACGTTCTATGCGTACTTTACTGTAGATGTTGTTTAATACTGGATCGCAAATGAGGAATTCGTCAGCGGATGCGGATGACGTCATTTAATATAAAACAAAATCGCGTGTTTCAAGTCTTAAAACTGAACTACAGTAGAGTCCCGATTATCCGAGTCAAGCTTAACCGAGTTATTTTTTTCTAATGGACTGATGGCTTGTATTATTGTGAAACAGCCCTTATAAATGAAGTGTTAGGTAAAGATGAAAGAGCAGTCGTAAAAAGTTAGAACTCTGATTTTCTGGTCAGAATTGGAAAAAAAAAATGGTAATAATTTTGTTTTTTCATCAGAAGAAAATGATCCATTCCAAAAGTATAAGTTCGATTAACTCGGATAATCGGAACTCTACTGTATCTATATTTATATACATAATTTTTTTTTCATCGGGGGCAACACTAAATTCTGAAAAAGCAGAATTCCTGTTATCTAGTTTTTCAATTGTAATTTCCCCTGCTAAATACTATATATTAAAGAAATAAACTACTCAAATCTTCATAAAGGCTGTTTTCAATTCAGTGTATTATACATAGACTAAATTTGAAAACTCATTTCCATGAGGTTCTTTTTTTTTTTTTTTTTTTTTTTTTTAACCAAACTATATAATGAGTTGACAAAGTTTTTAATTATTTATGTAATCCTGATTAAAATTGTACATTAATTTAATTTTAACTATTTTTTTTCTTCTGCAGATCAGTTGATTCAACAGAAGCAACAACTGCAAGAGAGAGAAAAAGAGATGGAAAATAGGAAACTCGAGGAAATGGTGAGCATAATAGTATTGAAAATATGATGGAAAATACAAAAATGATACATTTGTTTTATCACAACATTTCAACATGTACAGAAAGTGAAAAGAAAAGAAAACCTTACTAAATCAGCATATAATTTATATTACAAAGGACAAATGTGTCCACACATAACGCTGACGACATTTTGACGGTGGTAACATAAAAAATTTAACTTTTACTGCAATTTTCCTAAACTTCTAAACATCGCACATTTTCAATTTTTATATGGTCGAAAATGGAAAAAAATGTACTATGGAAATTGTTTGAAAACTGTACCACAATTGGCTTGAAAAATGTATCGCTATTAACTAATTTTTTATCGTTTTAAAATAATTTTCAGGCATGATTTTTTAAAACTCTATGTCTATCAGACGATTACGTAAGATAATTCCGTTTGTACTTAAATTAATATAAAGGATAGCATTTGTTTCCAGCTTATATACTATAACTAAATTAAAACATTCATTCATCAATAAATAAAACAATAAAATATAAATAAAGTACAAATATAAAACACGTGATCAAACTATGCACTTAACTTACTAGAATGATCAGAATATAAAAAGTCTGATTTTAAATAGTGGTCTCTGGCGATTTCTTCTACTCCTGGTGCAAGGACAATACAAAAAGCAATCGCTTTTAATAAATTTAAAAACTTTATTTAAACTAATTACTATTTTTCATATATATATATATATATAATTTTTGGTATTCTTAGTGCGTATTCTAAAAAAATATTATGTCTAAAATATCTAATATCGTTATCAATTAAATAAAGGGTTTTCATCAATGTACCAGGGAAGCCCGGGTATTATCCCCTTGTGATAATAAAAATCGTAAAGTTCCACTGGTTCAATGATAGCTCTTTTCACAAGAAAAAGCATTTTCCTCTTATATCTAAATTTATTTATGAAATTTGAATATGTCTCATATATAAGGGCGTTGAGAATCAGAGTGGACCATAGATTAAAATACAAGATTGGACACTTCCATAGAGCGTAATGGTAATGCGATTACGATCGCAGCGCCTTTAGTGACAATGGGGAAAAATTTCCCATCCTTGTAATATTTTAGTTATTGAGCGCCTACCTTATCGTGATCTTTCTTTTTTTAATGTTGCATGTTTACGTTTCAACAGAATGTTACACCGATACATGAACATAGAATAGATATTCTACATATCTAATATCTATTCCACACACACACACAGATATATATATATATATATATATATATATATATATATATATATATATATATATATATATATATATATATATATATATATATATATATATATATATATCAGTGGCGTGGCGTCCGGTCATCGCTGGAAGCGGCGATGACCAAGCAATATTTTAAAACTCTTAATAAGCTTCTTAAACTCTACGATCCAGTTTTAGCAGAACATTTGGAGTTCATGTATAAGTGAAGGTAAGATTTAAAGTTTCTTTTTTGAACACTAGGGGGCTCGGCCACCTACGAGCTACGCTCGTCAACCCCATCCAGACACCGCAGACTCTAAATGCACGCTAATTTGATCGGCTTTAAAAAGATTTCGAAAGATTGAGTTATATTTTAAAAAACAGTGGATTATCTCCCTATAAACGAATTCCTATTCATTTCTCTTTGATTGGAAAATTTTAACGCCAAATCCGCTGCGGTACTACTTGATTATCCCGTCGACCAATTTCGCCAAATTATATGAATCGCCAAACCACTCGCCAAATTATACAAATTGACATAATTTTTATTTTAAATAACGAAAGAACAAATAAATTAGTACAACATTAATAAAAATACAAATAAAACGTCGAAATAAAAATAACTTGATGACGTAGACACGTGTAACAATATTTCAAAATAAGCTAATATAAAAGGAATTAAGTAAACAGAGTCTTTGTCTCCTGGTATTTTTTAACAAAGCGAAAAGAAAGTTCGTTTAAATGAGACATTTTAAATTAATCGTTTTTAATCTGACGTAATTTTGACCAAACTATTCTTTCTCTTTTTAATATTCACGTGAAAATACTTGTGTTAGAAATGGAATATTATTTGCGCTTTCCTAACAAAAATAGTTGAAAAGTATCCTCTCAAAATATCAAATAAATGTCTAGTGCAATTTCTAAATTTAAACCGTTCTGCAATATTATTTTGTGTTCATTTTATGTAATAACTGTAATGTGACGTAAATATGACGTAATTTCTCGTATTTAAGACTTCTAACGCATGTTAATAAATTTATTATTTTACAAATTCCCTTCTCTCTTAAAATTCACGTGTAATTATAGTTTTTATGACGTAATTTTTAATAAGTTCCTGCTTTTTGTACATAATTATTTAATTCTAATTCCAAACGTTTTTTTTTTTTCTGTTTATAATAGCCACGTGTAAATAAATTTTTAATTTATTACATGTATAAATATTTTTTTTTTTCTTTTTGAAGCAAACATTATTATTTTCGCTGTTTATACAGTTGGCAACAGTTTAAATTAATATGACTTTCTAAAATCTGTAAAAAATATCTCTAGAAATGCTGAAAATTTGAATTTAAAATAGAAATAAAACCTCAAAAAATTAGTCAAATTAAAAAACGAAATACAACCTGCACTACGGCAAATTCTAACGCATAAAATGATGTAAAAATGATTACACTGCCATGTATAGTTTTTGCTGCTATAAAACTTTTTTAGTGGAACGATTTTGTCCAACTTTAGCATTAAATATCTCTTAAAATAATTATTCGATTTGAAAACTGTCTGCATCAGCGTGTTTATCAAACATTTCTGTATAAAACCACCGATTTTCATATTTTTGTATGCATTATTTTTCTTAATATTAACGAAGAAAGACCTCCAGTCACAAAAAATTCAAAACCGGCGGCGGTGACAGCGGTAGTTACTTTTTTTTACAATAGAGAGATTCAACCATTGAATTTTAGAGTTAATAATTTTTCACCACAAACTTAAATAATTGCGATGACCACCGAAAATTTTCACGCCACGCCACTGATATATATATATATATATATATATATAATTCATTTTGATGTATTTTTTCCTTATGGTATCTTATATATATTTATATATATTCCCAGGTCGCTAAATTATTTAGCAATCTTTTAAATATTATACGCTTAGATCATTGCTGCAATTAGCGCACTTTCTTTGTGTATTATCAATATGATTTCTACCATGTAGTTATCTGATACCTATTTTAGGATTCCATTAATTTTTTCATTCCTATCATTGCAACGATTTATTTAATGTTTTTTAATTTTCTAGTTATGTTTTTATATTTTTTTTTTTTTTTTTTTTTTAATACTTACAGCTTTAATTCATAATAATTGACGGTGGATGGTTATGTTTAATTAATGGTTTTATATATATATATATATATATATATATATATGTATTATATATATATATATATATATATATATATATATATATATATATATATATATATATATGTATATATATATATATATATATATATATATATATATATATATATATATATATATATATATATATATATATATATATATTTCGTACATGATGGGTGAACGATTTTAGTGCAACGAAAAACAAGCTAAAAATTTCATCTTGAATATTATACGTTAAGTAAATATGATATAATTGGATTTAAAGCTACATAAAGCAATGCTGTAATGTAAAAATATACAAATATTGCACTCTACAAGTCCCAGAAATTTTAATAAATATTCCCATTTGGTAAAAAAAATTTTACAGCCGATGTTTTATTAATTTATGAAGTTTAATGTATTAAACAATCGTTACAATAATCTTTTAAAATTTAGGCATTTTCACTTTCTCACAGATAAAATAGAAAGATTGTTTTCAATGTAAATAACGTAAAATCAGTTCAATAATATATATGATATTAACATATAAGAAAAAATTATAAAATTACAGATAGGGAAAAATTCCTTTTTACAACCTTTTAGAATCACATAAATCTAAAAGCTAAAAAAAAAAAAAAAAAAAAAAAAAAAAGCAAAACATAGAGATACCGATATTACACTTGATAAAATTGTATTCGACATGAATAAATTAACACAATACCCGAATTTAATTTCTTACAATTTTATCTCACTAATTTACATATTTATGCTTTCAACAGAAGTTTCTGGGTTTTTCTTTTATATTATTATTATAATTATCATTTTGTAAGCTCTAAGGTGAACGAACAAGTACGATAAAAAAAAAAAAAAAACAGCTAAATAAATCAAACATAAATACAATATAGTCTGTTTGTTTCGTTTAGGAAAGAATAGATATTCAAAACATAGAGCGTAAACATATTTCATCAACATAGGTAAATTTTGGAGGCTTGTCAATTCTCCCCCCTTGTTGGTAGTGACGCTAGTACTGTTGACATTACAGATTTTGCAGTAAATGACCTATCTTGTATGTTAATCTATGGAGTGGACCAACCTCGCCGCCTGTGATTTCCAGAAAAACGCTTTCCTTCTTTTAGGTAGCTTTCTTTACAAAAAGCTACCTATTGCAGCCGTTCGGAGGAAAGCGATTTCAAAAAATTTTGGTATATTTTCATCGACCATGACCCCCAGACTCCGAAACCACCCTCCGTTCAAAATATATATATATATCTATATATATATAGATATATATATATATAAAACCACAAACAAAATATCAAAATCCATCACTCACCATAACTGCATTGAAACTCACATCAAAAATATTATAAATAACCAATATAAACTTAACTCTTCAAATCAAACAGATATATATATATATATATATATATATATATATATATCTGAACTATGTCACACTGTGACTCTCGTATTTAGGAACCGATTTGGATGTAATTCGGTGTGTACATAGTACATACCAATGTCTCGACCGAGTTCGTTGGCCAGCTTCATCCGCCATTTTGTTTCAAATGGCGGCCATTTAAAAATTTAAAAAAAATTTAAAATTTGAAATGTGGTACCAAAAAATTCAAAATGGAAAAATATTTTTTTCTTATGTATTTGACCTTTATACAAAGACTCCGTAGCAATTTTTGTTTCGTCTGTATCTTAAAAAATGCCTGAGTTATAGCATTTTGAATTTCTAGCGAAGCTGACATTTTGAAACGTCCTGAATTTTGTCACGCGATAAAACGCATATTTATGAACCGATTTGGATGTAACTTCGTTTATACATAGTACAGACCAATGTCTCGACCGAGTTCGTTGGCCAGCTTCATCCGCCATTTTGTTTAAAAATGGCGGCCATTTAAAATTTTAAGAAAAATTTAAATTTGAAATGTGGTACCAAAAAATTGAAAATTAAAAAAAATATTTTTTTCTTATGTGTTTGACCTCGATAAAAAGATTCGGGAGCAGTTTTTGTTTCGTCTATACCTTAAAAAATGGCTGAGTTATAGCATTTTGAATTTCTAGTGTGACTGACATTTTGAAACGGACTGATTTTTGCCACGTGATAACAGACGTATTTATGAACCGATTTGGATGTACCTTGGTGTGTACATAGTACATACAAATAACTCAACCGAGTTCGTCGGCCAGCTTCATCCGCCATCTTGTTTCAAAATGGCGGCCATTTAAAAAAATTTAAAAAAAAATAAATTTAAAATGAGATACCAAAAAATTGGAAAATGAAAAAGAGTTTTCTCGTATGTGTTTGACCTTGATACAAAGATTCCGGAACAGGTTTTGTTTCGTCTATATCTAAAAAAATGGCTGAGTTATAATATTTTGAATTTCTATTGTGGTTGACATTTTAAAACGACCTGATTTTTGTCACGCGATAACAGGCGTATTTATGAACCGATTTGAATGTAACTTGGTCTGTACATAGTACATACCAATGTCTCGACCGAGTTCGTTGGCCAGCTTCATTCGCCATCTTGTTTCAAAAGGGTTGCCATTTAAAAAAAAATGTAATTTAAAATTTAAAATGAGGTATTAAAAAATTGGAAAATGAAAAAGATTTTTTATGTGTTTGGCCTTGATACAAAGATTCTGGAGCAGTTTTTGTTTCTGAAAATTTGTTCTTTTGTTTATATCTTAAAAAGTGGTTGAATTATAGCACTTTGAATTTCTATCATGGCTAACACTTTGAAACGATCTTGTATTTGTCTCGCGATACCACACGTATTCGCCTATTTCGATGGAAGAAGGCATGTGGATAGTATACATCAATATCTCGACCAAGTTCGCTGGCCAGCTTCATCAGCCATCTTGTTTCAAAATGGCGGCCATTAAATTAAAAAATATATATATATTTAAAGTGAGGTGCAAAAAAATTAGAAATTGAAAAAGGTTTCTTTCTTAAATATTTGACCTTGATATAAAGATTCAGGAGCATTTTTTGTTTGTCTTTATCTTAAAAAATAGCTCAGATATAGCAGTTTCAATTTCTAACGTGGGTGACATTTTGAAAAATCTGATTTTTTGCCTGCGACAGCACTCGTATATATCAACCGATTCCGATGTGAGTGAGCATGTGCACAGCAATTACTAAGGTCTCGACCAAGTTCACTGGTTAGCCTCATCCACCATGTTGTCTTAATATGGCAGGCACTTTAAGAAATCGCCGAATTTGGCAGCCAAATATAAGTTACTTTAAATAAAAGCAGCTTGGATAAAGCTGACTAATTTCGCGAAATTCTCATTCATAATGATTTAGTATTGATAAAAATTAGTATTGAATCTCCTACATTCGGTTTCCACTTAATTGACCTTCGTGTGTTTGAATAATATAAGTTGGCTTTTTTAAAATAAGGAATATGAAAGCTACCTCTTCCTCCCGGCACTGGCCGGAAGGACTTTTTTTTTTTTTATAATTTTTGTCAAACTCTTTTAGGACAGTACTGCCAACGCAAAAGGAGACCAGCAAGCATATGGTGATTAAGATGACAGTGCCTGAGTGGATCAAGCTGCTTGATCCATTTTTGCATTGGCATCTTAAGATCCAAATTACGCTGGACCATCTTTTAAACTGACTCTATAACTTAGTTTCAAAATTAATAAAATTTATTATACAGCCAATAGATAGCGTGTCATGCAAGGCTTTGACACTTCAAACTCATTTTTCACCAAAGTATGGAACAGTCATTCCGGTTCTCAACGCTTCATCTATGACGTCTGGCTGATTCGAATTCGTTGTGGAATGGAATCCAATTTCACATCTTTTTAGTTATTAAAAACAAGAAAGGAAAAAACAGTTATATTCTTTCTTCTGAAATTCACAGTCAATACCTGCCAATAAATAAATATCACCATTTTGTCTAAAATCATTAGCCTCAAGTTAATAGCCTCAACTTTCATTACTGCCATTATCATCAACTGAAATCTTGCATGCTAACGCTAAATGGTTACAATTACAATAAATTTAGAAACACCTTACAAAGGAATATGCGCAATCATCTTCTAAGATTAATAAATATGTTAATTTTCATGTTAAATTTACATGTTAAATTCTAACGTATAAAAAGATTCAGTAAAAGAACATCTTTAATGCTAACAGAGGTAAAAAAATACGTCAATTCACAATTCCTTTCATTATTTTCATCTGTTGTCTGTACCAATTGTATGTATATCGTTCCCAATGTCAGAGTCATTTATTTTTTTTTCCTCTCTTTTATTAACAGCTGGAGAAGTATCCCTTCGGCAGGGAGGATCAACCAAACAATGGTGGGTTGATTCTTTCACACACAGGTATCAACTCCTCTTCTTCCCTCCTGTGGCAGTCCGGTCTGATCTCCGGTACACGCTTGGTGTGGATTGCACTTTCCTTTCCAGCACCCTTTTTAGTAACACTGCACTCGACATGGTACACGCGCATAGACCGGGATTTGGCTGCGCAAACCATCACCCCATCGAGTTGGCGGCTGAAATACCGGAATTAATTAAAATTCAATACGCATTTAAAGGCGCGCCACACACCAGAGAGACATGCGACAATAATTGTGAGACAGGAGACAAATTCTGCTACTCAAACCGGTTTTTTCTTTGTTAACAGGGTGAAATTGTCGCGTGCCTCACGCTTTTTTGTAGCATGTCTCCCTGGTGTGTGGCGCGCCTTAAAATGCATCGGGTCTGCTCAGTCATATCTTGGTGGAAAACACCTGCAAATGCAATTTCAGTGGTTAACTGGTAGGTTTGCCATGGTACTTTCCTGTTCCCAGTCCTCCCTGTTTTCATACCTTTGGGTGCAGGAAAACACAATGGTAAACCTAACAGTCAACACGTAAAATCGGTTTTGCAGGTGTTTTCTACCAATATATGGCTTCGCAGGCCAGTTGTACTTTAAAATGTTAATCGAGTTCTGTGCATTCCTGGAATTTCAGCAATCAACTCGACAAGGTAATGGTCTGTGCAGCTACCTCCCGGTCTAGCTGTCACTGCACCCTTGAAAAAATATTGCATGCGAAATTTAATTAGGGTTGCCAGCTTCATTGCTAGTTCTTTATCAGGAGGCTTGCAAGGAAAATCTCCATAAGCGCATACAAATAAGAAAAAAAAATAGAAATGTTCTTCTCATGTGGTTACACATGTTTATGAAAACAATTTCTGCGGGATCTCAATTAAACGACTGTAAAAAAAAATAATGAAAATTTCATTATTTGGCGATATATCGTTGACTGGCGACACAATGAAATATTAAAATATACTATTTTATGAAAAATGACATTAAATTTCAAGCGTTGGGTAAAATGTACATAATAAATATTGTACAAATGCATGCTGTACATTTGAACATTGATAATGACATTTGTACATATTGTATAAAAGTTTTTACACACTGAATCATTTTTAAATAAGTTTAATTTAATCAAATGCATTTTTAAAACTTTAGTATTGACAAATACAGTAAAACCTCTCTAAAGTGACCAGGCTTCGTTCCAGTAAAAAATAGTTGCTCCAAGAGGTGGCCTCTTAATGGAGGTCGTATTTAAATCTAAATTTTAATTGTTAAAAAAAGGTAACAATCAATGTTACAAAATTTATTTTTCACATTAGGAAAAAATATAAAAATTTAAGTATCAAAACAGAAGTTAATTAGATAAGTTAATTACAGCAGAGTTTAAAAAATGAATACATTGACGTTTGCTTTGATTTTACGATTTTATCTTTTATAACTTTTATTTCTAAGTCCTTTCGAAGTTCAGTAAATAAATGCATTTTTTTTCTTTTGGACGGGAACAAATAATGACGATTTCATTCATTTATCTATTTCTTTGAGAGTTTCCTGACAAAATAGGGCAGGAAAGTTTATTGGCCGTCATTCTTAATTTGTCAACAGAGTTCAATTCATTGCCTGAAAAAGCACAAAGGGGTTTAAACACTTAAAAATTACCCGAAAAAAAAAAATCTAAACTTAGTTTAGAAGTTTGATAAATAATGTGCTCTCTGGAATTATTTTTCTAATAAAACCTTCTTCAAGTGACCAGGAACGAAATTGTTTCATTTTCTTCAAAGAAATGTGTCGCTCATGGAGGGAATTCAACTGGGATGGTCTGTGAATGGAGGTAAAATTAGTATTGAGCCTATGGGAATAAATTTCGTTCCATGAAAAAATGATCGTTCAGGGAGGTAACCGCTTAATGAAGGTGGTCGCACAGGGAGGTTTTACTGTATATAACTTTTTCAATTTGTAAAAGTTTAACTATCTTATTGTATAATTTAGAATAAATTACTCAGGAATTAAAAGTTACTTTTACGGCATATGTACCTAAACCGTTGAACCGCTGAACTTTCAAAAACTCAAAGTATGAAGGGTTAAACAAGGTGGGATAAGAGTGAAATCTGAAATAACATGAACATTGTGCCAAAGAAAACTTATTTATTTTACCTTATTTTAATTATTTTAGAATCATTTTATTGTTAAAGTATAAAGAAATCATAATATCAAACGCATACTTGCTAACTTCCGACTTAACTTTCGTAAAATGTGAATTAATTTAAACCAAGTTAAACGTGTTTCAAACCCGAATTTTTTTAAAGAAATGATATCAAACAAGTTCCCCGCAGAAACAGGAAATTAAATAGCTAATGATAAATCTACAGTATTTTCTGATTAGAAACCTGGTTTAAGGGGGTCCGGGACACAAAACTCTTCAAATTTTCAATTTTTTCTATTAGATTAAAAATTTCTCTGCCGTTTTCTGCTTAAAATGATGTTTAAATCATGTTTCTATCTTAATTAGAACAGGAAATATTAATTTTTTCGTTTTGGTTTGTTTTCAAAATCTGCCTTTCAAGCTCTATGGTTGTCAAGGAAACGCGTTCTTGTGATATTGCGTTTTTCTTCATGATAGGTTTTTTCACCCTTTCTCCTATTTAAATTCTTATAACTCGAGAACCGTTAAAGATACAGGGTTCAAACTCGGAACATATCTTTTTCAATTATTTTACTTTACTTTTGAACCAGCATATTTGAAAAAAAAATATTTATTTTTGAAAATATGATTTTTTTTTTTTTTTTTTTTTTTTTTTTTTTTTTTTTAAGTTGCACCACTTTCTTTGTAATTTTTTCGTTAAATATTTTTAATTTTTTTAAAAATTAATATTTTTAAAATGCTGGCTCTAAATTAAAACTTATATATTTCTGTTTATTTAAATGAAAAAAAATTGAAATTCTATAAATAATATTTCGAGTTATAACAATTTTAAATTACCCCACTTTTTTAATAAATTTTAAATTTAAATTTAAAAAAGAAATCTGAGAAGTTTTATCATGTGATTTTTGTTTACAAATGGTAAGGTTAACCATCACAAAAAAATTCAGAATTTTAACTCAATAAATAAAAATTATTTTAAAATTTGTCCCGGACCCCCCTTAACTCACATTTTATGGAAGTTAAGTCAGAAGTTGGCAAGTATGCAAACGTAGAGCGAATGTAACTCTAAACTAGAGAACAGGAATTCTGCTTTTTCAGAATTTAGTGTCGCCCTTGATGAAAAAAATTTATTAAATAATTTTTTTCAATCGAACTTATGCCTTTGGAATGGATCATTTTCTTCTGATGGCTTCTGTTATTATGAAACAGCCATTATAAATGATGTGTTAGGTGAAGACGAAAGAGCAGTAGTAAAAAGTTAGAAGTCTGATTTTCTGGTCAGAATGGGGAAAAAAATTATGGCCATTTTTTTCCCATTCTGGCCAGAAAATCAGAGTTCTAACTTTTTACGGCTGCTCTTTCATCTTCATCTAACACTTCATTTATAGTGGTGTTTCATAATATCGGAAAAAACTATAGAGTGTTCTACTCATGAGGATAAATAGATTTATAAAAAAATTTCGGCGGAAATTCGATAGAGCGTCCGTAAAAAAAATAAGGAAAATTTTGATATTTGGCGATTTATCACCGGTTGGAGATGGAATAAAATTTGAAAAAATACTTTTTTATGTCAAATACTTTTTAAGATAAAAATGTTTCATATTGAACTTGTTTAAATAAATTTAATGTAAATAACTTTACTTCTTTCTGTTTCAGTTCGACTTAATTATAGTTTTGGCATATATATATATATATATATTTATAATGAAAGTTAACTATCAAATTTTATGAATTAAAACAAAATTTAAATTAATTAAAATTGTTTCAATCTCAAAATTAAGTCCAATTGAGCATACATTCAATTTTGTTGCTATGGAAACAACGAGATCTTTGATATTGAAATGAATAACTGCAGCATGATTCATCTTGTCTTTATTTTGGAATATGCTTAAATATATAAAAATATTTTATAGATATGAAATTATTTTTTAAGTAATAAAATTAAATAACAAGCAACATAAATATGTAATACAAAAAATGTATTTATTAAACTCTCTGGTTGCTTAAGTTTAAATTCCTGAAATATTATTTACACGCATTCTATAAATAAATGAACAAGCAGTTTTCAGGTGCATTAAAATCGTTTGCTTTTGGCGAGGAAAAGAACTGCTCACCAAATCGCGTGACGCTTTTGTCTTTTCGCGCCAGATATGCGAAAGTATTTTCCGCTGTTAAATTTGACTGATCCTTTATTACTCACATAAGTAGTTTAACACTAGACAGACGGGGAATTTTACTCAAATTTTATAAAAATATTTCCCATCAGAATTTTTATTTTAAATTATTTACTTATTTATTTAACTAGTTTTTTTTTTTTGTACCTATTAAACTAGTTTTACAAAAAAAATTCTGGTTCGAACCTAAATATAATCCTTTGGTAGCGGTCAAAACGACCGCTCGCCGTCTTTCTAGTGTTAATTAAAAATGTTTTCAAAATATTCTGAGTATGCCCGGTAAAGAGACCTTCCTTGTGAGAAATTCCAAAAGATTTTTTTTATATCTTAAGTAACCTTAAAATGTCTGTCATTAAATAAAACAAAAACTACTATTTGAAATTTCTGGTATGAATTCGGGGTTTGCTAGGTAAAAAAAGAGGACATATTGTCAACCCTGGTAGGGAATAATAATAAGAGACGTCTTTTAAAATGCACAGACACCTCACAATGTGAGTTACAAGGACCCTGACTATGTAGAGCTCGATGTAAAAAAAATAATTTCAGAGCAAAGTATAGTACTAAATTTAGACTAACATTTTCCTGAAGGAGAGACCAATAAATGTACAGATAGTAGCCGAAAATTTAATGGTGCCTATAATAAATAATCACGCGGAACACTAATGATTTTAAATAAGCATCTTTTAAAATGAAAGCCCAGTAGCGTAGTGATCAGCGCGTCTGTCTACCACTCTGCAGGTCGAGATTTCGACTCCCGGCGATAAAATGAAAACCTTGCTTATCGACGGAGGTGATAGCACAGACAATCACCTCATCGAATTCAAGGCTGAAATTCCATAATCATATAAAAGTCGATTCGCATATTAAAACGCAATCGGTCTGCCAAGTCATATCTTGGTGGAAAACACCTGAAAACCCGATTTTAGCGCTTGACTCGTAGATTTACCATTGAGTTTTCCTGCACCCAAAGGTATGAAAACATGGAGGACTGGGAGCAGGAAAATACAATGGATAACCTACGAGTCAACTGCTAAAATCGGATTTTCAGGTGTTTTCCACCAAGATGACTCGGCAGACCAATTGCGTTTTAATATGCAAATCGACTTTTAACTAATTCTGGAATTTCAGCCATAAACTCTATGAGGGTGATTGTCTATGCTGCCACCTAACAGTGTATTAGGAAACAAACATTCCCAGGCTAGGCTCACCAGCTCACTGGGACATATATGCTGTAAAACAGGGCTGTCCAACACGGCGTCAGCGGGCACTATGGCGCCTTTAATGGTTTTCATAGCGCCCTTTTGAATGATTACTGTTACAAGGAGTTTTTTAAATAAAAATTAACTTTAAAAGATTTTCTTTAAAATCATTAGAATGTCTGTTGTGTATGAGTTCATTTGTCAGCTTCATTGCCTACAAAATACTTTGGCAGGCCTCTCTCTCAGGAAAATGTAATTCAAATATACTATGATTTAACTTTTTTTTTCTTCCTCAGTTATTTTTCCTACCGAACTCTGAATAGTAGGAGGCGCTTACGGCTCACATTATAAGATGTATGTGCATCTTATAAAACGTCTGCATATCGGGACTGTCTACAATATAAGTGTTGCCAGAATGGTCTCCTTTTTTACATAGAATACCCGAATTCATACCAAAAATTCGGAATAGCAATTCTTACTTTGTTTAATAAGAGGTATTTTAGTATTATTTAAAGTAAAAATTTTTCGTTCGGAAATTCTGGTACAGAGTTGCCATTTCTGAATGGCCAAATTGACAACTCTACCCCTACCATAATGATGTAATATTCTATGTTTCCAGACATGTGAATTATGGCGCCCTTCAGTGTTTGCCACTATACGAGGTGCGCCCTGCGCTTACTGAAAGATAGGACAAACCTGCTGTAAAGCATCTCGGGGCCTAGGGTCAAGATTACGCAGTTGGATTCTGTAGCTCTTGATCCTTAAGGCTCCTGTCCCTGCCAGCGAAGACACTCACGAGCTAATGCTAATCCTATGGGGAGGGATTTATCTAATATCTCGTTTTTTTTTTTTTGCATTGGATAGCCGAGGTCCGGTCTCTACATCGCATTTTTTTTACTTTTTCGATTTTGGTCGCAGATATTTTTTATAAAGTAACTTTCACTTTCAAAACTAGCTCTGAAAATGAAAGTGTCGTTCTAAAAAATATCTGGAACCAAAATCGAAAAGTAAAAAAGGTGCGATGTAGAGACGGATATCGGCTATCCAATGAAAAAAAAATTAAAAAAATTGAAATGCAAACTAGATATTAGAAAAATCCCTCCCCATAGGATTAGCATTAGCTCGTGAGTGCCTTCGCCGGCAGGGACTGGAGCCTTAACTCTTTAATGCACGATTTTTTATTTTGTTCGGAAAAATTATATTTGAGTCTACTTTCGCTGATCATCCAATAGAAAAATAACGAAAAAATTTATTGATGTTTCTGTTGGACATACTGTCATCCTGTCACAGCTGAGTTACAAAACAAAAGTTGCTCAAAAAATGATCATTTTAAGTTATATAGTTAGTTTAAAGTGTTTACACTGCACAATAACAACTATTCAAAGATATAATAATTTGTATAATGCTTTTAAAGGTTTACAGAATTAATAATGACTACCTTATAAAGAGAGAGAAAAAACGCCAGTCGAGCCTACTGCAAGCAATATCAACAAAAGGGGCGATTCACAAATGATGTCACGCCTGGAGGGGGTAGGGGGGTTCATGAAATTGTGACAGTTTGTGACAAGGGGGGTGGGAGAAGGTAAGAAGAAATGTGACATCACACATTTTGGTTAAAATAAAAGCATTAAAAATCAGCAGATTAAATTTTAAAATTATTTTGAAATTAAAGTATTTTGTGTTCATACCGTAAAGATAACATTTAAAGCCAAATATATTAAATTACATTTCAAATTCCAAAATACTACTGTTTTTAATTGTTCTTTCAATTAATATTTTATTACTACTGTATATTAATTATGTTTTTTGTATTAAATCTTAATCTTATTTCATACAAAATAAGTACACGAATCATTTTTATTATTATGCTCACAAATGTCGTTAAATTACACAGTTAAAAGTTTCAAAATAAAATTTGAAATATGATCTATAACATACTACTTTGATTTTGAACTGCAAGTATATGTTTATGTAATATAGCGTGACATGTGACAAGAGGGGGGAAGGGGGTATGGTGAAGTGTGACACATTGTGACAAAGGGGGGAGGGGGGTAAAAAATATGGAAAAAAAGTGTGACATCATATATGGATGACCCCAAAGATGTTATAACCTAACCCGTGATAACACATCAGAACAAAAACAGACTTCACGATCTTAAACGCATGTTATCACACGTAAGTAACACATAATACTTCACCAAAAGATCAATAAAAAGCACCAAATGCAAAAAAAGATAATGTAACTCCTAAGGTACACTATTTATTTAAGGGTTAATGGATCGTAAAGCCACAGGTTTTTGCTTTAAATCTTTTAAAATGGATTTTAATTAAAAAAAAAAAAAATCCTAGAAAGAGATATCATTCCAACAGGCGCAATGAAAACCTTCAAAATGTGTCGTGTTGGACAGCCTTGATTTAAATCATATGCGAGATGAAAACGGAGTTTCTTAATTTTGAAACGGTTTAAAAAATTCCTAGATGTACAGATAAACTGCACAGGTAAAATAATGATTAGCATATGGTTGAAAACGCTGTGAGATGTTAAACGCTAGTAATTTTTGACAATAAAAAAAAGTAGTGGCAAGTAGAAAATAATATTTTTAAATGTCAAGAAGTAGTATACGCATGCGCACATCCTACCCGCCGATCTCAATGATATTTTTTCAGAATTTCACTGGTTTTGGACTGTAATCTGATGCCTGCATTGTTATTCTTCTCTTTCAGATCCAATGTTCATGCCGACGAAACCAAAAAGAATGGCCGTTAAAGACGATGTAAGTTTTACAGTTAATTTTTAAAACGTGCTGTACTCTAAAATTTAAACTAATTAAACTCTTACTTAATACCAGGAACACAAATTTTGGTGCTTTTAAATATTGAGAATATATCCCATTTCAGTGATATATTCTGATTATTCTATATCACATCAAGCGAGCTTAACCCATTAATGCCGAGTTTATTTTACACATTTTTAATACGTCGGTACCATTTGACACCAGTTTTCCCATATTGTAAATTTTAACTTATTTAATCTCTCAAAGTTTGAGATTAAGTAATATGAAAATTTCCTTACTAAAATACCGGTTTTCATATTTAAAATTTTCGTATTTCTTAAATGGCAGATTTTCGTACCAACCGGCATTAATGAGTTAATTACGTATGATATTTTCGTACAAAACAGTAGCATCGTTTGTTGAATTAATTCAAAACTGCACACCTTTAAAACGTAATACACTGAAACAATGCTACATTTTAACAAATTACAGAATATCTGTTTAGAAAGTATTGAAGCAGAAAAAACAATGTCACATTCTAACAATTAAAGAACAACAATGAACTTAGAAAATATCGAAGGAAATGAAACACTGACACATTTTAACAAACTAAAGAACAACTATGAGTTTAGAAAGTACTGAAATAGGAAAAACGCTGCCACATTAGGCAAACTAAAGACTAACAATGAACCTAGAAACTACTAAAAGAGATGAAACACTACTACATTTAAAAAAATTAAAGAATATGTGTTTAGAAGGTATTGAAGCAGAAAAAACACTGTCGCATTCTAGCAGTTAAAGAATAACAATGAACTTAGAAAGTATTGAAAGAGATTAAACACTGCCAAATTTTAACAAACTAAAGAACAACCATGAGTTTACAAAGTATAGAAGCAGAAAAAACATTGTCACATTCTAGAAAATTAAAAAGTAACAATGAACTTAGAAAGTATTAAATGAGATGAAACACTGTTACATTTTTATAAATTAAAGAATATGTGTTTAGAAAGTATTGAAGCAGAAAAAACACTGTCGTATTCTAGAAATTAAAGAACAACAATGAACTTAGAAAGTATCGAAGGAGATGAAACCGTGCCGCATTATAACAAACTAAAGAACAACTATGACTTTAGAAAGGGCTGAAGTAGGAAAAACACTGTCAGATTATGCAAAATAAAGAACAATAGAGAATTTAGAAAATACTGAAAAACGTGAAACTCGGTTACATTTTAACCCTTTCAGGGGCAAGGTACTTGTATTCGTAAAATGTTCAAATAATTTAATGACACCAGTATTAACAAGAGATTTTATTTGTAAACAAGTAAAGGTACATTTTCGCGTACTTAATAAAGATGAAATTTTCATCATAAAATTCCGATGCCAATGTGGCAATTTGAGATTAAAATTATGTGATGCCGTGACGGCATCACCGCCTTTCAAGGGGTTAACAAACCAAAGAACAATAATGAGTGTAGAAAATATTGAAGAAATAGAAACGTTGTCACATTTTTGCAAACCAAAGAACAACAGCGAGTTTAGAATGTATTGAAGCAGAAGACACTTTGTCACATTATGAGAAAGAAAATGAATTAGAAAGTAACGAAAACGACGAAATACTGTCACATTTTAGCAAAGTAAAGAACAACAATGAGTTAAAAAGATTTCAACCTGAAGAAATATTGTCATCCCATTTCAGTAAACTAAAGCACAATATGAACTTATAAAGTAAATGAAAGCGACGAAATACTGCCACTTTCTAGCAAAATGTTTTACATTTAAAATCGTTATATCTGATATACAATCAAAATAGTAATGCATAATGTCAAAAATTACGCGCACATTTCTCAATAATAATTATTTTGTAGTTTTCCTTTTAATGATAGTTTATTATTGTCGTTATAGGACTTCGATCCCTGGGGCAAAGGTTTCGGAAATCCAAGTTGGGACGACAAAGGAAACGTCCAACGACATAAAAATATCCCTTCTGTCGACGAAGGAATTCCAGATCCTGTCAGTAACCTGGTAAGCAAGTAAATGCATAAAATTTGCATCTAATTCTTATTCAGATTCCACGATATCGGGCAATGTTTTTTTTATTTTCTTATAAAAACACAGTAATTTTTTAGATATGCTGTCAATGTGAATGTTTTTTAAACAAATTTATGAGGCATCACAATCACTCAAAAATGATCATGAGTTTATACTCTAACAAGATGAGTTACAAAATCTTAGAAAGTAGAAAGACAGTTGACTCTAAAACTGATTTAACTTGACCAATAAATACAGATAATTTTCTTTTAATTTTTCTTGCATTTATTTATTATACTTCTTTTCAAAAGAACTTCTTTTACTTTCTCCTATCTTCAATAGAAGAAAGTATTGTAACCGGAATTTTTTTTTTTCAACTTTCGGTTTTCGACGGATTTACACGTTTTAGAGGTCAGAGATCCCCCAAAACATGTTTATACAAAATATCTGTCTGTCTGCCCGTATGTCGCCATTGTACCATAGAAAAGTGTATGAAGTTGTGTATAGAATTGAACCAAATTTTTTGTGTATGTTTTTGGCTGCAGCAAGCAGGTCCTCCTTCAATTTAGAAATATCCTGCCGGAAGGGGGCGCTGTAATAGCGATTTTTGTACCACTTTCAATATTGTGCCATCGAAAAGCATATGAAGTTATGCATAGAATTGATCCAAATTTTTTGTGTCTGTTTCTGGTTATGGCCAGCAGGTCCTCTCTGAATGTGGAAAAATTCCGCTGGAAGGGGGCGCTGTAACAGCGATGTCTGTGCCATTTTCATTATTGTACCATTGAAAAGTGTATGAAAGTTATGCATAGAATTGAACCAAACTTTTTGTGTATGTTTCAGGCTATGACCAGCAGTTCCTCCCTGAATTTGAAAAAATTCCGCCGGAAGGGGGCGCTATAATTGCGATGTCTGTGCCATTTTCATTATTGTACCATCGAAAAGTGTATGAAGTTATGCATAGAATTGAACCAAATTTTTTGTGTATGTTTCTGGCTATGGCAAGCAAGCCCTCCCTAAATTTGAAAAAATATATACTGGAAGGAGACGCTGTAATACCGATTTTTGCGCTATTTTCAATATTGTACCATCGATAACTGTATAAAGATATGCATACAATAGAACCAAATTTTTTGTGCATGTTTTTGGCTATGGCCAGCAAGTCCTCCTTGAATTTCGAAATATTTCGCGGAAAAGGGGCACTGTGATAGCGATTTTTGTCTAATTTTCTTGATTTTTCGTAGTTCTATTGTCTATCGGTGGTTTGTGCAGCGACAGGAACTCGCGTCCTGGTAAGCCAGCTATTCGCAAATAGCTGAGGACAAAAGAATAAGGAAAAACTATTGATTTTTATAAATATCATGTTCTAGATTAACTCGTTTTACTCTGATTAATTGACTGAAGCAGAAATTTAAGATGAAAATCAACGTTGGTACGGTATTAAACGAATAATATTAAAGTATTAACACGTGTAACTACTTTTTGAAGTGTAAAGATGCAAGAGATAGAAGAAAGTGTTGGGATTGGCACATCCAACTAGTTATAAGTTATAGTTATAATTCATTTAGATGCAATTATAAAAATGTATGGTAGAAATAAATAAAAAACTTTCAAATAATGATAAAGAAACAAATGATGATGAAAAAAGTCAAACTCAGAAGCGGACAATTTCAATACCCCAACCTCTCTAAATGGCGCTTTAACTTAAGCTCACGTACACTTTGCTTGTAAAATTATCACACTTATAAAAAATTAAAAACGTTTTTCAATTATCACGCACCTGAAATAGATCCAAAATCCTTAAGCAAACAGGAATGAGTATAAGTTTGTGAATCTGTCATAAAGTTTCACGTGTTGAGGAAAAATATTGAGAGAAGAATTAAAACTTTTATTCCAGTGTCTTGTTTATTTATTTTATGTTCAAGCTTTTTACAACTAAGACTTTTTCAGGTGTAAATTGTGTTCAGTGTAGGTTAAAGACTGTCACAGGTTTTTATTTATTAATTTATTTTGCTAGAAATCTAGCAATTGTTTGTATTAGAGCTATAAATTCCGTAATATCTAAAATCTACGTTGTTAAACATTCTATGATGTATTCAACCAACTTTTGGTCCTGCAGTAGTGGCAACCATAAAATGGTAAAATCTCGTTCCAACATTTGAAGCTATGGTTCAACCAGAGCTCCAAATGTTGGAAGGAGATTTCATCATGTTATGGTTGCAACTACTGTAGCACCAAATTTTCAAAGAAAATTTCACTATCTTATGGTTGCAGCTACTGTAGCTCCAAATTTTGAAAGGAGATTTCACCATTTTATGGTTGCAGCTACTGTAGCTCCAAATTCTAAAAGATTTCACTATCTTATGGTTGCAGCTACTGTAGCTCCAAATTTTGAAAGGAGATTTCACCATTTTATGGTTGCAGCTACTGTAGCTCCAAATTCTAAAAGATTTCACTATCTTATGGTTGCAGCTACTGTAGCTCCAAATTTTGAAAGGAGATTTCACCATTTTATGGTTGCAGCTACTGTAGCTCCAAATTCTAAAAGATTTCACTATCTTATGGTTGCAGCTACTGTAGCACCAAATTTTGAAAGGAGATTTCACCATTTTATGGTTGCAGCTATTGTAGCTCCAAATTCTAAAAGATTTATCGTATGGTTGCAGCTACTGTAGCTCCAAATTTTGAAATGAGATTTCACCATTTTATGGTTGCAGCTACTGTAACTCCAAATTCTAAAAGATTTCACTATCTTATGGTTGCAGCTACTGTAGCTGCAAATTTTGAAAGGAGATTTCACCATTTTATGGTTGCAGCTACTGTAGCTCCAAATTCTAAAAGATTTATCGTATGGTTGCAGCTACTGTAGCTCCAAATTTTGAAATGAGATTTCACCATTTTATGGTTGCAGCTACTGTTTCTCCAAATTCTAAAAGATTTCACTATCTTATGGTTGCAGCTACTGTAGCACCAAATTTTGAAAGGAGATTTCACCATTTTATGGTTGCAGCTATTGTAGCTCCAAATTCTAAAAGATTTATCGTATGGTTGCAGCTACTGTAGCTCCAAATTTTGAAAGGAGATTTCACCCTCTTATGGTAGCAGCTACTGTTACTCCAAATTCTAAAAGATTTCACTATCTTATGGTTGCAGCTACTGTAGCACCAAATTTTGAAAGGAGATTTCACCATTTTATGGTTGCAGCTACTGTAACTCCAAATTCTAAAAGATTTCACTATCTTATGGTTGCAGCTACTGTAGCTGCAAATTTTGAAAGGAGATTGCACCATTTTATGGTTGCAGCTACTGTAGCTCCAAATTCTAAAAGATTTATCGTATGGTTGCAGCTACTGTAGCTCCAAATTTTGAAATGAGATTTCACCATTTTATGGTTGCAGCTACTGTTACTCCAAATTCTAAAAGATTTCACTATCTTATGGTTGCAGCTACTGTAGCACCAAATTTTGAAAGGAGATTTCACCATTTTATGGTTGCAGCTATTGTAGCTCCAAATTCTAAAAGATTTATCGTATGGTTGCAGCTACTGTAGCTCCAAATTTTGAAAGGAGATTTCACCCTCTTATGGTAGCAGCCACTGTAGCTCCAAATATTGGATGTAGATTTCACCATCCTATGGTTGCATCTACTGTAGCTTTAAATGTTGGAAGTAGATTTCACTATCTTATGATTACAACTGTACTGTAGCTCCAAATGTTGGAAGAAGATTTCACCGTCTTATAGTTGTAGCTACTGTTGCATCTAAAGTTGCTTGGGCCCACTACAAAAGTTTTAACAGTGTACGATATAATCAAAATAGATTTTGAGATGTTAACTATTGCCGTTGTCAGTGTGATATTACAGAAAACATGTTTTTTCATCAGTTTTTACTTCTACGATTAAATTCATGTGCACAAAAATTAAATCTGCATTAACTGTGAAAACATTACCCAACTGTATAACCATAAAATTCATACTTTGTATTTGTTACTAAAAAATAACGGTATCTTATTAACCTAAAACTTTCTCACCTGAGTCGTGAATTCTACGCTTTTATTATGCTTGATCTCGCTTAAGGTGTATTTACTTCGAAGAATATGAACACTGTTGGACGAAACAAGACATTTAATAAACAAAAACTAACACTAAAACCGGTACATAAACTATCTTTAAACATCTTCAATTTTAAATTTAGTACATCTCGTCAGAAAATTAATGGAACAACAAATGACATAAAAATTAAATCGTAAACAAAAAATGGGTCATTTTAGTTCACACAGCTTGTTTCTTTTCTTCGCACCAAAGAGCTTGGAAATTGAGTCAGAAATTACAACAGTATTAAATAATAAGTATAAAAGTGTAAAAGTTTTTTTAAACACTCTTTTATAAGCATTCAATATTTACCTTAAAAATCAAGCTAAATTTCACAACTGCATTTCATGTTGTTCCAAATAAATTCCATTACAATACGTTAATTTGACGTAGGTAGTGATTATGAAAAATTCGGTGCTTTGATTTACGCTTGGTAGAAAACGCACACGAGTGAATTTATGCAAAAAACTATTTTTTGATGAATTTCTTTTTAAGATATGGTAACAAAAAATAAAAAAAGAATTATTTAACCCCTTGACTGCCCGGACAGACGCTGCATACGTCGTTCACTACACAATAATTGGTTGCACATTTGAACAGAACTGGTCTGTGATATGTAGTTGATACTGGTCGAAGGTAAGTAGTAATGACCTTGATTCTACGACAAAGACGCCGCTAGACGGCGCTTCATCTGCGAAATTAAGCCTGACAGTCAAGGGGCTAAACTATTTATTCGAGATTTCTAAAATGTTTTCTCGAATCATTATCATAATTTAATTAAACTATTAATTGATAAAAGAATATTTAAAAAATATATTGCACTTTTAAACAAATTATTTATACTTTATTTTCTTCTGTTTAGTGTTTAAAATATTTCCTTGTTACAATTGCATAGCTAATTGGCCTATTTTAGTGAGCGTGGTTTAGTGCATAATTAACTCCATTGTTGTTGTGGTATGTATACAGTTGTAAGCATAAAAATATTTGGCCGTTTATCACCTACGCCCTGCCTTAAAATTGATTTTTTAATTTAGAGTTAATTCTTAAAATTTATAAAATGTTGTATTGTCGCCGGAAACACACTTGAGTACACAATTTTAGTTATTTATTTATTCTAGCCTATTAAGAAATCTAGGAAAAATCGAATACAAAATTTCATCTTTACATATAATAATATATATACCAAGTTAAGTTAAAAGAGTATAATCAGTTGCAAAAGTAAAAATAGTTTTTTAAGAGACATTCTTTCATAATCAAAAGTCAATCAGTCATCTTGAAAATCATTTTAAATTTTTCGACTGCAATTCCAGTTTTTTCCCGAAAATTTCCTCTACAATACATTAATTTGGCATGGGCACTGAACCCTATTATGATACATTTACTGCATTTTTAACATTTGGTTACAAAGCGCAAGCAAGTGAAATTATTAAAAAATGTATAATTTTTGCTCTGTTTTTGTTTTTTTCGATAGAAAACAGGAAAGGAAACTACTCAGATGTAGCAATCCCAAAACTTTCTTCTAATTCATACATGTTAATTCTTCCTGAAAATGTAGCATAGAAGTGCTACCGGTTAGGTGATTTACTCCAAAACCTAATCAGCAACAACTTATGTCAACTTCTAACTGAATATGACATTTGATGAAAATCCGTGCGTTAGTTTTTGAGATAGAGCTATTGCGGAAATCGTAAAAAAATGCAGCTTAGCATCGCCACATGTTGAGCGATTTACACCAAAATGTATAAAACGTCAATTCATGTCAAAGACTAACTGAATCTGAAGTTTGATGAAAATCCGTGCATTACTTCTTGAGATAGAGCTATTGCGGTAATCGGGAAAAATGCACCACAGCAGCGTCACCTATTGAGCTATTTACAACAAAAAGTAACCAGCACCAATTTATATCAGGGCTAACGGAACCTAAAGTTTTATTAAATTCCGTTCATTACTTCTTGAGATAGAGCGTCCACAAAATTTGTGTCACATACATACCTACATACATGCCGACAGACAGACAGAGTCAAAGACTCACAGACAGACATTTTGCAAAAACATGTTTTTCGGGATCTAGACCTCTAAAACGTGTAAATCCGCCGACAACCGGAAATCGAAAATTTTTACGAATCCAATGCTTTCTTCTTGTAAAGATAAAAGAAAGGAAGAAACATTACTTAAACTATCTCGTTACGATTTCTAAGTTGATTTCTCAAATTATAATCTTAAATTAATTAATATTGAACTATTAACCGATTAAAGCGTAGCTTGTGAGCTAAACAGCGTAAAATATACCAATTTAAAACTAGTATGTTGTGGCCATCACAAAACTTTCTTCTATATAAATCACGTCAATTAAATCATTTAAATAGTACAAGAAATAAAATCAATTTAGCACCTATTCATATCAAAGTATATCTGAATTGGAAGTTTGATGAAAATTCGTGCATTAGTTCTTGAAATAGAGCTATAGCGGAAATTCTGAAAAATGTAGCATAGCAGCGCCACCTGTTGAGAGATTTACACCAAAACATAAACAGCACTAATTGATATCAAGATATATCTGAATCCGAAGTTTGATGAAAATTCGTGCATTAGTTATTGAGACAGAGCTATAGTGGAAATTCTGAAAAATGCAGCATAGTAGCGCCACCTGTTGAGCGATTTACACCAAACTGTACGAAACGTCAATTCATATCAAGGACTAACTGAATCTGAAGTTTGATGAAAATCCGTGCATTATTTCTTGAGATGGAGCTATTGCAAAAATCGTGTAAATCCTGCAAAATGCAACATGGCAGCGCCATCTGTTGGGCGATTTACACCAAAACGTTACCAGCACCAATTCATATCAAGGAATAGCTGAATCTGAAGTTTGATGAAAATCCGTGCATTAGTTCTTAAGATAGAAATCGCGAAAAATGCAGCATAGCAGCGCCACCTGTTGGGCGATTTACACCAAAAACTAATCAGTACCAATTTATATTAGAGACTACAAGAATATAAATTTTTATTAAATTCCATGCATTAGTTCTTGAGATAGAGCGCCCACAAAATTTGTGTCACATACAGACAGACAGACTCACAGACAGACATTTTGTAAAAACATGTTTTTCGGAATCTCTGACCCCTAAAACGTGTAAATCCGCCGAAAACCGGAAGTCGAAAATTTTTATGAATCCAATAGTTTTCTCTTGTAAAGATAGAAGAAATTAAAAAAAAATAACTATCTTGATTTATTTGTTTAACAACGACTGGCTTTTTACTCGTCATACAATGCTCATTCATAGAGTGTCTTCGATTAGAAGTTTGAGCTTTGATGTGATTTTTATGGAATATTTCTGTTATGCCATTTTTGAGATTAATATTTCTTTGCAGGATGACATATTAATGGGTGTATCCCGTTATGCAGGGGGCGCTGGAGCCCCACACTACACAGAGCATGGACATAGGCGGACCAGGCTCAAAAATACACTCAACAATCTCAAGTCTATGGGTAAGTTAATTTTATGACCCAAAACAAATTCCAAATTTTCTAAAAGTTATGTCTATGTAAATTTGAATACAAGGTGATCAGAATACAAGTAGTTCAAGTCCGTGGATATTGGTTTTAAGAAATTTACGCTGAGGTCCAGATAGATTTTCGTAAATGAAAATTTTTCGAAGAATGCGAATTCGTTCTACTGCGGTTATAGCGCCTACAATATATAGTGTGGAAATTGGCTATCCCTGTAATACTTAAAAAAGTGCTAAAATATTGTATCCCTTAACCCCTTCGCGACGGGAGCCTTTTACGAAATGTTTATTACTTTGCTACCGGTTTTAAAAAATAGAAGTTTGTGCCTATTCAAATCGGGAAAATGCTCGGATTTAATAAGGCAAATTTTTCAGTAAAATTTTACTGGTGAGGATAAACGAGGATCCTTAGGCCTATTTCCGGCACGTATACGTGTCGCTCGTCCCTAGGGGGTTAAATGTGCAACGATCTGCTGAAATATACAGATCGCAGCGACATCTGCAGGATATTTTCTGCAACTGCAAGATATTGCTAGTCTATACAATGCAATATGAAAATTCCGCAGATGTCGCTGCGATCGACACTTGGGATTTTAGCAGTATCGTCGCACATTTAAGGGATACAAATTTTTAGCGTTGTTTGGATAGCATATTTCCACACTAGGTATTCTAGACGCTGTACTGTGGTCGATCGCTGAATGTAATCAAGCGAAAGGACCAATGGAGGATATTCCATCCCATTCCATCTACGTTTTGATCACATGGTCAAGGTAAAAACTTCTAGCGTAAAGAAGGGAAGACTCGGTAGACCTAATGTAAATTCCCGCCAGCCAGTGAAACAGTTCATGAGGAAAGCAGTAGTAGCCTCGCTTCTTATCAGTTAGAAATTCTTTGGGTAAATTACCGGTACCACGTGACTTTTTTCAACCTCGAACCCAGATTTGGAATATAGCCCATTAATGAATTCATTTGATTACATTCTGATAACATGTTTCGAAATAACGTCAAGTTTGACTTTTATAAAAATTTAGCAACGTATACCTGGGACACCGCATTAGACTTAAATATGTTTTCAACTATGTAATTAGGTTCATCCGCCTAGTAAAATTGTAATATCTATATCCAACCACATCTAGGACCTTACATTTTTGAATAAATGTAAGAAAAAGGTAAATTTTTTATAGCCCCACATTATAGAACACCCAAACAGAAGCAATCATGATATAAAATAACATGATATAAGATGAAAACTATCTTAAAATTATTTGAAATTAATTTAAAGATTGACTCATTTTTAAATCATGCTATACAGGGCACTAAGAGGAAAAATAAATTATTACCATGATATTAATAAATTGACTTTATAAATAGTCCATTTTGGAACGCCAAATTCACTTTTGTTTACAACATAAAAACATGAAAACATTCAAAAAATGCTTCACTAAAACGCATTACTAATAGGTGCGGTAAAATATACAAATGGTTTTCAAAATTGAAAACGCTAAATGTTGAAAGTATGCATAAAAAGGCACTCCAAGCGCTTTCAGCTAATCCTAAGTCATTGTCAAGGGGAAAAATTGATGGAAAAAAGATCAAAATTGGGAGCTTTTCTCTATCCGTTTTTATCTTCGACAATGTCTTAGGATTAGCTGAAAGTGCTTGGAGTGCCTTTTTATGCATACTTTTAACATCTTAATTTTGAAAACCATTTGTATATTTTATCACACTTATTATAGTAATGTGTTTTAGTGAAGCATTTTTTGAATGTTTTCATGTTTTTACGTTACCATGATTGTTGTACCAAATAGAGTAATTTTGAAACAGTTTTATTACCATTCCAAAAATGAAACAAATAATAGCATTATCTTGCCTCGCTATTACAAGTCCATTCGAAGTAGTTCAAGGTATTTAATATTTTCAAGTAAATTTCGCACTTTTCACTTCTATTTTAGGTCCCCACATCGATGACACATATGAGTATGACCCTTGGGGTCGACCTGGAGGCGGAGCACCCTTTAAACGAGAAAATGGAAGAGTATTCGAAGAGAAACTGGTAAGAACGTAGCAAACGCAAAATTTATTATATTGATTACACATTTCTTCTTTTCGACAAAGCATTATACTTTTTATCAGAACCTCGTCTTGATGATACAGAAAGGTGTTATAGTAAAAGAAAAGGAAAAAAATCTGAAACTAGCGTTCTTTATTGCCACTGAAACACGCTGAGCAGGAAGATGGAGGGATGGTCTTGACTTGCTTACTATAACCTCTTGGGGACGAGCGACCGGTATACGTACCGCGTAAGATGCACAGAATCCGTGATTATTCTTACCAGTAAATTTTCATTGTAAATTTTGCCTTATTTAATCCGAGCATTTTCCCGATTTAATTAATTAAGCAATAATTTCTGTTTTGAAAAACCGGTGATAAAAGATTAAAAATCTTCTAAAAGACGCTCGTCCCGAAGAGGTTAAAGAAAAAGACTACAGAAATGACACATACGTGAATACCAGCATACGATATGGCAAATACAAGAAGTCGGAAATTGTATGTCAAACGTGGCAAATGAGGCGCGTTCGCACTATAACTAGTTTTATAAATGTTCAGACCTTGGTGCAATAGCTGTTGCACTTTTATATAAAAAAAGGCATAAATACAAAATTTATTACGGTTCTATATATTAAATTCAGTAACACGGAAATAATAGGACTCCATCTTAAATAGGACGTAATCATTCTGGCAACCTAGAATCATTAGCTATCATGATATATTGTTCAATTAATTACATATGACAGGATTTAATAGAACGAAGGAAACTTTTATCAATATCCGTTTAAGTTTTGATTCGATTTTCATAAAATTTTGAAATGACTCGACAAAATTCTGCAACGTTTATGTATATTAAATTTCAAACCATTATGTTATGTAGTTTTTGCGCGGTTATACGCGGTCAGATGGACGGACCAGGCGTCAACTATAGGTGCTACGTACTTATGTTATTACGAACGCACCGAAGAAAGCAAAATCTATTGTGCTATTTTGCATTATTCTAGAACACTATAGTTCATCATTATTAAAGTTATTTATTAAGCATAAATGAAATAGAAGTAATATATATACATAGTAAACACTAGATCCAAGTTACATCTTACAAGCAACGTCGCGGGCTACATTTTATAAAATCAACACAGCACTGTTGTAACAAAATAATAGAAAACGATTACGATTAAAGTTAAATATATGTGTCACATCTATGTCGTTACGATCCATGAAGGATTAGGGACTACAGTGCCCAATCCTGTTTTCTTGAACCTGGGCCCTGGGATGCTCCGGCCAGATGGTCAACCTAATATCTTTTTCGCACTGGATATATAAGATATCTTAGACCGCCGTTTTTGAAGTGGTACCCTCCCGGAATTGAAAGCCTGTTCACATCGAAAAACTTACCTAAGATATATCAATAAATGTCACTGTGTTTGTGATCTGAACAAATGTAAAATATACGCATGCGCTTAAAATAAAAACGGCCGCAACAGCCAATCAGTAAAAGCGAAGCTTTATAGCCGATCAGGGCCGAAACTAAGGGGGGGGTGCAGAGGGGGCATGTGCCCCGGGCGCCAGAGCCAAGGGGCGCCAAATGAAAGCTTATACCTTTGGAATCGATCATTTTCTTCTGATGGACTGATGGCTTTCATTGTTATGAAACCGCCCTTATAAATGAAGTGTTAGGTGAAGATGAAAGAGCAGGGGGAAAAAATAGCCATAATTTTAAAAAAAATTATGGCCATTTTTTTTTCTCCCATTCTGACCAGAAAATCAGAGTTCAAACTTTTTACGACTGATCTTTCATCTTCACCTAACACTTCATTTATAACGGCTGTTTCATAATAATGAAAGCCACCAGTCCATCAGAAGAAAATAACTCGGTTAAAGCGGAAATTCGGTTAAGTGGGACTCGGATAATCAGAACTCTACTGTATATAAGCAAACACTGTAAATAGCCGGTAATACATGTGAATTCTTTTATGTGAACGAACTATAACTGCAACAAACGTCACATTCAATTTACGTAGTTCAGTATTACATATTTTAAATTTTAAAATAAGTCGGCTATTAGAAAATTAGTAAAAATCTCTTTGTAAATATACTTTGAGGAAGAAAGGGGGAGGGGACGCCAAAATTCATGTTTGCCCCGGGCGCAAAAAAGGCTAGTTTCGGCCCTGTAGCCGATGAGAGTGAGTGGTAGCTCCTGTGTCTAGCCGAAGCAAGTTGAAACTCACTGAGAGAGCTTGTGGAACTCTCTCAGAGAGTTCGACGGTCTGAGATATCTTATATAATCCAGTGTGAATAGGATATAACGTGGGAACCTCAATGTTTATTTCACAAGCACGCTTGGTACTAATTTTATCGATCCCGAAAGGACGAAAGGCTGAGCGAACCTTGCTCAGCCCATATGACAAATATACATAACTTTATTCTCATGATTCGTGAGGAATAAAATTTTGAACACATTCATAAACTAACTACCGTAAACTTTTTTTTTATTTTTAGCACAAACAAAGCGATTAGTCAATCAATCAAACGGGTAGTTATTTTATCAACTGAATGAAAATGTGTACAGGTCTGGACTCGAACCCAAAACCTTTTACTTTAATTGCCACTTAAGCTATCTGGACCACATACCAGCGAACACAATTCATTCAGAAAACTATTTGGTATTTTTATAAAAATAATAAAAAATGTAATTAAGTATCCATAGTTTATTGGAGTTCCTTTATCTGCGGTTTATTCAGTCGAGGTGTTTCAGGTAACAGATCAAATATCGTTACCAAATGGTTTTCTGAGTGAATTATGTTGCCTGGGATGTCGTTCACATAGATCAGTTGGAAGAGGATTGGCAATTAAAGCCAAAGGTTCTGCTTTCGAGTCCTGGCCTGGACACATTTTCACTCAGGTGAAAAAAGTACCATTCATTCAAATAAATGTCCTATAATAATAATAATAATTAGCCCCCGGTATGCTATTTCTTTCTCCCAGCTTATTTTGTCTCCAATAAATAACGTTACCTGGTATACGCCAGCCGTAAAACAAAAGCCGATGTTTCATTGTGCGATTAAATACTCTACAGCATTTTTTAAAACTTCTAAGCATCGCACATTTTCGATGTTTATACCATCGTATTGGGGAAAAAAAAGTACTTTTTAATGCAATTTGTTTGAAAACTGCATCTCCATTTGTTTTTGAAATATTAATTTTTTTGTAGTTTTTAGCGACATTTGTTTCATTTTGGCAACTCAAGTACTCAATTTCTGTAGAAAGTAAAGAAAAAATTGTTGAAAAATAGCAATTATGTCTTCGTGTTGCGATTTTCCCATAAAAACTGAAAAAAATGTAATTAAAATATGTGCTATTTTGAGAAAAATATAAATGAAGGATTTATGGTAGAACATGGAGCTATTATAAACTATATATAATTTTAAGTATCTATATTAATGCAAATGATGTCATTTTATATAAAATAAAAGTGTGTGCTTTAAGTCTTAAAATTGAAATATGTTTTGCACTACAGTAGAGTCCCGATTATCCGAGTCCCGCTTAACCGAGTTATTTCCTTCTGATGGACTGGTGGTTTCTATTATTATGAAACAGCCATTATAAATGAAGCGTTAGGTGAAGATGAAAGAGCAGCCGTAAAAAGTTAGAATTCTGATTTTCTGGTCAGAATGGGGGAAAAAAATGGCCATTTTTTTTCCCATTCTGACCAGAAAATTAGAGTTCTAACTTTTTACGGCTGCTCTTTCATCTTCACCTAACGCTTCATTTATAATGGCTGTTTATAATAATAGAAACCACCAGTCCACCAGAAGGAAATGTCGGGGGCGACACAAAATTTTGAAAAAGCAGAATTCCTGTTCTCTAGTTATTATTATTATTATTATTATTATTATTTAAATTATTGCTTTTTTTTTCTTATTTCTCTCCTTGTAAAGCTTCTATTTTATTACTAGGGGTGGTCGATGACGGGGCATCCGAAGAAACGGACCAGAGACGCCAAAAATGAGTACAGGAACGAACTTCGTAAGTTCATTTAAAAACTTTTATCTTTCCAGTGATGTGTCACACATGTTTATATGTTAAAAAAAGAAGTGTTGGAATTATTAATTTTATTCATTCTTTCTAAGAGTACTTCACAGTTTAATGGCCACTTAAATCTTTAATTGACTTTTTCTCAAAACTTGGATTTTTCATGTTTGTGTTCCTTTTTATCAATATCTATTAAACTTAAGAACTCATTTAAAAAAAAAATACTTTTATTATGTTATATCGTGTACTTTAACATAGGGATTTAACGATTTGTTGGGAATTATTTATTTTAGGCAGTGAAATCTTACCAAAAATGCTAATTTAAAAATGCCTTTCAATAAATAATTAATAATTAATTTTCAGGTTCACTTAGAAAAAAAATGGTCTGTTAAAATACGAAAAGCATGTTACCCAAATTACTCTAAAAATTCTAGACCTCTATATTTCACCATTTCTGAGAAAAAGGTACATAAAGTTGGCGTATTTTAACATGGCAGAGATAGAGTTTACCCGGTCCCCTTAAACAGATGAAAAATTTGATTTCGGAGACAAATATTTAAAGTGGCCCCATGCACTCATTTTTACACTAATCACCTCAGTTTTTATTTTTTGTTTTTGTTAATACTATAATATGTTCCCCATGCAATATAATATATAATTTGCATTAAACATTGTATAATTAATTGATAATAATTATTCCTTAATGTGCGTTTTTTTTTAATTAATGATAATATATATATAGCTTGCGCGCATGATTTAAAAATATCTATACCCTCTAGAATTTTGAAACTTTTAATATAAGTTTAAGAATATTACAAAAATAAAATGGGCTAAAATCTAATGAATAAACTAAAAAATTTCTAAAGTTTTTTTTTATTTTCAAAATAAAAATACGAAAATTTTGATAATTTTTGCCACTCGAATAATGTCATTCAATAATTTTTGCTAAATTTCTCAGATTTCAGTTCAATTTGAAGACAATGATCTAGTAAAGATAAATATACAGTTTCGAATCATTATCTTTAATATATTTGGAGTTATCGTGCGCTCCAGTAAAAAAAATATCGATTTTGAGAAAAATCAATTTAAACATAAATGTTTCGCTTGAAACAGACCAAGGCTAATTTAAATTTTTTACTATAATGAGCGCCATTTTTCTAATATTTTGATGCGGTTTGTGGTAAATTGTTCAGAAAAACATTAGCTGTCAAATGAATTTTAAAAAAAATCGATTTTTTAAAGATTTTAAGGTTCGTATGTCACCTTAAGAGCGCAGATAGGGGAAACCGGGGGAAAGGCGACACCTTAAGGGAATTTCAATTTTTTCACCTAAAAAAAAAAAGTTTATTTTTTAATAGTAAAAATTCTAAAGCTGAATCACGATCTTTAGTATCTGTATAAATTTAACCGTAACCATAACTGTAAAGTAAGCCCACATACAAAAAAAAATTCTTTCAACCTCTGTAGAATAGCGGGATTACCCAGGATACTGGGGTAATTCCGCCACTCTTTAAAGACCTGGTAAATGCAGAAAATGGATACTAGGAAACACATAACCTACTGAAAATATTTAGAAAGCAATGTAATTTAGCAGAATGATGATTAATTACAATGTTTCTTAAGTTAAATTTATTAATATGCTAAGCTTAAAATCTAACTCAAATTGCAAAAGTCACCCTTTTCCATGGTAGCGGCATTATCCCGAGAGGAAAATATAGCTGAAATCCCCCAGCAAAGCCGAAAGAAGAACCGAACTTGTTCAACAAATTGCATCAAAATGTCGGCGAATGCATGTAGATTACGGGTAATATTATCTTAAGTACCTAATGTTACAATAAAAGGTGTTTACCTCTACTCATTTGAAGCTCCAAAATAAGAAGCAACTAGATGAAAACTAAAATTTTCACTAGAATAAACGAACGGTGTACAATAAAATCACTCCCACTCTAGCCACTGTTTTTATTGTTGGCCGCTATAGTGCAGGCGCATTCACTATCTCAAACTGCCGTTAGTTTTAAAACTAGGCGGGGTGGCGGCATAACCCCGAGTGGCGCCATTCACCCGGTCTCCCCTACATTTTGAACTAAAAAAAATATATTAAGAAATGACCTCTTTAAGAACTGCACTCACTCTATAACTAACTTTTAATTTTAAAATTTAAAACGCATATTTAGAAAGATTTATTTTATCAATTAAATTCTCAATAAAAGTATACACACATATAAAGTTTTTTTTAATTTATTTTAAAATATAATGCACTTTTACGAAAGAATTATTCTTGCATATATTGCGCCCATCATTTTTCCATTTATATTGCTAAAAGCAGTCAAGATTTTTTTTTTTTTTAATGAGTAGAAATAGGTCAATTCCATCGACTCTGACGTAACACTTGATCGTCGAATTTTGTTTTCAAAACTGTGTAGAAAAATTACTAATAAAGTTAGAATAAATTTTTACAATTTTAAATGTTTCTTACTAAGGACTTAATACCCAAACACCTGCAGATTATTTCAACCTCTCTTTGAGTCACAAAAATTGCAATTCAAAATTCTGCAACTGATGTAATATAAAATAGACAAACATTTTTTCTGCCTTCATTGAAGTGTAAAAATTACCAAAACTATCCCGTTAAAAAATGTGATATAATGTTCTCAACAACACTAAGTAATACCAAATTATAACAGTAACTTGTTTAATTAATTTCTGAACAAGAAATAAGAAAAAATGGCATTTACACATGTAACTAACGTAACTTTTATTGTGTAACTGACGTAACATTATGGCTTTACAAAGGCAATAATGGTAGTTAAGGGGACCTTCTACATTAGGAGAGAAAAAAAAGGCACTTTTTTATGATTTTTTGAAAGAAAACTGCGTGATGGATCTTTTTGAAATTTTAACAGTTTATTGTACATATCTTAAGGTATAGACAAGAATTTTTTTATTAGATTTTGTGGCTTCTACTCTAAGTTATAAACAAATATGTTCAACCACATTTTTTGACACAGTAGGTAAGATTTTTAAAAAAAAAAACTACTCAATGGATCATCTTGATTTTTTTTTTTAATTAAAGCTTATTTAATTACCTTCGATATGAATTAAAGCTTTTATTAAAATTATTAAAAAAGAAAGTTATTAACAAATAAAAACGAATTTTTTTAACAATTTTATTTTTATTTTTTAATCAGCCATTACATAACTTTTTTTAAATTAATTTATGGGTTCCTTTAATTTAACTAGAAGCTATACTCACGAAGTTTACGATAACAATTTATTTTTGTGTTTCAGATAATTCTACAAGCCGCTATCATGCCCACCGTCCAGACGAAATTTTCCAAAACAGTTGAACACATTTGTTTATAACTTAGAGTAGAAGCAACAAAATCTAATTAAAAAAAATTCTTGTGTATACCCTAAGATATGTACAATAAACTGTTAAAATTTCAAAAAGATCCATCATGTAGTTTTCTTACAAAAAATCATAAAAAAGTGTGGGGGGGGGGGTTATCTCCTAATGTAGAAGATCCCCTTAAAGGATTCAAATCGATGGCCCTTGAAAAACTTTTGCATTGATCGAAAGAGGGCGTAATCGGATGGTGCCACGTCTGGACTGTATACCACTAGTACTCCTATATACGATACAAATTCTGGTAACTATTAGATTAAAAATTTCCCAGAACTTTTTGCTCAACCTAATATTTTATTGTAGAACATAAAAATATCACTATTATTTTAACACAATCAAACTGATTGGTAAAGTTATCATACGAATTGAATATTTCCAACTGAGCGAAAAAATGCCCAGCCCGGGAATCGAACCCAGATCCTTGACTTACGTGGCCAATGCCCTACCGTTTAAGCTTACTGGGCCGACAACCAGCCAGCATATTTCTAAAACCTTATTGGTTATAACATCTGCTCTGTCATGTAGACAGCTCAACAGAATAAACCGCAGGTAAAGGGACTACGTTTAAGCTAACTGCGCCGACAACCGGTGAGCATATTTCGCTCAGAAAACCTTATTGGTTAGACAGACCAGATGTTATAACCAATAAGGTTTTAGAAATATGCTGGCTGGTTGTCGGCCCAGTAAGCTTAAACGGTAGAGCATTGGTCTTGTAAGCCAAGGATCTGGGTTTGATTCCTGGCCTGGGAATTTTTTCAATCAGTTGGAAATATTCAATTCATAAAAATATCAAGATTACCAATCATACCCTTAAATTAAACTTATTATAAATTTTATCGCCTCCCCTTCCCCCAAAATGAGAACTATCTCTGGAATTGCCCGATATAATGCGATCTGAAAATGACACGCAATGAAAAAAAATGACGCCTTTTTAAAGTTTTGATTTATTTTTATTTTGCTCGTAGTTTTTTAATGTAATAATACTTAAAAAATGTCTTCAGTGTATTAAAAATGATTTGCAATTGTTTCAATCTAAAAATTACAAATGAAAAACCATGAAATCTTTTAAAAGGTGTCATTTGACACCAGTAGAAATAGCGTTAACAACATGGAAAATGACTGTCAATTGAAAGCAATAGGCAACTCTTTTGCTTACAAAGTAAAAGTTACTAATCCTTAGTCAAAAGTTATCAATTTTTATAATCATTTATTAATTGTTAAGCCATGTTGTATTTAATTATGAGTATATTAACCTTTCATTACATTTCTAATGCGATTTAATTTTTTTCTTATTTTTTAAGTAGAGCACATTAATCTTTTCAGAACAAGAAATTCAACAACACTATCAGAAAAAGCAACAGGAATATTATGAACTTCACGAGCCGGTAAGTTTTTTGCTTTTTATTCAAAAATAATATATATATATATTTTTTCAAAATTCACATTTATTTTTTCTGTTTATATTAATACTGCTTCTTCATTGTGAAAAACAGCAGGCTTTTGACTAAAAGTTTTTCTTTAGCCGAATCCACCTTTAGAAATAAAACGAGTCGGAAATCGTATGTGAAACGTGACAAATGAGGTGCATTCGTACTATAACTAGTTTTATAAATATACAGGTATTGGTTCAATAACTGTTGCACTCTCATGCAAAAATGCATGAATACAAAATTTATTACGATTCTATATATTAAATTCAGTAATATGTAAATAATCGGACTCCATTTTAAATAGTATTTAATCACCATGGCAACCTAGAATCATTACCTATCATGGGACATCATTGAATTAATGATGTATGATAGGATTTAATAGAATGAAGAAAACTTTTATTTATATCTTTTTAAGTTTCGATTCGATTTTCATAAAGTTTGAAATTACTCGACAAAATTCTGCAACGATTATATGTGTTAAATTTGAAATCATTCGGTTGGGTAGTTTTTGCGCTGTTATATGCGGACAGATGCACAGCCAGACAGACGGACGGATCAGACGAAGACTATTAAGTGCTACGTATTTATATAATTACAAACGCACCTAAAAAAGAAAAAGAAAAAAAACATACAAACTCATTTGCTATAAAAATTCTTGAAAAATGATCTTTAACGATTAGATGTATAAGAAAATTATTTTAAATATGATTATCATTGTAAAAACCATGTACTTCATTCTAAAAAAATTACGTTAAGAAGCAATTACGCTTATGAATTTACGTTTAGGAATTTAAAAAAAGAAACCTAGCAGATTCATTTATTATAAAAATTCTTGAAAAATGCTCTTTAACAATTAGACACATAAAACAAAATATGATTATCCTTGTAAAAGCAATGTAATCGATTGTCAAACAACTGAGTTAAAAAGTAATTACCCTTATGAATTTACCTTTAGGAATTAAAAAAAAAACCTAGCAGATTCATTTGTTATAAAAATTCATGAAAAATGCTCTTTAAGAATTAGATAAATAAAAAAATAATTTCAAATATGATTATCCTTGTAAAAGGAATTTAATTGAATTGAAAACGATTACGTCAAGAAGCAATTACGCTAATGAATTTACCTTTCATTTCATCTTTCACTTTTCATTATGAATTCATTTGTTTGTTCGTAAAAACCTAGATTCATTTGTTATAAAAATTCTTTTAAAATGCTCTTTAACAATTATATACATAAAAAATAACTTTAAATATTATTATCATTGTAAAAGCATTGTAATTGATTATAAAAAATTACGTGAAGAAGCAATTACGCTTATGAATTCACCTTTAGGAATTTAAAACAAGTAGGAAATTGCTCGTCAAACGGGGCAAATGAGGTGCGTTCGTACTATAACTATGAATATGTTTTGCACCCCATATTGTACTGAAAGTATATTTTTTGCACTTCAGAAGTGCATAGTCTGTAACATCATTAAAATGCACTTGCAATAATTTTTTCCCATTGGCCGTAATGTAAAGTAAAACTTTTGAATGTCCCTGTAATTAAACTATGCATCCGATTTTCATAAAATTTGAAATGGCTCGACAAAATTTTGCAACAATTATATATTTAAAATTTCAGACCATTCGGAAGACTGTAACATTATTAAAATGCACTTGCAATAATTTTTTCCCATTGACCGTAATGTAAAGAAAAACTTTTGAATGTCCCTGTAATTAAACTATACAACGGATTTTCATAAAATTTGAAATGACTCGACAAAATTTTGCAACAATCATATATTTAAAATTTCAGACCATTTGGTTGGGTAGTTTTTGCTCTGTTATATGCGGACGGACGGACGGACTGAACGACGACTATAGGTGCTACGTATTTATATAATTACGAACGCACCTAAAAAGAAACCTAGCAGATTCTTTTGCTATAAAATGCTATAAAAATTCTTCAAAAATGCTCTTTAACAATTAGATACATAAAAAAAATAATTTTAAATATGATTATCATTGCAAAAGCAATGTAATTGATTGTAAAACAATTACGTTAAGAAGCAATTACGCTTATGAATTTACCTTTAGGAATTTAAAAAAAGAAACCTAGCGCATTCATTTATTATAAAAATTCTTTAAAAATGCTCTTTAACAATTAGATACATAAAAAAATAATTTTAAATATAATTATCATTGCAAAAGCAATGTAATTGATTGTAAAACAATTACGTTAAGAAGCAAACACGCTTACTGACACTTTTTCACGAAACATTAAAATTTCAATCTCGTACAGATATAAAGAATGGATCGTAAGTTCACAAATTTTGGAAAATAAAAAACAACCAATTGAGGTACGAAAATATAATATTCTTTCTAATGTTTATCATGGTAGTTTTTTTTTTCTATCAAGAACTTACATTAAGTTCAGGCATATAATCCGCGGATTAGATAAATCTGTTTTGCGCCAGAAATTTTGCTTTTAAAATGTTGTGTAATCTGTATCACGTAGAAATAAGTTATATTTCATTGGCTAGAATTTCTGAGCCTAATAGACCGGAGGCGGTTGCACAAACCATCCTCTCATCGAGTTGACGGCTGAAATTCCATTATTAGTTAAAATTCGATTCGCATATTAAAATGCAACTGGTCTGCCAAGTCATATCTTGGTGACCATCACTTGCAAACCCGATTTTAGTGGTTAACTGGTTGGTTTACCATTGTGTTTTCCTGCTTCCAGTCCTCCATGTTTTGCTACCTTTCGGTGTAGGAAAACACAATGATAAACCTACCAGTCAACCGCTACAACCGGGTTTGCAGGTGTTTTTCCCCAAAATATGACTTGGCAGACCAGTTGCATTTTAATATGCTAATCGAGTTCTGTCTAATCCTGAAATTTCAGCCGTCAACTTGATGAGGTGACGGTCTGTGCAGTTGCCTCCCGATCTATAACCATGTGCGGATTATACGCCTTAAATTAGGTTAGTTTAATATCCTACTAACAAATTGAGTTATACCATAATAACATAAAGTGCTTCTTATATTTTCCTAAAAAGTTGATTCTGCAATCAAATCACATGATTTGTGACGTATTTACAAAATAATTTTCGTCCATTCATACATACACTGGTTATCAAAAATTAAGGAAAAGTCACAAAATGCTAATTTTCAAATACGCGAACACTCAAAAGGAAATAATATAATTCGAGTAATTACTATCTCTACAACACAGCTAGCCCATATAACATCTCATTCATGTCACACATGGTCACAAGTGTCACAGTCACTACGGTGAAGCAAAAAATAGGAAATTCCATACATCTCATTATGAGTCTCAAATGATCACTATATGTGACTCCACTGAGAAGTCAATGTGACTGCTGCTTTGTGACGAGTCGCCAGATGACTTTACAATGTAGTTAAATTGTGATTCTCAAGTGACTGCCATTTTGAGACTCAATTTCATATTCATCATGAACGTTGCATTAGGATAAGTCACCAAATAATATCATATTATAGTCACATGGAGACTTTTACCAAAAGAGCACAATGGTGACTTCACAGTAGTCTCTCTGTCACCTGAAAGTCATCACGTGACTTTAATGTGCATTATTTGGTAACTTATCATAATGCAGCGTTCACGATGATTTTGAAATTGATTCTACAAATGACATTTATATGAGAGTCACAATGTAACTACATTGTAAAGTCACATGGTGACTCGTCACAAAGCAGCAGTCACAGTGACGTCTCAGTGGAGTCACATATAGTGATCATTTGAGACTCATAATGAGATGTATGGAATTTCCTATTTTTATGCTTCATCGTAGTGACTGTGACACTTGTGACCATGTGTGACATGAATGAGATGTCATATGGACTAGCTGTGTTGTAGAGATAGTAATTGCTCGAATTATATTATTTCCTTTTGAGTGTTCGCGTATCTGAAAATTAGCGTTTTGTGACTTTTCCTTACTTTTTGATAACCAGTGTATTAGGTTGTAACGAAAGTTTTCCGCCAAATCACCATTACGTAATACTAATATAATCCATATAATTATACTGTAGTATTATATATAACCACCATTCCGCCAAACCTTCACAGCATCATATGATACAACATTAGTACCTAAAGCTGTACACTTTATTCGGTGACATTCTGTAGCTGACTTTTTGCAACAGAACTGGAAGTAAATGATGATTCTAATCTGGTAGCGTGATAGTTCCATTTCAGACACCTTGTACTTAACGATAACGATATTTTTTGACAAATTTCACAACATAGTGTTATAAAGCAAGTCGCTTCCTTTCAAATGCCGAAAATCGTTTGACAAAATATGAGCAAACACATCAAAGCGAACTGTTTGCGCAGACCGTATTAGCTGTGGCGGGAAACTTTCGTTACAACCTGATACATAATTCTATTGTTGTAATTCAATTAAAAGCAATTTTATTTTAAATTTAATTTTAAAATGATTTTTTTTTCATCACAAAAAATGAAATCTTCACCCCAAATATGACGTCTCAAAAAGTATAGCAATTGTTATAGCAAAATATTCATTATCGTTTAAGATAAATAAAAAATTAAAATATCATGACAGTTATAAAGGATAATGTATACGTAATTATATACTGCAGAAAGTTGTTTCCTAATTTTCTTCTTTAAAAATACACTTTTCATTCGAAATATTCGAAATTACCTGAAAACTGTCTTAGAATGCTAATTTCTATCTGTAACCTTGCAACGACTTGTTATGAAAACAAACATCGACAAAATATTTAAATTATTTAACGATATTTTGTGTGGAGATTATTACCCGACTGCCAAGAAGGGTTGTGTATTTCACGGGTATCTGGTTAAGTGGATTTCTTTATACCCTCGATAAATCACAACGGCTGGATGGATTTTAATGAATGAGGTCTCTATCGATTCGTCTTAAACGTCCGATGGCTATAGGCTAGGTTTTGTTTTTATAAATTCAAAATGGCGGCCGTAAAATACAAAATATCGTTAGAGACGAAAACAAAATTACGCACCCTATTGAGTGGCATATCATTGGATAGGTCTTTCAAAATGAAGACGATGTTTCATTGACTATTTTACAGTCAGAAGCTCCGTTTAAATACTACACAACATGGAAATAGTGTCTAGTTTTACTGAAACTCTAACCTTCATAAACATTTATAGGCCTCATCAAAACAGTGTTTATAGATAAGAACTAACAATTAAACATAACTTAAAAGTCATCAATACAAATTAATAAAAAAAATAGATAAGTAATATAAAAAATAGTTTCACAGTGATGAGAAATAATTAATTAGTTCGCTTTTTACGCAGTCGGGTTTTTTGATTTTAAATTTATTTTTGTGTTTAGTTTCACTAACACTTAAAACTTATAAAAATGCAATAATTGGGTATGACAAATAAATTGAGTCTCGGTTTTTCTATTTAAAAAAGTTCTTCTGAACTAAAACAATTTATGTTTAAATAGAAACTCTCTTGGGCAGTAATTTTCATCTGCTAGCGTGAACAACTTGAGGTGAAAGCGATATTAAATAGAAATATATTAAATTCCTTAATAGTTTATTATGCCTAGACTTATTATTTCTTTTGTGGGGTTTTACTAGCAATCAAAATTTATAAAGATGCTAAATGATGCACTGCAGATAATTGTATAAACCTTTCTTAATTAGAACAATTGAAGTTTAAAAAAAAACTATCTTACAACGCTATTTTCAACTAACAACTTGGAACAACTTGATTTGAAAACAGACAAAAATAGCTAAGTTTCTCAATGGTGAACTTCTTACGCACCGAAAATTACATAGTTTCACTAGAAGTCTAAATTTTAATAAAAGTTCTATAATTACGTACTGTAGATAATTATGTCTCAGTTTTTCTCAAAACCATTTTCTTAATTAAAACAATTCCAGATTTTAAACAAAACGGCCTCAGAATGGTCATTTTCATCTGAAAGGTTTCAAAAACTTATGAAAACAGATTTAAAAAATTCTCAATGACATTTCGTACATACATTATTTTTATAAAGTTTCAGCAGCAATAAAAAATTACAAAGTACAATAATTATGTACTGCAGATAATAGTGACCTAAATTTATTTCAAAGACACCTTCTTTACAAAATACCTGTCTCGTAACCCTCTCTAAAGAAGAAACTCACTGCTATTATGTTTATAAATTTTCCATGTCGCATACATATTTTATCTGCACGCAATCCTACGTCACGTTGTTCGAATGAACCTTGTCGCTAAGGTATTATTCTTTTTTTCTTCTTGTTTTAATTTTCGGTTTGAAATAATGATATGACTAAAATGTAAGATATAAAATATAATTCTAAATCACACTTTAGTACTCCAAAAACAGATTAATGATGAAAACATCATTAAGTGAATCGCAGAATTATGACGAATGAAGAAACATTAATGATTTTCTATCAAAATACGTCTAGCAATTGTATCATTTGTAGATTTAGAATATCTTCTGAAATGAAAAAAAAAACTTGTAGGTAAATTTAATGGAATAGTATTAAATAGCTGTATAACTTATTTTTTCCCCTGTTATAAAATGTTAAGAAATGAACATTTGATATACAGGGTTACGGAAAATCCAAACTTCCCAATTCAGAGGGATGTCTATGACGTTTTGTGAGTCATATTAACAAGAAATTTAGACAACAGATGCTTTACATCATATTTTGAAATTTATTTTTTAAAGTTATAAAAAAGTCGCTCATAGATAGAGCTATATATCTTCTGAAACGTGATTTCCATAAATGTAATCTGTACAAACTATATAAATGACAAATATATCCCCCTCTCCCCCCCCCCCACACATACACACATGCACACACACACAAAGAAAAACCTTGTGTAGCAGGATTTTGAAGTTCGATAATCTATAAAGTTTATTTTGAAAAGGAAAGTTCTTGTTAATAAAATTTTCTCTTGGAATAATAAAACCGACATTGTGGCAATTAGATCATTCTGTCCAGCAGAAGAAGTTACGCAAAACACATTATATAGTTTTTTTAAATATAAATCTGGAGTGCCTAATCTGAAGTATGTGTTGTCAAAAGCTCATGTCATTATGATATATGCATAACTCTTCGACTTGAAGAAGTTTAATTTCGCAAACTACAAAATAAATCCATATTATTTTATTGCTATAAAAAATTTCTTTGAAAAACAAAATGCTATTGCGACTCATATTACGAAATGAATAATAATAACATTCAATTTTAATACTTTTTGAAATTTTGCTATTCAATAAAATACATTTAACAAACTACAAATATGAAATACAGAATTATACTCCTAATACATGGCATAAAATCAATAATGCCGTTTATCGCCTTTCGAATTAAAACCTCGAAACTTTTGAATTTTACAACTCATAAGAATATGTTACAAAAGAACAGATTTAATGTGATCTAATAATTACTGTTTTCATTTAACAACCTATTTAAAAGAAGAAAAACTTGTAATTGTAAATGGACTAATTTTTATGACTCAAGAATTCGTTTGATGCAATCATTAGCCTGCTGTTTGTTTTGTCTGATTATTGATGTGTAAATGATGATTGCATTGATTGGTCACAAGTAAGTAACGGACGTCAGTGGGTATAGAAATTTAAAAAAAAAACTATTTTCTGAATCTAACAAGGAGAGGGCCAACCTTGGTAATCACAGATGTTGATTATTTTTATATATGTTGTAGGGCTGAGATCCCTTAGTCTCAGGTTCAACGGATTTTATACAACGCTCCTTAGTTCTTGAGAAACAGGGGGGGGGTCTAATATTATAACACAACTTAATTACTTTGTAACGAGACGAGTACGTTGATCGTAGCTCAGTTGGTACGGCGTTTGCTCGTCGTTCCGCGGGCTCGGGTTCGATACTGGAACGCGCTACATTTGTTTTTCTCAGTTTTTGTTTTATATATACTTGTAATTAGAACTGAATAATCTCATTATCAATTAGAAATTATAATATTATGATTCAGTTATAATTTTAACCTATTTATTTTTTTTTATTTGTAACTTATAAATATATATATAGCAATATATACTATAATATCATAAAACTGTTAGTTTATTAAAAATCACTTTTAAAATGTATTTAAAATATCTTTATGGATGCAATGATATTGAACAATTGTGGCAATTCGTGATTTTAAAGAAACATCATTTACGTATTACCTTAACAAGGGAAATCATTACGATGATAATATTACTCTTTTTTCAAAGTATGAAGCATAGTTTTATTAAAAATTAGCATAAGAAATAAATTACAACCTATTTTTTGCATATTAAAGTTTTATGAATTTGTAATACGCATGCTTGCGCTTTGAATTATTTTATTTTACCATTTATCTTCTTTCTCATTTATTTTTATTTTATTTGAATATGTTTTATTTTATCATAACTGGGGGGGCTACAGCAGATTTTGTATCGGTTTTGGAATTTTTACTAGTCAATAATTGAACTAAATTTTTTTTAATCCCTTTAAATCATGAGAAATGTTTAATAACACTGCACAACAGTGGTTTTGTCTTAGAACTAAAATTAGTTGATTCTAGATTGGTTTTTGGCGCTGATTCCGAATATGCTTTCCGTTTATCTCTAGGTGGTCTAGGTTTTGAGAAATCTGCATATTTAAATTTATGCAAATTTAAGCTTTTTTGTTCTATTTTATGCAAATTTTAGATACAATATATGTCACATCTAATTACGTTTTCTAGAGAGTGACTACTTGACTATTTGCTTCAGATAAATGTCATGATTTGCATATTCTTAACATTTATTTATCAGTTATTAAGCCTAATTTGCATATTTTTCAATGTTGTAATGTTTACATCACTATCAACTTTAAAATAGTTCTGACGTAATGTTTTTCTAGACTAGATTTTTATGCTAATTTCAAATCTGCAGTCTGTTTTCTTATGTCATGTCTAGTTTTTGAGTAAGATGAATTTCTACTTTTGCACGGCATTAACACAGGTTTGATTAAAGATGCTTTTTAGGGGTGTGTAATTCATTGACAAGAAGGTGAACAGGGTCAGATTCATATCAGAGACATAAACAAAAATTTATATAATCGAAAAAAAAAATAAGTAGTAGAATCTATCCTAACTAGTTGAAGTTTATCATACAAAGTATCATAAAAAGCTATTTCTGGCTTTTTTGACCAAAAAATAAATTTCACTTTTTCAAAAACTAGACGTGATAGAAGAAAATAGATAGAAGATTTGAAATCAGCTTAAAAAACTGGTTTAGAAACATATTAGCGTACTCGTGCAGCAGAAATATTTGAACGTCAAGAAACATTATTAGAAAAACATGAAAAATATGCAAATTAGGTACAATATTTCACAGTAACATGTCAGTATAATCTCAGAAACAATGTTTTTGTGAAGTAAATTAGGTAATAATCAAAACATAAAACAAAAAACCCTATCTGATATTGCTTTATACCTTAAATTTGCAAATAATTGTATACAATTTACTAAATTTGCATAAATTGAAATATGCAAATATCTCTCAAACTTGACGTGCTGGAGTAAATCTAAAACTAGATTCGAAATCAGCACAAAAAACCGCATAAAAAACAACTAATTTCTGTTTTAGGACAGAGCAAAAGTTCAAATTTGTTGACCAGTGAATGGTTTAAAAATCAAAAATGCTAAATTAAAATTTCAATATGTTAATATAATAATTAATGTACGACATTAAAATTTTAATTGAGATTATTAAAATTATAATTGCAAGTATATCTATAATACAAAAAATGAGGAAAACAAGTGTAGCGCGTTCCGGCATCGAAACCGAGCCCGCCGAACAACGAGCAAACGCCGTACCAACTGAACTATGACCAACGTAGTCAATTCGTTACAAAGTAAATATTTAAGTTGTGTTATAATATTAGACCCTCCTGTTTCTCAAGAACTAAGGAGCGTTGTATAAAATCCGTTGAACCTGAGACTAAAGGGTCTCTACCCTAAAACATACATTAAAATAACCAAATCTGTGATTACCAAAATTGGTCCTCTCCTTGTAAATATTAGTTTTTTTATTCAAACATTTCAAATAATTAATGGTTGTTCCTTTTTGAGAGTTCTTTATCGAGTTTAAGTTTGTGACGACTGACGTCCGTGCACATACAGATGGGAATAAGATAGTCAATGAACTGATGGTTAGGAACTGACTTCAAAGTAAGTTCAGCTGAAATTAAATTCAGACATCATATGATTTAGAAAAGTGAAACACTTTAAAACTTACGATGTTGTTCGGTTTGAATACGCTGTTAATCGCACGAGTCACAGATTTATTAAGATAGCCATTGTATGTTCAGCTGAGTACTAGCAACTAACTTCAAAGTAAATTCGCTTGAAATTAAATTAAGACAGCATATGATTTAGGAAAAGTGGATACACTTTAAATCTTACGATGTTGTTCCGTTCTTTAAATCTCGTGATTCATAGATGTACTAAGATAGCCATTGTATGTTCAGCTGAGGACTAGCAACTGACTTCAAAGTAAATTCGGTTGAAATTAAATTTAGACAGCATATGATTCAGAAAAGTGGATACACTTTAAATCTTACGATGTTGTTCGGTTTGAATACGCTTTAAATCTCATGATTCATTTTGGTGTTGTTCTGTTTTGCCTAAGTGTAAAACAGAACAACGTCGTAATGAATCGTGAGATTTAAAACATATCTAAACAGAACATTTTCGTAAGATTTAAAGCATATCCACTTTTCCAAAATGCAGAGTTTATAAATGTTAAAAGTTGTGATTTCAGTGATGAGGTAAATTTACCAGAAACTTTCTTGATAATTCTTTCATCAAAATTTTAGACTAATTATCTCAGAATATTCTGACTATAATGGTGAAATAATTTTTAATAGGAAGCTGTACACCGTCGATCCAAAAGTGGTACATTTAATAGGCGCGCATGATGAGAAAAATTATTTATTCTTAGGTTAATTATTACGCAGCAAACTTTCGAATTGGTTTAAAGTTTTGCACCCGAAACTTTAATGTTGGTCAGATTACAGTGTTGTGTAATTAAAAGCTAACCAGAACAATCCTTAGGCGATACAATATTTATTTCAAGAATATTCCAGGAAGAAAGGGAAGACACAAACAGATAGACACTATTACACGAGTAGTTACATGCAATCGTAATACAGTAGAAATTTTTAGAATAAGAAAAATACTAACAGTACACAGTTTTATCTGACTGAAATACTAATTTTCTGAGAAGTGAAACCTTTTCTTCGACTGGGGCTTATATACCTTCATTGAAGCAATGCCACATTATCCATCAATTTCTTGTAAGTTTTGCGTCTAGAATCTGCGACCAAAGCTATGCCCATAAAACCTAATCTCCGCCTTCTATTCATGTAGTAACATATATTTTCTTAAGTCTACTCAATACTGAGGCATATTTTTCGTACATCGTCTAAGAGCGGTAATATTTCTCAGATCTTTCAATTAATTAGTGCGAAAATAAGCTTACATATTTCTAACGGTATTACTGTTATTTACACGTTAGAACTCTTTATCGAGTTTAATTTTTATCCGCTTAAATACTGTCAATATTAAACATTCTTAAATTATTGTTTAATTGTAATCCAGAGATTCGATCTACCCCACATTAATTCTCTGTATATAAAAAAAAATTATGCACAATACTCCATCTATGCTTATATTTTTTCAGACATGAGAAAACTACGCTATACGAACAATTTGGTTGAAACATTTTAATTGGCATCATACTACAAATTCTTTGTTAACATGGCTTGTTAACTAATTATTATTCCCATCTCTATGTCTTTTTTTAATGCATGTGTGATTGTCTGACATGTAGAGAAAAGAGGCCTGCCATTAGCACTAGATAAAATTAAGAAGCCTGAGTGTGAGAGTGGACTAAACTTGTGGTTTCAATTATTCTAGATCGTTCGCATTCGACCTCCCCAAAGGATGAACAAGAAAGCACCGGTAAACACATCACGTTACTTTTCAGCACGAAACTGCCTTCCTCTCTCTGTCTTTTCTTTTTTTTTTTTTTTTTTTTTCATCTTTCTTCCCTTTCCTTAATTTCTTCTGCTGAATCGAAATCGAATATGAAATACTCGAGTTCTTCACGAAAAGAGGCAAAAAAGGTTTAACTACTGAAAATATCATGACACAAGATAATAAAAAAAGAAAAGGAAAAGAAATGTTTACTTACTATGTTTGTTGTATTCAGTTACAAATATATATACCGGGCGAGCCAAAAGTTCGTTAAAACTTTAAAAATTCGTAAAAAAAGTAAGAAATTATGATAAAGGAGTGCGGTTTGCAAGGGCTCACAAGGTAATCGGATTTTTTTTTTTTTTTCTTTTTCAGAAGCAAAAAAAAAAAAGGTAAAAAATCACATGTAGAGGGCGCTGACGACCCGAAACAGAATGAATAGGACAACAATACGCACAATACGAACAATATTCATTTGTTCTTCCAAAAACAAATGTTCAACATGACCTCCAGAGCATCCTACGACACAACTGTTGTCCTGTTCATTGTGTTTTGGGTCGTCAGCGTCCTCTACATGTCATTTTTTAACTATTTTTTTTTCTGCTGCTAAAAAAAAAAAAAACGACTACCTCGTGAGCCCTTTCTTGCAAACCGCAATCTTTTATCACAATTTCTTCCTTTTTTATGAGTTTTTAAAGTTTTAACGAACTTTTGCCACACCCGGTGTATGTTTTATAATATATTTATTCCCGGTAAAAATGAAGAGTAACTTTGATGTAGTCTGTTTTTAGGCCATATGATTCTTCCCTACGAACCGAATAAGATTTAAAATTTAAAAATTTCCTTTACAGAGATGATAGGAAAATTATTGCATGAAAAAAATAAAGTGAACAAAAGCTAATTAAGTATTATATTTCTAAATTTTTCTAGAAACATTTATTAATACTTACATGACAATGAATTAGGGATAATTGATTAGTAACGAGCTGCTGCTCTTCTGGCTTTGACAACGGCTGCAACATAACGAAACACTGATTCGATAAGCCTACAGAAGTTATCGGAGATCTGGGCATGCCAAACTCTTCCTAGAATTTCTCATAAATCAGTTAAGAGGCTGGTAGTGGATAGTGTATTTACTTGCGCATCTTTTCTAGAGTATCCCGTGCTTACACATTTTTTCTAGAATATCCCGTTTTTACACATCTTTTCTAGAGTATCCCGCGCTTACACATCTTTTCTAGAGTATCCCAAAGGTGTTCAAAGAGATTTGTGTCGGGGCTAGATGGCTATTTTAGTAGAACGAATTCGGTGGATTGCTTTTCGAACTAGCTGGTAGCCAACTGGATCCTGTGAAAGGAGAACTTGATCTGCTGGTACAATACATTGCTATCTACATGGCAGAAAACCGTAAACATATCAGGACCCCAGAAGCCAAGGGGTATAAGTGGCAAAATTGAAAAAATTGAACTAAGTGCACAGACGACCTGGAAATATGCTTTTTTCTTTTCAGACAAAGAAATATCAGTGATTTTCTAATTATGTGTTGTGTTTTAGAGATCAACCACTTTTGCCGAATAATGATCAATATTGTTTAATTATAAATTTAAAGAAAATTGCACTCTACTTTTTTCACATTTATTGAAATAAGAGTTCAAAGATCACTGTGAAACAAGCAGCAGTTTCCTATTTCAATTCAGTGAATTATAATTGATGTTCAACTTCAACGTCAATTATCTTTGAACTCAGTTTACTCCAAATGGATATTTGTCACTTGTACTCCTTGGATTCTGATGTCCTCTTATGTAAGTAATTGCTCAGTTGGTCTATTTATTCAGATGTAGCGGAATTGATTGGTATAAACACAAAAAGTCCCAAACATTACCAAAAGAAAGAACAACCCATCCGTTACTGTGGCCATGAATTTTTGCAATTAGAACCTGGAATTCATTAATTTATAGAGCTCACACTATTGTTCTTAGCATACCTCCAAAGGGATGCAATCAGAATCGAACTTTATAACTTTACGCAATTTGCTTCCAAACATTAATAGTTCAATTAACGTATTCTTTGGACCATTACGAGACATTGAGTACAGTGGTAAATTTTGAAAAAGGGATATTTTCTTGGCTCTTTAGCTTCTGAAGTCCATATGTTGAAGATAGAGCTGTATAAATAGTCTATCTAATGCTTATACCAGTTGTCAGATTTGTCCCTTCATTCATTTGGATAGTGAGTTAAAGTTTGGCGCCGTTGGCTGCGTTCAATGGATTTAAATCTCTGAAAGTCACTATCATTCAAAGGTGCTTCTTTTTTGCAGTGTACAAAAGACACGCCTATTACTCTTTCTTTTTCTGCTAGTCTTCTTCCTACACCATACTCCTGATACTTGAAACAAGAAATTCCAAATTCTTGAAATATTTCTAAAATTGGATGACATATCCGTTGACGAACTATTAATCGACTTCCACCGAAAGTGGCTAAATTGCAAATTTTACACATCATTAAGGAAATTTAGTAGCCCATTCGTTGAGCAACTATTTGTTGGTTTCCATCGAATGTGTCTAAATCGCAAATTTTACACATGATTAACTTTTAAAGAATATTTAATAATTACTCTTCTAGTTATATATATATCTTATGACCGCAACAACGCATGCACAAAAATAAGAAGCAAAGCTACGATATTTGAAGAACGTTGTCTATGCGATCCAATGCTACTTCAACATATTTATTCTTAAATTTAATCAATAAACACTTTAAAAAATCTAAAACTTTCTCTGAAATGTTAATGGAACTTAAAAAATAAAAAAATAAAATAGATTTGTAAGCTACTTCATGATAAATAGGCCTAATAAAAGATGAATTTTGTTAACCTTATTTTACATATTTAATGTATAACATTAATGGCAATTATTATTCAAACAATCTTCGTTTACTTAATCATATAGTTAGGTTTTTACTTGATCTGTTTTTAACTTTCTCAACGAAATACGAATTACCTTACCCTGATTCAACTCATGAACATAAAACTATTTTCTCTTTGCAATCTTAGTTTTGAAAAAAGTACATTACGAAAGAGAAAGAGCCTTTAAACAAAAATAATTGCATGCATGTTCACTTACAATTTTTCTGGTTTGTATTTCTTTCATCTTCATTTCCTCTGCCTTACTTAAAGCACGTGTGGAGTGTGGATGCACCTTCTTTCTAATTCATTTTATTTTTCTACAGTTATCGCTTTTGTGTAACCTCTTTGTCTTTTTAGCATGTCTGGAAGATAAATTACCAGAATACTTTCTGTTTTGTAATCATCGACTATCCTTTTACCGTTTGATATTTGATCAATCAGATGAAAATTATATTTATATAGTGTGATTTTCATCTACGCAAAAATTTATATAGCCATTTTAAAACTAAACTAGAAACGTAATTAAAAGAAAATACCCAGCATTTTTAGCATAATGTGGTAATTTGTATTTAAAAATCGATAAATATATGATTCAAATACATAGATTTATTTGTACAGTGAAATGAGAAAATTCTTAAGACTTCTCGGTAATTTTAAATAGTGTTCGAGATTCCAGACTGTAGATTTCATATTAGAAAATATACCACAACAGGAAAATTGAGTTGGAACTCAATTAAATCCAAACGTTAATTCAAAACCTCAACGTAATACTACACGAGATGTAGAGCTTATGTACTAAAAACATACAGATTAGCAAAAGTATATAAATAATTTCAATCCGTTTGAAACAAATCTATTAATAAGATTCGGTTACATTAGTCAATTTAATAACTGAGAGAAGGTATGTTCATGTATGCCTAGCGAATGCCGTTCGCTAATCAATGTAATCAAATGGTCTCAGCAACGATTGTTCAGACTCTATTTGATATGTAATGCCTATAACTATTTAATTCTTTCAGAAGTAAAAGTATAGTAATTCTGTCGATAAAATGTTGATTATTAACTGTTACCAGAATTTGCGAACAAATTTATTTGGAAATAAATAATTTCTTTCTTTTTTTAAGTTCCTTAAAAAGCCAAAATTTTATTCAAAATTTCTGATGCAACTTTGGCCGTTGGGTATTAAAATTAGGTAGTATAAAAAAATATACCACCGGCTCTTCGAAGGGTTATTATATTTCCCTCATTCAAAGTAATTTTATCACGAGAATTGCGTAAAAAGAAACACTAAAATGCCATTAGGGCTAGTTTAGCATGTCTAGCATCCTTATTTAATTAAATATACCTTATAAATAAAACGCGTTTATTGTTCTTTTTGATTTGGTGCAACTACTATAGAAAAGTTTGAATTGTGACGTTATTGAAGTCATGCATATCGCATGTTAAAATAGGTTTTCTTTATTCGCGTTATTTGCGCAAGAGGCGTCAAAATTGTTGTGGTAACAGTGATATAGGCTATGCAACTTTATTTTGGATTTTTTTCTTTTTTAAACAGACAGCAGACACGGCTGATATCATACGAAAAGGAGTCGGAGGTAGGCCCAAAAAAGACCCGAAGACGGGAGAGTTGTTGCCCAATCCGATTGTATCAACTGATGTCACACAAGAAGTGAGTACAACAAATATGATCATCCAATTAATTAATGTTAATTTTTCTCTAATTCATTGCCTTTTCAGCCCAGACAAAGATAAAAAGAATCAAACATAACTGAGGAGGAATGAAAGATAACTGTTTCTTGTTAAGTATATGAAGTGAACCCCTAAGAACAAGATTGTAGTGTCGAATGAGACCCACTCCATATATTTAACCTCCTTCCTTCGCATCAATGCTGGGTGATTTCGGTTTTGGCTTCTATAGAGCGCCGATTCCTTGCAGCGCCATCTATCACTGCTATTTGGAACTAAAACCAGGAATCTCAGTAAAATAACTCCTGACATCTTGCATAACCCTTCTGCAAGAATTTTTTTAATAACTGTCGCCGTTTGCAAGTTACTGAATTTTAAAAACAGTCAGCCCATTTTAGGATACACGGTATATTTTACCTACACCGCGTCCCAAAAGTTTAGACAATCAATAAAATTTGCATTAACATAAAAAGTAATAAGGTACAATTAAAATTCGTGAGATAGGTAATAAAGAAAAGCAATTTTGCTGATATACACATATAAAGTATGATCAAAGGTTTGAAATTATAAAATATACATTAAATTATATAAAAATGTGCTGTCCCAAAAGTATAGACAATTGTAATTTTGTTTGGTTTTACATTTTTAAAAGTAACTAAAAACTTACTTTTAATATTTAATTGTATTGCCACGGCACTTTATAACATCGAATACACGTTGTTCCATAGAATTAACTAAGCATTGCATTACAGAAGGAGGTATTTCATACCACGCTTTGTCAATTGCAATTTTTAAGTTATTTACACATGCATATTGCTTTCCATTTTCATATATTTTACGAGATAAGATACCTCATATGTTTTCCATGGTATTGAAATCTGGACTAAGGGTTGGCCAGTCTAATAGTGTGATATTGTTTCATCTAAACCATGATTTCGATGATGTGGAGGTAATGGATGTATGCCGGTCTTGTTGGTAAACACAGTCCGGTCCTGCTAGCAAATCCAAATTACGTAATGATAGAATGTTATTAAAAATGGCTTCAGTTGATAATTTATCTCTGCGTGAAATTGCATCAATTTCCAGAATTTCAAAAAGTACTGTACACAGAAGAATGAAAGCTTCAACAAGTATTGTTTACAGGAGAATGAAAGCAAAACCTTGCTTAAAGTAGAGACGTCTTAAAGATGCATGTCTAAAGTGGGCTAGAAAGCATATGTCATACGGTGAAAAATGGATTACTGTCTTCTTCAGTGATGAAAAGAAATGGAATTTAGACGGCCCTGATGGTCATAAATTTTACTGGAATGACTTAAGAAAAGAATTCAAGAACTGTTTCAGCACCAACAAAGCGGATGATCCGTAATGACCTGGGGAGGGTTTTCTTTCAAAAGCCAAATATTCCTACGATTTATGGAAAGAAAAATGAAATCAGAGGATTATCAGGATATTTTACATACCAATTTACTGCCAATTATGGATTTGCCAGCCGGACCGGACTGTGTTTTCCAACAAGATGTGGCATCCATCCATACCTCCACATCATCGAAATCATGGTTTAGATGAAACAATATCATACTATTTGACTGGCCAGCACTTAGACCAAATTTCAATCCCATGGAGAACATATGGGGGATCTTATCTTGTAAAATATATGAAAATGGAAAGCAATATACATGTGTAAATGACTTAAAAATTGCAATTGACAAAGCATGGTATGAAATACCTGCTTCTGTAATGCAATGCTTAGTTAATTCTATGGAACAACGTGTATTCGATGTTATAAAGTGCCGTGGCAATACAATTAAATATTAAAAGTAAGTTTTTAGTTACTTTTAAAAATGTAAAACCAAACAAAATTACGAATGTCTATACTTTTGGGACAGCACATTTTTATATAATTTAATGTATATTTTATAATTTCAAACCTTTGATCATAATTTATATGTGTATATCAGCAAAATTGCTTTTCTTTATTACCTATCTCATGAATTTTAATTGTACCTTATTACTTTTTATGTTAATGCAAATTTTATTGATTGTCTAAACTTTTGGGACGCGGTGTATATATTTTCCTTTATTAATTATGTCACTGAAAATGTTTCCTCTTATATGCTTATAGAGGTTGGACATCCGAAGGGCCAAATCTCAGGAGAGCCTTGCCTACCATAGTGAATTGACCGAGCAGGCAGCTCAAAGGCAAGAGATGAAGCAGAAGCAGAAGCAGATAGAGAGAGCCCAGTCCGAGAAGGTGAACCCAACATTATTCACTCAGATTTATTTCGTATACAAGGTGATCAAAAAGCATCGCAACGTAACCTTTTTTTCTTTAAAGTACAAAATCACATATACATTACAATGAGATAATTTTCCGATATATGCCAACACTATACTGTCGAAACTGGTAAAAATGTTTGTACAGTAAGATACATTAAAAAAAGAAAAAAAACCATGAATAAAAATGAATAAATAAAATGTTTAATTGTTTCGGATACATCATGGGTACCCCTCTTCAGTAGAGGAAGGGATGGTAAAACTAAAAAACTAAAATGCCATACGGCAAGCTATCCCGTCGGAATAAGCTCTGAGGAGCCCATAATGCGTAGTTATTAGACTGGACTGGTGTTAGCCAATGTGGTGCCGCTATGACACCCGATGACAGCCAAGAAAGGGATGGTAATACGAACCCCCTTTTCTTGTCAGCCAATAACATCAAAAATTGCGATGTTTTCACCCATTCTAGATAAGTAGAAGTTGAAGTTGTAGTTTATGTTGTTACCTTTAAGAGCTTGAGAGTTTGGTGCAAGATGGAGAGAAAATTTTCCCAAGCATGAAGAACTTTTTTCAGCAGTTTTTCATTAAAAACATTAATGCGTTTAAAGAGACATACCGTAATGTTTCTAAGACGAACAGCACAACGATTTTACTGTTTAATAATCCGAGAAACTGTACATGTTGTCGATAAAAAAAAAAAGAAGTGGCCATCTGTACTTTCACAGTCCTGAGCAAATACAGGAAGTTAATTTAACATGCTGCAGTCACCAACGAAAAGCGTGAGAAAGATTTCATCGTAATCCATTTTATCATATGAGATTAGACATAAGACATTGAAAGAACTTTAATCAAAAGAAAAAAAAATTTCACCGGTTATACGATTTTTTGATCACCTTGTGCAAGAAGCGCTCTCAGATCTCTTCCCCTGGTAAATCTAGTTACTCACTATCGCCTTGAAAGCCAATCCTGAATTAGCCAACATCCCTATTAGTAACTCCAGTCGTAATGGCTTTTAATCGTCTTTTATATCGAATTCTTGATAAGTTCATGATTTGTGTGTATAAACAATCGCAGTGTATTAAAACAATTTGTCAAAACCGATCAACCAACCTATTCACTCTGAACAGGTTCTTTATTGAAAGTTTTTTCGAAAGAGTTTTCCTATTAGGCAAATCCCAAAATTTTTCATTTGAAAGAAAACAGAGAATCGAATCACGTGACCAATAGAATAACAACTATTCTAAAACTCAACGATGTGAAGTTACTTGTTAGTTAAGAGTATACCGATAACTATCCGAAAAGGAGAAAAATATTTCTGAATATAGTGAAACATTTATTTCATTTAATATTATTACTAAAGAAAAGCTAAAATTGTAAAATGAAATTCAAGAAAACGCAAATGCTAACAAATAAAGTTTCATTTAAGAATAATTATTCTAAGGAGTGTGAATGAAACTGTCGCACTTGAAAGAATTTTACACGAAATTGAGAATTCGGATAACTTTTTGAAGAATCTTTCTTAAAGGTATATCGTACTTTTGGGATAATTCCTCTTAGTGAAGTTTCCCGGTATGGCGAAAACCGGCCGATGCCTAACTTAATATCGCTCTTCTCTTGAGAAAAGTTGGTCATGAAATAAAGTGATCTCACTTACTTAAATGATATATAACTGGTAAAAATGTTTATACAATAAGATACATAAAAGAAGAGAAAAACTGCGAATAAAAATGCACAAACAAAATGTTTAAGTAGAAATCAGGCAGCTGTTTCGGATCCATTATGGGTACCCCTCTTCAGTAGAGGAAGGGATGGTAATATGACACCACTTTTCTTCTTAGCCAATACGAGTAAAAGTTTTAATGTTTTTCAGCCTTTTAAGACATGGTCTTATTCAATAGCATGTCTCTGGTAATGTCTGAAGTGAGAGACATGCTATTGTCATTTAAAAGTCATTATGTGTTTGGAGGTACTTGTGTAATCACAACAATGAGTGTTATATGAAAAGTGAAAAACCCTTCCTATCCAAAAGAATCATTCTATGCAGATTTATATGGACTATTCAGTGGTTCCAATGAAAAGAAAATGTAGTTATAAAATATGAAAATATTCATTGTCATATCTAAATTGGAAAAGGATTCAAAAACCATTCAAAACAAAACATTTTAAAAGTCATTTATAAGAAAAAAGTGTATGAAATTGTCAAGAAACTTTAAATTAAGACGTTTTAGAATCCTTTTAAAAGGTAAAATTGTAAAACATTGTCTCATATATAAACATTCATATCTGTTCCAGAATAAAAAGAGATTACTTTTTACATATTATGCATATGATCCTCTATTTTCCTCGATAATCATCTTTAAATGTTGCGTCACAGAATATGCATGCAGCGTCTTTCTACTTCAGCTGTTACTCCTCCAATGGAAGTCAGAACGGTGAAACTAAGATTCCACTATATAGGAGTGATGACATGCGCACAGGGCGCAGACTCAGACTGAAGGTTTTACTCAAACTATATCAAAGCATATTTGAGAACGTGCATATACTCTCATGAATGAGCTTCATTAGAGGAGAAAGACAAGTCAACAAACATAAGTCTGACAATAATGGAAGGTTCAACAAGATGCTTGGAGATTCGGAAAATAATCTTATCCAATCAGATTCTATTTTGTATATGTCGCCACTCTCATACAAAGACAATTAAACCTTAGATGAGCTGCATGAAGTTATCGA